>CM014087.1:13852692-14180192 GCA_004119915.2 Collichthys lucidus
AGAAGATGTTATGTTGGTTTGGCAAGTGTGCTACAGAGATTGCTAATGTTATGTAATAAACGTCAGCTGGCTACCAAAAAAATGAGAATAAGAGAAAAGGATACAGAAACAGAGGTACTTCCAGGTGGATGTCTTTGCTGTGTGCGAGGGTGTGGTCATGTCAGGAGCTTCAGAGCAGACGTTGGGTACAGAGGAGTCATGTTCTCCCTTTAGTACGTAGATTATGTATTTATGCTATTATGTAAATCACACTTGTTTTTCAGTGCTAGTACTTGTTTCAGTGCCAATACAACTTCCAGTACAAATGTTAGTGCCAAAGTTTTTTCACTTCAGGTTTTGTTATCACTGCCAACATGTGAAGTCACTGCCCATGCTCCATACCAATATCTGATATATACGTTGCTATAAAGCTGAACTGAACCAACATAACTAGAATAGAGTGTTATGTAGCTGAGGTATAGCCCAAAACTCGGGCTCAAAGTATTTACAGACAACTGATACAAAAGTCAGAGCTCGTTTCTTGAGCTGAAATCTGACGTCGCTGCTGCCAGCTGGAATTCCTTCAGTGAGCCCATAAAAGCTTCTCTAAGTCCCCATCTGTCATGCTGTCAGACACACTCTCTGAACGGACGGGGGGAAGCACGCCACGACATTTTAGCAAAATTCAATAAATTAAAAAGCCAAGTTGTTCAAACTGCTGCTCTCACTTTAAGATCTATGGATGCTGAGGACCTGTCACACTTCCTCAAACTTCCACCTTTTCCAACTCTTTTCCAAAGTATCAAATTTGATTCATTCCTCAGCGAGGCAGCATGGCTGACTAAGCAATTTCCTTTTTTGACTTGTTTGGAGACTGCTCTGTTCTGTCAGATGTTTAAATTGAATACGGTCATCATAGTTTTAGCGTGTTGTCCTCTCATCTGTATAATGATCTGTGTGCTGGCTGGCTGATATACAGACATGCAAGCCACTGTTGGATGTGTTCACTAGTATGTATTGAAATCTCTCCGTGTACCAGCGTATGTCACCTGCACATCCTCCTGCTAATAAATAATTAGCTATTATAAACCTTTTTCACACTGGTGTTACTGATGATACTTATTAAGGTCCCGTTCCATTCAGGTCAGACAGAGTCAGGGTGCTGCTGTGCTGCATGTCGGCTCACTAGAAAGTCTCTGCTGCAATAAATGGAACTGAACCTTAATTAGCATTATTAGAAAAAGCTGCATTGACCCTACAACTTCATGTCAAAATGGCTGCTGTGGAAAAGGTCTATAGCTTGTATGAAGTTTTGTGGCCAGCGATTCATAGGTCAGCATGCTGCGTGCGTTCAAGGCCAAAAGTCAGGAGCAGAATCAGCCTCGATGATGCACTCGCAGAGGTGTTTTCACTTAATGTGGCTCATTAGGCTCCTAATCACTGCGTGGACCCTACATGCTTTTCCTAATTAATCTCTCGAACCCTTTTGCTGCTGTTGTTGCAGGTTAGATGTATCACACAGAAGAGAACAATAAAAATCATTCACTGGGTGTCACTGAATTCTGTTTTTTTTTTTTTTGGCCTTGTAGCACATTCATCCAAGTCATTAGAGCATATTTTAACACAGCTCTTTGTGACTGCTTCATTGACATCAGACCTGAGAGTTACCTCACCTAAACTGTGGCATCACGACAGGTTGTTGTGCTTGTGATCTTCCTTCTTTTTATAGAAGTCTCTCTGGATCAAAGTGTGTCACTTGATGCGCAATCCCTACGTCAAGCTTGATGTTCTGATGGGTTTGATTAGGACAGGACAACCACGCCAAGACACTCTTATTCGACCTCATTTATTTCCCAGCATACATTACTGTTAAAAAGAAGATCGGAACGACCGGCCAAAGAGGCTGTGAGACTGTCTTTCATCTTTTCAGCTTGTAGAAGGTCCTTTTTACAAAAATAAATGTTATTTTGTATGAAGGTCTTGCAAAAAAAAAAATAGAGTAATGTTTTATGCATAGAGAACAAAACGCTGAGCAATGGTTCAACCAGTCTGACAATTGAAAGAGCAGAAAGAGACAAAGATTAACAACGGTTAAATAAAATAAAAAAAAAGGTCAAAAGTGTCATGCACTCAATAATGTCTATACTGAGTTGGACTCACCAAGTGTGTTGCTTAACTAGGTTCGTGTGTGGCAAGGACTGAGCCTTTGTACATGGGCCGGCTGCTCCATAGACATATATACATAGACGCTGCATTGAGCGCTGAATCGTACGTCGACGTCGCCGACATATTGGATGTGGATCTGCCCGTAAACTAATACAAGGAAATGGACTGAGCTTCTTCTAAGTTCTTTAAGTTAATGTCTCTTATACACCCATTCACACACACACTAATATATCTGGGAAACAACGGACGACCAACCCGCTCAATGCGGTGTCTATGTAGAGTACAGTATATATGTCTATGGGCTGCTCTACCAACTGAGCTAAACGCTGCCCCAACAAGGTTATTCTTAAACTTCAAAATAAAAGCAGGAGTCACAGGTTATCAGCTGACCCTGTCATGAACCGACAAGTCTGTTTGAACCTTTTCAATCAAACCACTGAATGACTGCAGAGAGCCCAGAGAACAACTGCTTTATTCTTTTCTGGACTGGAAATCACATTTTAAATCAGAGGATGTGTGGGGAAAAATCAGTTCAACAGCATTTTCCCCTGTCATGCAACACTGTGGGGCATGGACTAAATTTAGGCCTAGAACTATTTCAGCTGTACAAATGACATTTGGTGTCTGGATGGTACTTTAAAATAGCCATGACTTATATAATCTCAGACCGAACCATTCCAAACGTTTGCATGTAGCTGCACCACCAGCCTCTGAGCCGAGATCTACATCAGCCGGATAATTGAAAACACCTGTGTGGGTGTAGACGGCATTTAATGAACCGTGATTTCTCCTCCACTACCTCTAAATGTTTTCCTACGGCGGCCTTTAATTTGAGAATTTGAGAGAATTATCTTCCACTCACCTGAGGCAGAAAGAAATGACACAGTCGACAGTGAAAACATGATCAGAAATATTATTTAAATAAAAAAAATATCAGTTTCTAATCAGTCTCTGATTCAAATCATCGGCATTGTGCCATTTAGCAGCAGCAAACAATTCAACGTATGTCAAACAAACAGTTTTGCTGTTTGTTTGTTAGTTTTTTTCAAATGGATGTAGCTCTTGACAGTTGAATTAGCATTTTATTGTACAGTTTGACAGTTGGCTTGAAATAGGATGACATGATTGACACCGGATCACAGCTCCGTGTGGTTATAAACAGTCTGTTCTCGGTCAAAAGGCTTTCAGAGCAGGCACGATGATGAAGAGAATTATAGCAAGCAGATGGTATCCAGGACAGGTAAAGGCTCGGTTGCTCGGGCAGCATAGAGGATCTGGCAGAGCGTGACTGATGGACGTCCTCTGACATGTGCTGAGGCTCATTGTGACTGAGGAGCAGCTGGATGGGTCAGCTGATGACAGGAGAGGTTATTATCTGCAACACATATGCTGTCCCCCAATTTAGGCAATCTGTACACCGAATACATCGCACAGGGCAGACGTGACTGGTCCCGTTTCACGCTGCTCCAGATGAGGCTGAGAAATGTTTGGCCCAAATTCGGAGGATATACCTGGTGCGTCCCTCACCGCCTCTCTATCCGGCATGTGTTGTTGAATGGGTTTCAGAGTCAGGTGATCATCATCCACTGGCAGTGAGTGGCAGATGGTGGATGAACTTGAGACACTGGAAGGTGTAAATAATTGAAACTGCTGCTGTTCTGGGAAGCCCGTTGTGGTTGATACTGTACAGGGTGAATACGAGTTCACTGCTTCTCTGCGGAGCGTTAGATGAGGTGATCAATACTGTGAAAGAATTAGCTTTCTTTACAGTATGCATGGTGTTTGGAGTTGAACCTCCAAAATACTGAACCAAAAATGTCACTTCCTGTGTCTTTACAGAAGAAATACATTTAAAATCTTTGTCAGTTTGTCTGATTAGACCGACACAGCATTTAGTTTCAGACAAACAGACTTTTATCTCTTTCGAAGGCGCTGAATTGACACAATGTAACATAGGGAAGCATTAAGAAGTTTAATCCAATACTCAAAGAATCCTCACACATGTATAGAAGAATAAAGAATGACCTTATTTGAACAGGTAGTGATTCTCAGTAGGTCTAGTCACGATCACTACTCCCCAACAGCACGAAATCGTTAGAACCGGTGGCACTCGGATCTCCATTTATTATCAATCGAGCTTCAATAAATAATGCTGTCATCAAGATATCCTGAGAACAGCTTGAAACTACAAGCATCATCTCTCACCAGATCTCCTTCACAAAGACCACTTTCATGTCTGCATGCTGTGTGCTATGCTAACTCAAAATTCTAAATTGGACTAATTAACTGGGTGTATCTCGTTTGTTTAATCCTACAAATAGCAAAGTGTAAAAAAACAACCAGTTGTGGTTTTACAGGGGGTGTTATATACCGGACGACTTGCTGCAAATGCTGCACTCATGTCATGTCAGAGTTATTGTAATTACAAGTTCCAGAATTGTAAATAGCATTCACGCCTAGTCAGAAGACTTTTCCCAACATATCCAACTTGTGGTGAAATGTTCTGTAACAAAAGTGGAAGTAAATCTTGTAGAGACAGCCTGTCTGCGAGGCACCCCAGTGCACTATGACACTCCCTTCGGGGAACCGCTGAATTGGAGGCAGCAGAGGGAGGCCAGGAGGATGGAGAAGTTGTTGCCATGACAAATAAGTCGAGCTGGAACCCCCCAAAAAAACCCTAAACATGGCAACCGACACATAGTGTAGAAACAAAGTGTGATCTGTTTGCTGGATTCAAGCGACAGCTGCTGTAGCTTTATTTTTCATTATTGTTGAGAATGACTGTTGAGAACTTTTGAACGTAACACTCAGCTGTGCTCATGCTGCAGACAGTGTGTTCAGAGCAGCAGTGTGATCTGCTCGTGTTCATATTTAGATCAAAGACTCCGTCTCTGAACTTGTTTCCAGGATTTTGCAGTGACAGCTGCTCTACACGCTGAGATACCAGAATTATGTTTGAAGACACTCTTCACTTTTTTTCTCGATTTTCCTTTATAGTGTTCGTCCGAGGCATTCAGATCATGGCACGCTAATGGCTTGTTTTTCCTTTTTAACATCGGAGAGCAAGTCGAGTGTTTGACCTGTGTCAGAGTTGACAGAGTCTCTCGGCTGCCATGCTGCTTCTGCTCTGTTTTAACACTCCAACACATTTTTATGACACATATGATAAACTTTGAGTTGCTTTGATGCTTAAATGAGATCTGTAAATGTGGAGTCGATGAATACTGACAACAACTTCAAACCCAGTAGGAAACCAGTAAAGAGACTGCAGGCTGCAGTGATGTGATGTTATTTCTTCTAGCTCATACACATGCACAGTATAATGCCGTTTAATGCTGGCGTGATCAGATTTTCAATGAGAGGTCGTCAGCAAAGTGTCTGGATTGTTTTTTTTATCTCCTAGTCAATGGTAGCTTTTGCAATGATCATGATCTCTGTCTAGACAAACGATAACCGGTGCAGTGGGAGATCAGAAACCAGTCATGTGTAACAGTTTTGGAAAACAGTGAGTGATGGAATGCTAAAAAAAGATACGGATCATTTAGGAAGCGATCTCTGAGCCTTGTCGATTTATCCATTGGGAGCTATGTCTGATGTTTCTGAGCTTCAGGTGTAGCTGGCAGATATCTGAAAAAATGTTATGTTAGCTACTTGATGTATGGGAATCACAAAAAAGACGCATATCTGCAAATCTTTATAAACAGTTATCTGCAATATTAACACAGCTAACTTTAAAAATAATAAAATAAATCGCCAATAGGTTCAGGGATTGAATTTTGGCCAATGTGTTCCGCCTCTTTATCTCTCCACATGGACTGTTGCAACCAATGACAGTGTTAAGAATGGACAGTGTATGCGTGATGTCACCCGTGGATTTCTGAAGCTCAGTGTGTGGCGGCTCTGGCCTCCACCATGTTGGCAGTTGTGCTTCTTCCGACTCCTGACTAATCTAAAAAACTGCAAAGCTGTAGATCATCGGCGGATCTGAGGTAGGCTGAATGACGCCTGGGTGCTCAAACAAGCCACCTGTCAATCAAAGCAGCCATCCTCATAATTCTGCATAACTTTAAGTCTTAATATAACTTAGACAGGTGAGTTCTATAAATATTCACCCTCAGTACAGTTGTCATGAAAAATTAGCTATAGAGACCAAAACTGTTTTTTGTACCAGGCTGTAAACATGTTTGACGCTTGATTGCAGCCATAGCCTGCTCAAATGTGATTGGTCAGTCCAACTTGGGCCACAAACGAAACCAACAACAACACTTCTTCATATGTGGATACCTGTTTTGAGATTTTGGAAGCAAAAGAGAGAAAAAAACATTTTGTTGTGTAACCTGTTCACTTCATAAAAAACTGTATTTATGTATTAACTGTGTTTTTATGTTATTTTGGGACACTGTGTGTACCCACTGGCTACAGCTGTGAATGAACATAAAACCCCTTTTCACTCATTTAAGTGAAAAGTTAAAATATTTCTTTCTGGAAACAGACGTTGATGAAACGATCTCACGATGAGATCTATCGGCAGCTATTTCTGAATCCTTTGATCGTATCAGCAGATGGAGTTTGCCCTGGTGTCATGGTTTACAGTGTCATATTGGATTATTAAAGTATTTATAGCCTTGTTAGTATCATCATATCCACTAACGGTCCTTAACCTTGACTTGTATACTGAGACCAGAGAGAATGAGACTGATATCAATATCAGGCGCCTCATAAAGAGTTCACTGAGGCTCAGAATAGCTCCTTGCCCTGCTGTGATCCTCTGTCCACTGTCTGTAGTGCAGCCAGTACAGGGCCTCTCATCAAGAATAAAGCCTGCACGTCTTTGTGGGAGGACTCAGGTGAAACTCTGAGGGGGCCAGGGATGCTTTGACTCTTTAAATTTTTTATTTTCAGTATTGTGCCATTAGAATTTGCTTCCCGCTTTGTGGCAAAGCGCCTAATGTTTGATGCAATACTGCCACAGCAGCTTGCCAGATATCAGGTGTTGCCTTACCTCTCTTCTCTACGCTCATCTGAATTACAAATTTCCCTGAAAAGGAGCTACTGAAGAGCGAGATGCAGAGTTTCCCAGACCTCAGGCAACCAGAGAGAGAGAGAGAGAGGAGAGGGCAGGACAGAGCAGCCAGCTGGTTGGTGAATATCCTGACACAGACACACACACAAAGGGAGAGAGTGGGAAAAGAGAGAGCGTTTAGGACTTGAACCACCCACGCAGTTCACATACTGCATACAGCACATGCATGTGCGGCACAAACACGCATGCCGTATGAGCTGCTTGGTGCAGAAGTGAAGGGAAGGGGAAGCGAGGGATAGAAAAAGAAACATGGTTGGCACAGAGATGATTCTCACGGTGCCTTCTTCAAACTGTGTTTTGTCCTGACTGCACCGTCATCCATCTGAAAACTAATAACTCTAAATATTTATAACACAAGAGGGTGCAGGACGTGAGCTCTCGTAAACTCTTGAATATTAAAGTTTTGCAGTCTGCCTGCAGAACCAGTACAGCTGAAGTGTGTGTGTGTGTGTGTGTGTGTGTGTGTGTGTGTGTGTCGTAGTGGCACAGCACTGCATCGCCAGTGTCCTTTTCGGGAGATAAGTTCAGCCACTCTAACACGGGAAACGAGGTGAAAAATAGAGCGACCTGGGTAGAAAAAAAGTAAAAAAGGAGACAGGATAGGGGAAGAAGAGAGTGCTGTGATGTGTGGAGAAGTGACTGACAGAAGAATGGAGTGTGTGCAGAGAAGATAGAGGGAAGGGAGTCGAGGAACGAGAGAGCGAGGAGGAGGAGGAGGGAGAGGATGCAGTGGACATTTTGCTGCATCACTGCTTAAATCCAACCTGCTAACACTGCATCTCTACACTTGTTATTCAGACACTCTGGTTTGTGAGTATTTCTCTAATAGAGTGGTCTGTTTTATTTTGAAAGCTCCAAAAAATGTCTCATTGGAAATCAGCACAGTAGGCATCTCAGAACTGTTTTTTTTTTTTTCAAGCATTTTCACGCTGAGCTTTCTGAACCGCGAAGCGCTCCTCCCCAGAGGGGTGCAGGAGAGTGGAAGCAGGGGGGGATAAGAGGCAAAGATACAGCCTGGGGTTAAAGGAACAGGTGCATGCTGGTGTTCTACAACAACTGGAAGTAAATTATTGTAGTTGTAGCACTTTTCTATGTGTCCTCGGCCCACAAACATCAGCAGACACTGTTTTCTTCCCTGTTGATGCTCTGCAGAGCTGGACTGCAGCTTTTTTTCATCTTGTTAGGTTGAACAGATGAAGCCTGTGCTCTGTTGGGCTGACACCAGTGACCCGTTGAGGAAATGATATTTAACCCCATCAAATTTCTTCTTTACATTTCACCTAAAACACCGAAAACCAGTGTAATTATATCCACCCTCAAAGCAGAAAGCAGGACTTAAAACGCTGAGTCATAGTTTCATTTTGTATCTAATGCTGCAATACAGAGCTAAAACAACAGCACCACTGTACAAATACTTATCGACGGCTCTGTATTCAATTATTTCGCTTTCATCAACAAAGAAACACCAGTGTGAATTGCACAAGGCTCATTTCATTAATATGAAGTATTTAATTTCTCCTGAAATTAACATTTGGTCTTCGCTCTGATGCTCTGACAGTGAGATTCTCCTCTCGCACGAGGGAACGAGAGCTCAGTGATTCATATTTATTTTAATTTGATCTGATCTCCTGTGATGATTTTCTTTTCCGTTTCTCGTTGTCTCATCACTCCCCAGAGAACAGACCCTCAGCCCCAAGGTCATGAATAAAGGAGAAAACAACACGATGACACAAGTGGATTAGCTTCATTTGGTCCTCTGTTAGATCAGATTAGATGTTGTTGGATCCTTTTTAATGGATCGAAACAACTTATGATTTGAGCTGAGGTGCCGCTAATCATTCCGTCAATGCTGGGAACATGGACGCTGATCAATATCTCATCACAGCGTACTCACTCGGAATTGAAATAGATTTTTTTTTTTAGATGCACAAAACTTTAGGATAGTTTTTAAAGTGATCTACAGGCAACAGATATTATTATCTATGAATATGTCGCGTTAGCTGTAGAGACAGAATTTCCTACAACCCTGCGAGTTATGAGCTGGCATGAAATCTGTGTACAGTATGTCGAAGCCAAAGTGTGTATTCCGGAGAGAGAACATTGGATGCTCGCCCTCGCAGTAGCTCGTTAGAAAAAAGTAGAAATATCTGTGCAACTTTATAGTCTGCCATCACATGTGTTAGCCGGGTCCAGTAATGACTCATCCATTGGGTGATGCCAATCCAAGGTGCTTAATGAGACATAGTATGTAATTGGCTCCTATAATGTACTCTTATCTAATATTCACCAAACTCTTACTGAGCAAAGTTTATCTTTGCAAAATATGCCATGCTTGTATTGTACCAATAACAGCATAGTAGCTTCTCTTATTTTTTCTCTTTCAGGTCATAGTGTAGTGAGCATACTGCATGGGTATGAGGGGGACGGGGTGGGGTCCCTGAGTGGGTGGAAATATGTGATTTATGGTTTGTGTTTTCATGTGGACCCCAAGAAGAATAACAACTAATGAGCTACTAAAAGAGAATAGAACAGATACTTTATTGATCCCTCGATGGGGAAATGATTCTTTTCACTCAAGTTTACATACATAGGTCTAAAATACATCCACACACACACACACTAGCAAATGTGGAGAGATGGTGGAGTGATGGGCAGCCACATAGCAGCAACCTCAAGAGGTGAACTGGCACCCCTCACAGCTACCAGTCCGCCCTCCACTTCAATCGTCCACCCTCCGGTTCAAAAGCCAAGTCCCTACAGACTGAGCTACCGCCGCCCCCACTACTACTACTACTACTACTACTTATCCTTATACTTATCCTTACTTACCCTGCTCACACACTTTTGATACAAGAAAAACTAAAGACTTCTGAGTGTGACCAGGACCTGAGATTGTCATGATGAACGATCTTTTTCATTGAGGAAGAAAGATCACTGATATTCTGAATGGATTCCCAAAAACTCATGCTCTACACTGTGATGGAACTTTGCATTGGCCAGTGTGCCACTGAAATAAATACGATGACGTTGATGACGAGTTTTCCACCTTATGTCTGAGAACGTCACACTGTGGCTACAGAGTAAAACATCTTGTACTCCCGCAAACATGTTTGAGAGCGCGGAGACTCTAGGGTGAAATGTGCACTCATTATGTGCACTTAAAAAAGAAGCAGAAAGTTCAGTGGGTGCATTTTGTGATCATTTGTAGTCTAAGTCACAGAGTCGAGCTGCAGAATGCAGCAATCAGCCTCTTTCACTTGAAAACATCCTTGGAGTTGTTGTGGACCGCAGAGATCAGTGGTGGCTGACGAGGCTCACAGCAACACAGACAAATGACTTGCTGTTGCGCTCCTTCATACCCTCTGAGTGAAGCAGCTTGTCACTGAACCAACTGCCCAAGGCACTAAGGCTTTGATATGAGAGGAAAACACTACTTTGACAACATAGTATATCATTTTTTAGTTGGTGTTAGGATTAACAGTGATCCTTTAAACTGTTCCTTTTAAGCTTCACTTGCAAGTATTACCAGGGGACATCGTACGATTTAGAAATTACCCACACACACGCCCGAGTGTCAAGTGGCGTGTTTGCAAGAGATAAGCATAGTCTGCATTTTACTTATATTTACTGACACTGTGACTCTGGACTATTAAACCTGTTAAAAGACAGAACAATGTTTCTTACCACAGGCTGTTATGGATGTCATATTTCAAGATTCCACCCTTCTTCTTCTTCAGTTATCATTATTGTCCTCTAAAGACGCATACTACTTCCAAAAATAATCCACCAAAATGTAAAACAGAAGAAGGAACATTTCTGCATATGTTCTGGTAATGTGATTTCTCTCCTCTGATTTCTGTCTGTGAATGGAGCCTCTTAAGTTTGCACCCAAAATGCTGTCACAACTTTCTGATTTCCAAAGCAGCCTCCAGAATTCTGGACTGAGAAAGAAGGGAAGGGAAAAAAGTGTGGAGATAACAAAAGAACAACGTACAAAAAAACAGAAACAAAACCAATCATAAAGGTGCTCAAAATTAATATTATCACAAAACCATTTGTGGTGGAATAATAAATTATAGACATTTCAAATTCACGTAGCATTAAGATCATAGACAACTTCCACAATTCTTACAAATTACTCAGTGTCCCCAGGTAAGACTAGTCCTGTGCAAATGTCAACCCGTGTGAAGTGAAACTAACATGGGAGTGCCGAAAATTGCAGTTTCTCAAACGTCCACTTGAGGATGGCTTTAGAACAATCGGTCTCCATAAGCCCCCATGTTAAAATGTCCAACTTCACAGCAGAAACAAACATGTTTACAGCCTGGAACAAAAAACTGTTTTGGTCTCTATAGCTAATTTCCCCGTTCATGACAACTGTACTCAGGGTGATTTTTTTTATACAACTCACCTGTTCAAATAATACTAAGGCTTAAAGTTATGTGGACTTGAGCTTTGATTGACAGGTGGGTGCTGTTACTGGTGGCTTGTTTGAACAACCAGGTGTCATTCAGTCCACCTGCTCCACCCACATTCCACTTCTTTGCCCATTTGTCCACAGGACTGCCAACATGGCGGTGGCCAGAGTCACCACACCGAGCTTCACATCAGCACTTCAAAAACCTGTGGGTGTCAACAGCCATGTTGAATTGCCATGTTTCTACAAAACTAGCTCCTGATTGGGTCTTTAGCCTGTTTTGCATGTTTTGTGGCCCCCATAGTTTCTACTTTACACTAGGAAGAAAAGGGTAAGGTGAGGAGGGCTGCGATTAGCAACTGCACTATATCCTACACACTGACCCTCTAAGGCTCTATCCTCAGTGATTCTTACATCCTATAATATGGAAAAGAAATGCAAGGATCGAGTATTCAGTGTCTGATATATCATATCAGCTCCGAGCGTGAGCGACAAATACTGCAAAGGCCTCGTTTGTAACATCTTTGAGTCTCGAGGTACCTCATCTCTGCCCATCTTTTTTTAGCTTTCATTTCTGTTTCTCACCTGTCTTTGGTCTGCTCCTTCCTCATCAGCTTTCCTTCCCTCCCCTCTGCTCAGCCCTCACAGAGGCATGTCATCATTGATCATACACCCCAGAGATTTTGCCTTTTGCTGCTCGGCTTTTCATGGAACCTGTGTACACACGATGCTCTCCTACTGAACCCCTGAAATGCCCGTGGCATTGAAACAGAAGCGGGAAAAGCACGCACGTTTCACAAGGTTTGACAAACCTGCCTGCGTGCACACACACACACACACACACACACACACACACACACACACACACACACACACACACACACACACACACACACACACACACACACATTTCTCACAGAGTGCCACTCACAGTACTACTCTGAAGGTAAGAATAGAACTGTTGTTTCATTCTGTATACCCCTCCTCGTCTTCATTATTGTAGCATTACGCAATCCACACAAGGCCTTGTGTTGTAATTTTATTTAATGTGATCTCACTTAATTTGAGCGCTTAGGATCATTAGAGTGTTTGTTTAGGACTGCAGGAGCTCAGGATATGAAGATAAACGACTGTAATGTTCTGGCTGCCTGGTTAAGGTATGTCTGTTTAAATAGGCTGAACACACACACACACACACACACACACACACACACACACACACACACAGACACAGAAATGAATGCTGGTGATGCACTTTTACTGTACACGAAGAGATCTGGATGCTTCCAGCATCACCGCAGTGACAATATGAGGCTGTTTTTGTATGACAAGTAATCCTCTATACATAGGGCGTGTCATTCTTTACTCTGTGTGTGCGTGTCTCAGACTTAGAAAACCGATGTTGCACAGCATGCTCAGTCTCTGCCTTGCTATCTGTAGTTGTACAGATGTCTGTTGGCTCACTCCACAGCAGCTTGATAAAACTAACACAATTTAGGTTGTTTGTAACTATACTGTGCTGTGCATTCATGAGAAATGCCGTGTATTATTCAGGCCTTGGCGATAATTAAAGAAACATTATCACAGCGCAGATTTTGCATACATGCATCTTGTCAGTATGAACCCACAGATCCTGCAGTGTAAAACGTGAACAGTCAGATCGTATGTTAGGTTCACTGGTTAAAATCCTTCATCTTCAAACGTACGTCATGTCATTCAGTGACAAAAGGTAAAGTTGTAGTTTGTTGCTGGGTTATTCCCAGAGTGCTTCACTGCTTATTCCAGGTGATAGATTGCTGTGTGCCTTGTTGTGTTGTGATTCTTCAGGTGAAATACTTGTGATGGTGGTATTTCCCATCTCTGTCTGCACAGGAGTTAACAGCACATGTACATCGCCCCTGTAGAGCATGTGGAACTTGAGTTAACCTTAATGAGTGAGTAAAATACTGCCACACCACCGGAATAGTTGAATCTCTTTCGTCTGCAGCAATTCTTTGTGCTGTTCAGGGTGGCTGTGGCTAGGTGGGGCGGGTCGTCCACTAATCAGATGATCTGGGGTTTGATCCCGGCTCTTCCAGTCTGCAAGTCGAAGTGTTGAAGATACTGAACCCCAAAAAAACTGATGCCAGTTTGCACCTTGCATGGCAGTCAATTCCATCAGTGTATGGATATGTGATGGGTGAATAAGATTAGAAAGGGGCTCTGTAAGTACAGTCCATTTAACATTTGTAACGTGTCATCGTCACTCTTCTATGGCACTTTCTGTGTGGACATGAAAACATTTCCTTGGTATGAGCGCTCATGTATCCATGTTAAGTTATTAATTCAGAATTTAGATGCTAAAATAGGAGCTTGTGATCTGTTTAGCAACCAAGTCCCTATAATGAGAGGTGGGGCGGTCCATTCCTACGGGACCTCATGGTTCTGTTGGTTAGAAATAGTTTGCTTCTGTGATATAATTGGTTGTCAGTACAATGTCAAGCAACTTTGTTTTTATCTTCTACTTTTACTGTAGATATTATTTATATTTCCAGCCTCATTTCCAGTTTGACTTGATGAAAAGCAGCAGAAAGAAACAGACGTGACCAGCTCTTCAGAGATTAGCCAGTTTTGACAGAAAAATACGTTCTACTGTAAAAATAGTCCCCATGAAACCCTTTATAGCAAAATCTGTGGATGTCCCACAGTTACAGGTGATTTTTTTTTTCTGTAATGAGATTTCTATGTGAGAATCACAAACCAAATTCCATTCGCCTTCATACTATCAGCGTGGAGGTGGAAATCCTGGAGGCGGATATCTCAAAACCTGGACAAATGAAGCCAACATGAAAGTGGAAGTAAGAAAATAAATGGGCAAAGCCTTTAGGTTTCCGCTGGTGAAATGGAAAGACAGTGAATGGTGGTGGTGCGTTATTAGAATTTTATTGAAGGTTTCCATTGTTGAACCAGAAAATTCTGATGTGTAACCCGAATTTTCACAGGTTTTAAAGTTTGACGAAGAAAGATATCAGCGTTCAGAGCTATTTTAACTTATTGACCCTTCAAGGAACAGACGGGCAGAGGTGAAGTCTGTTTTTGAAAGACAAACACAACTGGAAATGGATTTACAGATGTTAAATAGAATAATTCAGCTGGTCTTCTTGTCTTGGAACAGACGTCTATTGTGATACTGGTTGTTCGGAGTTTTGCCTGGTTGAGAGGTTGCAAAAACAACATTCATCACACAAAATGGCAACTATGCATTAAACAAAGGGATCCCATTATGGAAACGAAGCTAGGTGATGAACCGTCAGCAGTAGACAAAGATTACACAGAAAACACAGGGATAACAACAATAACAAGGTGTACAAGGTCTACTGCTGCAGGCCCAGGAAATGAGCTTCACCGATCTTCCATACAGTATTTGTCACGCTGATTTCCGAACTCACTTTTAAACAGAGAAGACGGAGAGTCAGCAAAGCTTGTAATTGGCTTACAGCATCTGCAGGTTTAATGGAAAACATCGGGAACCAGCAGGCTTTATGCCGTATCACAGAGAGTGAAAGCTAGATGGATCACATGCTGTCTCTTCCTATGTTGATGAGAGAAATCTAAGGAAGAAGAAACAAAATTAACAAGAAACATATTGCTCTGTTCGGTTTGTTTGTTCAGTTTCAGGATTATCAATGTGGCTACTGAGAGTGTGACGCCAGACGGCTTTGACCCTGCCTCCTCTTTCAGTTCTTTCTTCTTTCTGTCTGAATCCTCGGCTGTCTCTTTTGTTCCTCTTCATCCCTCCATCCATCCAGTCCAGAGGGGTCCATGTTATATAAGGCGGTCCAATTCCATTCTTCTTATGTGCATTAATGAGCCAGCTTGTTTGTACAGTAGGAACAGAGATGGAGATGAAGCAGGGAAAAAAAGCAACACACTCTGGTGTCTGAAGACTTATACCTGCATATGTTAATGGTCTGCCTCTGCAGTGTGTTCAGGGCCAACCTCAGTGCTGGTCTTTGATACTGTATGTACAGTACGTACGGAATTTAAAACGCCTGAAGAAAAATGTATTGAAAGATTTATTGTTTCATGTTTTCTTTTCTTTTTGCATTTACTATGTCATAGTTCAAATTAAATAATGATTTAACTTTTACTCTTTAGTAGCCAATTGCCTGGAGGGGTACATCTAGCTTTGTTATGACCCAGCTTGTGTAGGGAAAAAGAAGTAACATAAAATCAGTTGTGCATGGTATTTTATTGGAATTGGGATTAATAGTACAACAAAAAGGTAAACTGAGGTAAACCACAAGGGAAACAAAGGCTGAGCTGATACTATTGAAATTAAGGTAATACATATATCCTAAAAAGTAAAAATCTTAAAAAGAGTCTTAACTACCTAAATGAAATTAAATACCTCACAAACTTATTTAATATTCCAAAAAAGCCCACATACAGAAACAGCACCCCTAAACCTAGTGACTCCAAACAAAGATATCTCAGTGTGTAAGCAAATCAGCAAATTAGCTATACCCGACCCAGTCCACAGGTATTAAAGACTAGCGCAGTGAAAAACAAGTGAAAGGTCCGCCATGTAAGGGCCTCTATTTTTAGAATAAGGAAAATTATACTTATAACTATGTTTTCATGCATGCATAATCACCTGAAAATCAGAATCTTTTTCTATTTTTGTTACTTTAAAATGCCATGTTGAAACACTGTGTTTCTACAGTCGCCCAGGGCAGACAAAGACAGGGCCTTTCAAGTGTTGTTTCTCCTTTACACTAGAAGTGCGAGGGTAATCTGAGATTGCAACACAGCAATTACACCACTAGATGCAACTAAATCCTACGCACTCCACCTTTGAGAAATAATTCAGCCGCCTGAATGTCAGGCTATTAAAATAAAATAAATTGCGTTGTCTCCCATGCTGCATCCTGCAGATTGGAGAGCTGGATGGGACGTCACTCCAGCTCTCCACGAAGCAATCACAGCAGATAACCCTACAGGGCACCACACACCTAACTTACATATACAACTGGTACACATGAACACTACAAACAAAGGCTGTGCATAGGGAGCATTAGTGACAGTTGTAACAAACCTGAAAATAAGTCAAATCAACACCATGACCCGCCCATGGCCACGCCCCAAAGCTGTGATTGGACAATGCAGTTTTTCATAATGGACGTTTGTATACTTTGTGATTTGACTTTAGCATGACAAAACTCCAAATTCATTCAAAGTTATTGAGAGTTATTGAAGAGTAAAACTTAAATAATTGTTCTTTTAAGTATTTTTTATTGCATCATAACACAGTGGGATACAAAATAAATCCATATTAAATTGTATACTGCCTCTCACTTTATTTTCTCACTTGATTTTATTTCAAGTCTTCCTTATGTTCTGAAACACACGCACGTGCAGAACCCCAGGTGTGCCGGTCACCTGCAGATAATTAATACTTTCATTACAGACTCAGGACCAGCATGAATATTCTTGTCAGGGAACTCTGCGTGGAATCGCGTGTGTAGTTAAATCATCACAGATTTGCATTAAATATAAATGCAGCCCCCGGAGCGTTAGCGTGATGAAAACACTGAGCTGCCTGGCATGAAATGTAGGCCAACATACATCACACAGATGGAATAAATATGTCGTACACATTTAGTGCTGCCTCTCCTTTCTCTTGTGTTCTCACCGTCGTTTCCTGGTGCCAGATCAAGCTGCAGACAGCAGCTGAGAGAGGGAAGTGGCAGTAAAGGAACAATGACATTCCATACTTCTTAGAGCTGTATAATCCTGACAAATATATGACATTCTTTTGAGATGAGACTGGAGTTTGACAGAGGGGAAACTCTATGGGAGCGCTTATTAATAAGTTGGTGCACCTGTGTGTGCTGCAACAAGCAGCATGAGCGGGGGACAAAAATCCATTTCTGTGCTCAGTGTGGGCAAACTGCACAGGTGTCGTAGAGAAAATGGCATACAGGATCAGAACTAAACCAAAATAAAAATACCTGTGTGCTGTTTTCCTGGCATGTGCCTGCTATATCAGTGTTGTTGAACATTTGTGAACTCACCCAGCTCTCACTGCCGGGATGTTGGACTTTTTCTGGGGGGGAGTTGGCAGGGAGGACTGATGGGACTTTTTTCATATAAAGACACTATCTAGTGTCCCATTGCACTTGTTTGTTATAACCATGTTGGTTCATCACATAATTACTGTAGATAAACAGCAGACTGAACGAGTCCTAACTGCCCAGACAGCAGCTGTTTTCTGGGGTCAGTACGTGAGGGTTCGCAGTGACGTTTCCACATGCAAATTGTATTTTGCTGCACTGTTGTCTCATCTGTTTTAACAGTTTTAGTGTATAATCACCATTTATTGCATGACAGTGGTTAACATATAATCAGATTTCATAAGTGGAAACATTACAGTATGTGAACCTCTTCGGTTATTAGGGTATTGCAGCACCTTTCGCTTCGCTTCCCGCCATACAGTAGCATTATGATTTGATTCAGGTCCGGACTTTGACTGGCCAATCCACAACACACATTTTCCTCAGCCATGGCCTGGTTATTTTGCCAGTATGCTGGGCTTGTCCAGGTTCCATGGATGAAGAGCAGGCTCATGTCTTAATGTTCCCACCAGCATGCTACATTGTTGACAGTAGGTTCTTTCTGGGATATGAAGTGTTGACTTTTTCCAAACGTGAGACCAGTTACATTTCATACTGATCTTGCAGTAGGGCTGTCAAAATTGCTCCAAAATGAGTATTTGAGTATTGAGTATTCCTTCTGAAAAAAATACATATGTTCGAGCCATTTGGATATCTATATTTGCACATTATGTCAATAACAGTTAATTAACGATAACGATTAAACACATTTTCGAGATGTGCCCTCATGTTTCTAGTGGTGGAACGATAAGCTTGCATACAACTTCACTCGAGGCTTTGCATTTTTGCCGTCTACTGACCAAAATTCAAAGTATTTCCAAACGGGCCTTTTTAGGTTGCTTGTAGTCCAAACCGCTCTCTCTGCTGCCAAGTTGGGCTCTGAACTTTCTGCCATTTCGTTTTTCTCTTTGCCATCTGCATCTGCCACGGTTTTCGTCGCGTCTCACTTTCAACAAGCGTACAAGCGTAACTCCTGTGACCTGTCCTTGACCCGTCATGCAGGGCGCTCACTCGCAAAGCAGCTACTGAAGTGTTTTTACCACAGTCGAATATTAATTTTCACAATCGAATCTCCGTTTTTTTTAAAACATTTAAATATATATATTCGAAGTTAGAATATTCGTTGACAGGCCTATCTTGCAGAAAGTTTGGGATTTCTTGGGCTGCTCTCTAGCAAAGCTGAGACAGGCAGCTTTGTACTTTTGAGAACAGGGCCTTTATCAAAGTTTTCTTCTCGTTGTGGAAGCATCTGTCCCAGATGTAGCAAGAGAGGTCCATAAATCCCTAGATGTTATTTTTGCGTCGGCTTTTACCTGAATTTTCCTTCTACTCCTGCAGGTATTTTAGACCGTCCACTTTTAGGCAGAGTTAGTCATTTTTAGTGCATATATATATTTATGTGGCTGTACAGACTGGTGGTACTTGATTGCAGCTAAGCTGTATGTGTATGTGTGCGTATTCTGTATGTGACTGTGATGTCTGACTGGTGAACCTCAGCTGGGTAGGTGTGGGCGTCTGTCAGCACCAGAGAAAGAGAACGACAGGGAGGGAGGGAGAAGGAGATCTCAGCTTTAATGAGGATTGTGATGTGAGATGTCCTATAAGACTCAGTGTGGCACTTTGACTCTCTTCCCTTCCTGCACCATGTGCTAATAGATGACACGGCAGGAGGGAGGCCGCTAAGAGAGACAAGAGATGCCGGTTGCCAATAAAACTCACTCTTCCATACTTAAGGTGACATTACGGGACTGACAGCATAATTAGCTAATTTATCTGTCGGCAGGAAGCAGCAAATCAGAGGCTTACCAAAGAATTAAAGGAAATGCTGCATTGCCACTGACAGCTACAGTACAGGACCTGATATTTATCAATCCCTGTTGATCACCGGAGCCAACCATAAACATGAACGCACAATCAGTACAACCTGGGTCGTGTCTAGATGGTAACCCTAGAATTGTGAAATGTTGAATTTGTACCCATTGTTTGTGCATATGGTTTGCCTTCATGGATTTCTGACAGAAAGTTGCTGTTCAGATCCCCTGTGAAGCCAAAGTAGTTGACCATTGACAGAGTAAAGAATGGCATATCCGTGATGTCACCTATAGGTTTCCAAAGACCTGTTTTCAAGCTCAGAGTAAGGTGGGTCTGCAATATTACATCTTCCACCTCCTGGCTAATCTAAAATCAACATGCATCCTGGACCTGTCAATCAAAGTGGTCATAATTCTGCATAACTTTAAGCCTTAATATAATTTGAACAGTTGTATATAAATTCTCCCAGAGTATAGTTATCATGAATGGGTAAATTATCTTTGGAGACCAAAACTGTTTTTTGTACCAGGCTGTAAACATGTTTATTTCTGCTGTGAAGTTGGACATTTTAACATGGAGGCTTATGGAGACATTCGTTCTATAGCCAGCCTCAAGTGGACGTTAGAGGAAGTGCAGTATTGGTGTTTCCACGTTGGCCTAACCCTAACTCTTACTAAAACTAAATCTAACCACACAAGTAATGATTTAAAAAAAAAAACCTCTAAACAAACAAACTAAACAAACAAAATAGTTTACCTTAGACTATAAATAAAAAGCTTACATCACCTTTTCGTCTTTTACTCTTTTGGATGAAAGTCATGCAAATCTATTTATTGCACACAACCAACTCCCTTTTTTAGACTGTCGCTATTTTTATGGCACCTAACTTCCTAAAGATTCAGAAGTCAGTCTTTGGTTGTCTCTGCAAACGACTGCAGATGCGCTTCAAACTCTGTAAGACGAGAATGTTTCAAAGCAGAAACAATGCGTACAGATCTCACAAGACTTGGAAATCTAGGGCACAACCACCAAGATATTAAACCACATCTACATTATTATACTTCAGGCACGGCTGATTCATTCTGCATGTTACAGACTTGCAGCTCTATTTCCTGATGACAGTCTCCAAAGGTAGGAATGTTTTCTACGAATTGCTTTAGTTTCTACATGTGAAGCAGTGCTTCAGAGCAAATACACGAGCATGTCATTGAACATTGAACAGTACAAACTTAAATAGAAGATGGTTCTATTAGTGTTTCTATATGGCTCCTCCTACAGGTTTTGGAGATTCTTATGATGCTCTTATTCTGCTGTGAGTAGGTAAGAATCACTTAATCTAAAATCATATCTGAAGGGGTGTGATGCTTTTTGGAAAATTCCTCTTCCTTCTCCTCTCAGGACCATTTCTAAGACATATTTTACAATCATAGATGGTTCCTCTTCATACATCCCAATTTCTCTTCTGCTCTCTCTCACAGTTTCAGTGTCCAGTTATTATTATGAAGTCACTGGAATAGAAAACTGCTGGAGTTGGCGTGCACAGTGATAAGCGTAGTTTATAGCCAAGCCAGTGTGTCTATCTGTGTCTATTCTCCACGCTGTTAGTTGGTACTGTTGTTTTGTTGGAAAACACCTTTGAGCCCATTTTCTCATGGTTCAGAGAAAAGTCGTTTTTATTGTACCAACCACAGTTACTGTGTTTCTGATAAGCTCACTGAACGGCTGGCTTGTGCTTTACAACTCCTGTGATCGCCTGATCTCTTGTTTGACTGTTGTAAAAAAATAACAACCAAGATATAGTGAACCAGATATTTCCCTTAAAGTATCGGTGTGTAGGATTTAGTGGATTGCAACCAACTGAATACCTCTCACCTCATCCTCCCTTTTAAAGCCTGCAGGAGAAACTACGGTGGCTGTGAAACTTGCGAAAAATCTCAAAGATCGTAAATGTTGCACAATGGAACTTTAAGCCTCAGCTGCAGCACTTCTCAAAGAGTGGTAACAGCAAAAGTTCTCATCTGTTGCTCATGTTCTCATCTATTTTGGGGCGGCTGTGGCTCACAGGCAGAGCGGGTCGTCTACTATTCAGATGATCGCCAGTTCGATCCCCATGTCCTGCATGTCGAAGTGTCCTTGGGTGTATGAACGGTTACATCCTCAAACTGATGAGGCACCTTGCATGGTAGCCAATGCCATCAGTGTGTGAATGGGGTGAATGAGATATGTAGTGTAAAAGCGCTTTGAGTGGTCAGAAGACTAGAAAGGCGCCATATAAGTACAGTCCATTTACCACGAGGCATTAAGCTGATATGTTTTTGCACGGACTGTCATTCAGTCTTGCTATGTAATAAACAGTTGCACTCAGCTGTAACGCGCAGAGCAGTGGTGTGTTTGACAGCAGAGTTCAACAAGCTGCTGAGCTAATTCAGCAGGTTTCATAGCTGTTTATATGAGTGCCGCTGATGCATCACGCACTCAGACTTCATATTTACTCACCACTTCACCTTGTGGAACTCTGTCGATTGTGTAGTAGTGTAGTGGCCATACTGTTTGAAACGTGGATGTTTGTGAGAAGTTTCAACGTGGTGACATTTTGAATCTTGTAAAAGCAGAGATAAAAAGAAAGGTTATTCCTTCTATTTTCAGACACCACTGATGTGCCCTTTAGCAAAGCACTGAATACCGTGCAGCTCGGTATAACTGTACAAGTCTTTGCCGCTGCTGCTGCTGCTGCTGTGAATTTGATTTAGTGTGCTTTAGCAACAAAACCTGTCAAGGTAGCTCCCTCTGGGTATATTAAAGGTTAACAAATACACAATACACCCTTTTCTGTGAGCCAATTAAACCAAACTGACACTCACTGCTGCTGCTATTAATCCTACGTACAGCTACTTGACTGTATCATCCAGTGCAGCCTGTGGTTACATGAGCGATGCTCGATAAAAGGGAGCAAAACACAAGATTTAGGCTTGCTACAGAAATCAAGGCCAAAATCAATAGATGCAATCCAATAGAGAAACCCCCACATGCAGGATAAAAGTAGTCGCTCCCTCGATAAACAAAGCGTGCTTGTGTTTTGTGTCATTCTGGATCACAACCCCACGGACCTTTCGGAGGAGCTTGTACAAGTCTCTTTTCTTTCGGTACAAAGAGAAAAGTGAAGATGCAGAAAAAGAAAGTGTGTGTCTGTCAGGAGCTCATATTAAGTTATCCATCAGGATAACATCTGTGGGTCGATCTGACGCCTGAGCAGGTTTCTCTCCTTCACAATACGCCTCTCGTCTTTTACCTTCACGTTTGACCTGTCTCTTTCTTCAACCAAAAGACTTCTCTCACTCACACAATAACTGACCTACGGGGGGCTGGGATCGAAGGAATTTTGCGGTCTGTCTGGTTTCTGTCTGACTGCTCATCTGCAGTGCCTCTGTCACTCACCTTCACTTTATGGTTAATCAGAGTAATTGAAGTGTTTCATTCAATAATGTATTAAAGTACCAAGACCTGATATTCACCTTTCTTTAAACTGCGTTGTAATGGGTCGTCCTTATATGTTAAAGTGATAATTAAAACGTGTCTGAAAACTCATTTGGGAGAAATAATTGAATTCTTAACTTATATTTTAAAAGTTAAGAATTAAATTAAGTTTTTTCTCCTAAGTGAGTTTTTTTTTTTTAATTATCGTCTGAGTAAAATGTAAGATGAGTTGACCTACAGTATCCAGATGCTGTAACCTCATAAGCATATATATATATATATATATATATATATATATATATATATATATATATATATATATATATATATATATATATATATATATATATATATATATATATATATATATACTGCTTTTGCCCCTACTTTCCACCAGACCAACAACTCTGCACTGAATAACACTGCCCTCTCATTTATATGAATGAGGCCAATACCAGGGGCTCTGGCAAGTCCATCCATAAAGAAAGTTAAAGCCGACTCCAACCATACATGTGAGTGCACGTTCCTAGTGAAAAAAACATAAACAGAGTATTTCTACTGTTTTCCTCGCGGTGCACACTTTTTCTATTAATTTTGGAATCCGTTCTAAATCTAATGATGAAACTTAAATTGTAATTGAGTGGAACTGTGGGATTTCAAAAGATTCCCAATCCTATCCTCGATATTTTTCTGGCTTTTACACTGAGGTCTTGTCAATGACCCTTGACCCATTCCCAGTTGACACTTTGATAGGTTTTGTTTGGTTGGTGTTCAGACAGCTGATGTTGTTTGTTCAGTTTTTCATTCAGTCTCTTGTCCACATCGTTCTGCTGTTGTAAGCACTAGAGCACCAAATCTGCAGTTGGAAACAGTCCCCATTCAATAAACTGTTTCCTTCTTTTTGAGTGATGTTTCCTAAAAGCTACAGTGCCATGCAGTTTTTGGAAATGCCTTCTTTAAAAATGAAACTGTTTTTAAAGATTTATGTCTTCAGAAGGAAGAAAGGGCCCAGGGCTGCGTCAGACATAATGTTAGTATTTTTTATGGGCTTTGTAACCTGACTGAATCAGATGGTTTGTTACACAGAACCATGTGTGAAGTGATCATTAGAAACTTTCGAAAAGTGGCAGGCACTTTCAGAAACGACTTGGATTGGATGAACCATCTGTCTACAGATGGAGCCGCCTAGAATTGTCGGCTGGTCCTTGACAGGCCGCTGCTTATCCCATTGTAATGAACGGATATATCCACCAGCCAGCAGCCAGAAACTTCAATCGATCAGAACGGCAAACCATACAACAGAGAGAAGAACATCTCAACAACCATCCCTCCGTGTTTCAGTGAAGACATTTCTTCGGTTTTGGATGGTTTACCTTGAAACTTGGCTAGATGCAGTTCTGGTTGAAGTAACAAAGTTAAAGTGTGAATCTAAATCTCCATGTACAATCAAGCCTGCTCGGTAAGTGTAGGTGTGCAGGCACAAAGTGAACACCTACCCAGTGCTGTCAGCTCTTTTATACAGTAGCCTATTTATTTTGGCTACCTTCAGACTTAGATGCAACATT
This sequence comes from Collichthys lucidus, assembly GCA_004119915.2. NCBI lineage: Eukaryota > Metazoa > Chordata > Actinopteri > Sciaenidae > Collichthys > Collichthys lucidus. Next base: position 13,877,344 of record CM014087.1, read on the forward strand.
GTTTGATATACTGCTCTTGTCCTCCTCTTCAGTGTCTCACACTAAATCTGGTATTGTGCAGCTGCCCTGACAGGCGGAGGGACACATTGCTGTGAAAATGACACAAGATTGATTATTTTTGTTGCCGAAAAAAATCCAGGTTGGGAGGTATTTTTCGTTTAGTTTGTCGGCTTTTGACAGGTGACTGCAAAAAAGTCAGTGTCAGGTTCAGGGAATAGTTATGGGTTGCCAGAACTCACCGGTGTGCCTTCTGTTAGCATTGTGGGCTGAACTAAATGAAGCACCAGTGACAGGAGCTGCCCACTCCACAACCTCAATAATGTAAAAGCTCTCACCTACCCTTCTATCTTGTGACAGCCAGTGCAGGCTCTGTTATTAGATTTAATGTAATCATCCTTCACTTTGAAATCAGTCTCCGCTCAATTTATTTATCATATCTCACCTCTTTGAGGGCAGCTTGTCCGCTCTTCTGAAATAAGGGAAGGTTTACGGGAATGTACAAGAACACACCAGCACGACTGTCCCCTAACTCACCCTCTCTGAGAACATGCCCTGTGTTGGTCTTTGTCTATAAATAATAACACAATTCAACCAGTGGAGAGTATGCTCATAGTTTATTGCCTGTTTTTCTGTCTTCACTGATTTGCAGTGAAACTTTAATCAGAGCTGGCTCACACTTTTACAACATGCGGGTGCTCTCGCTGGTTTGAGTAAACGGTGAGTACTTGGCGGGCTCTTAATCTGCTTCATATTGGAATATTGCATTTGATAGATGATAATTGAGACACCAGCTGTTAAAAACAGATGGTGACACATGATTTTACTCACTAAGTAAAACGGGAATATGATTCTTAAACGTTTTTGCTGGACAACTTGAATGGCATCTAGCCCTGTTGAGTCCGGCCGAGGCTTTTCCCCGCTGACACATCCAACACCTTCTGCTTCTGACAAATGACTCAGACCTCCCCTGAGCGACTTAAGCTAGCAGCCAATGAATTTTTAACAGCATGCCGTCCTCCACTAATGGCCCATTTTCAAGAAACACATCACCGTAATTGAGAATAATTTGTTATACCAACTTATTACCTGAAATAGCGCCTGTGTGTGTGTGTACACGGAAAGACAGAGTGTTTTTAAATTTGGTACTTTCGAGCTTGCATACTTGCATAAATACTGTAATTTAATTAGCAGGATTGATCTTTGTCTGTGGGGTGTAATGGGATGTCTGCTATAAGAAACCTAAAGGCGTGGTACTGTAACTGTCACCACACTGAGACATAATTGTGTCAAGAAGACAGTAGCTGTGTCTGCAGCCTGCTCTGCTTTGGGGGAGGACTACATTTTCTGTTGGCTCCTCTGTATGCAGGAAAAATAGAGATATGCACCTATGTGGCTGTCAAACCATTTATCATTTTAATAAGGCAGAGGTGGTTCTGGGGCCCTGAGTTGCTTTTCTCTTTACCGCGCCGCCTTCTCCAGTGGTCAATTTCAGTTTGAGGAAAATCATAGCGCTGTTACAAATACCTTCTTTTCTCTTATTTTAATCTCCCATATCCAACTTGTATGCAACTTTTCTTTTCATTCTGTCCTATATAAAGGAAACATTTCTGTTTTTCAACTCTACATTTATAAAAAAAAACAAAAAAAAACGCTGCTTTACGAGCTGCGAGTATACGCTGAAGCTAAAAACGGCTTTCTGTGAAGCTGACATGAAGTTAGAAGGTGAGCAGCATTTTTTCAGCTACCAACAAGACTCAGGTGGTGACAATTCAGTCAGTGTTTAAAGTTCTTTCAGGGCTGCACTAGAAGTGTGCGAATTCATTAAACTGAATGTTGTACTGCAGTAAACTATAGGAGTATACTGGAGTGGGCTGCTGTCCCTGCAGTTGGTGACTGAACTGTAAAACTAAGGATTACTTATAAGAAAAATAACAGTAACTCCAACTAAAGATTATTTTAACGGATTAATCTGTTAAATTTTGTTAATTAATAATACATTAAAAAAGGAAAGGAATCAATTAGCAAATGATCGTATTTGAGAAGGTGGACTCTGAAACTTCATTTGAATAATTAACAGAATGGTTGCTAATGAATTATTTGTCATTAAACCTCTAATACCAGTCTGGGTTGAAAAGTTCACTACTGTTCACTGTCTAGGTCTACCGTGATATGAGCAGCCAAATCTTCAGATAACATTAATGCAATTATTCCTTTATTGAACAGCAAGGAAAAGAATTAGATGGTTGGCAGTCAACAGTCTAAACAGAAAAGACAGACAACTGAAAGAAACTTTAACGTTACATTCTTTGAGAAGAGTCTAATCGGAGGCCACTGGACTTGGAGTTGTAGATCCATGAGGACATCTCGCCTCTCATTCAAGAAGCTTCTTCAGTTCAGATGTTTGGACTCTTCTTAAAGAACGGCTAGGATGACTGACAACCTGTCACAACCCACCTCCTCCTGTCCTTAGGTAAACTTAATTGTTTAATGATTGTGTGTGACTTTGTAAATGAGCTGCAGAAACCTTGTGATGCTCCACATAAATGAACCAGTAGTTGTTGCTCTATTTTTTAGTAGAACTGAAGAAGAGGTGACGTTTGCTAACATTACTGACAAAGATAGACATAGAATAAGTTAAAGATACATTATGGAAAAGCAAGTCTTCAACAAGTCTATAATCAATCAAACAAATCTGTATATTGACAAAATCAACACAAGTGTCAATCACTGTTGGCAGTTTCCATTTACACAGTACAGCAAATTCACAAAAGTCTGTTTTCTTCCTCTGATAGAAAATTCTTCATGGTTAAGCTCTTGAATTTATACTGTAGCTGAATATTTAAACACCTTTGTATCACTAAGGGCTCTCAGGTCATCTAACAAAAACTGAAGTCTCATGGTACATTTTTACCCGAAGAGGGATGCGGCTTCCAATTCATTTTCAATGTAATGTATGCACTGTGGGAGGTTTCAAGTAACAGGCACTTAACATTCACTTCTTCACTTTTGCATAAGTAAGGGTCCAGTGCGATGCAAATCAGGAGGAAGAAAATGACTAACGACTCAAGAATCTTATGACGCAACATTTCAAACTTAGTTCTTGTTCAAAACTTATTTACCATGTGGAGTTTTGTTAGGAATAATATACGCTTATTTTAATTATTAGATTGTTCCCTCTCAAAAATACTAAATGAGTCTTTAATCAACACTAGCATGAACATATTTTGATGTTTAGAAAAATTTGATGATGATGATGATAATGCATTTTTTTTTTCACTTGCTGGTGGTCGTATTAGCCTTTTTCAGTTAATGCTCTTAATGGATGATAAAAGCACTTTTTTCAAGTTGTCACATAGCAAATATTTAAATCAGATGACTATTCAGCTATTCTATATATCGCTATAGCTATTGCTATAGATCAGCTATTCTCTCATGGCTCTATAATATATATCATGACCGACCACTCATGTTGAGTGGATCTGATGGAACCTTCCTCACATTAATACATGAATCAAACACTAATGTCTGATTTACGTCATGTCTTCTGGTTGAGGTTGAACTTTTAATTACATCATCTTGTTGCACCCTCTTCTTCTGGTTCACCAGTTGGAAAATTGGCAAACCAGAAGAAGTTATCTCAATGAACAAAATCCTAATAGTTGTGGTTGGAAACAAACATTGATTTACTCAAAGTTAGGATAAAATTTGCAATACTTTGGGATGAAGACACAGCTAGTGAGTCTGCTGATTTTAAGTTTGACTTTAAAGAAAGATTTCTTTGTATTCTTGGCGGGTGTCTCTGTGTATCTGGGGGCTGTATAAGAATTTTTGTGGTTTCTGAAAATCTCAGCCATCTGTCTGGGTATGCTCTGCTGTACTGGTGGGGCTGTGATACAATAGCGAAATCCTCAGTGGAACATTAGCTAACGATCCCATCAAAACGTGTATTAGCACTGAGCTTACCACGGATTACGCACTGTGGAGCACAGCAAAGGATTGCACAGCACTGTCAGACACAGTGGAGTAACACACTGCAGAGACAATTTACAAGCATACATCAATAAGAGTAATCTCTTTTCTACGGGGAACATTGAACGTGCATCCTTTTATTTCCAAAGAGATTGGCAAGTTTTTCTTCTGTTACAATAATAACCAATAACATAATTGGGAATTTGTTGTGATTCATGGGACCATTGCATCTGGCCATTTGTCTTTTTTAGGGTTGTGAAGAGGTGAAGGTAAGGAAATAACCCTGGATTGGTTGACAGTTTGTTTCTGGGCAACAAAATCACGTATGAGTCATTTAAGGGCTCCAATCTCTCTAATCAACATATCTTGAGAGAAATAAGTTGCCCACTCTATATCTAGATCACACCCAGGTTATCTTTGTCTGTGATTCATTGTGATGAACTGCCTCCATCTGTATTATATTTTACTGCACAGGAAATGTCCTAAAGCTGATTTTCTTGGATAGCACATTAAAGATTGTGCTTAGCAGTAAAACATAAAGAGTAGGGCAGGAAAACAAAACCTGAATGATTATAGTGGATTTCTCAGAGGGGACTCAAAGGGGATGTGAGGTGGCAATGATCTGAAACTTTTCTGATCAAATCCCAAGACTGGCAAAAGAAGAGAAGCAAATTATGGGCGAGAAAGAATAGCATGATTTCCTCGTAGACAGCTGTTGTCCAAAGGCACTTACTTTTACTCATTGCTTATTGCTTATATCTGCATAGTGGGTGAAAGCAGAATGCTAGTGGGTTCAGGGTCGGTAGCGTTGTGGGTTAAGCAGCCGCCCCAGGTGTAGAGGCTACAGTCTGGTTCCTGCATCGGACGGCCCTTTACTGCGTGTCATTCCCCCTCTATCTACCCCCTGCTTCCTGTCTATCTTCACCTCTCCTATCATTAAAAGGCGAAAAAAAAAAGAATACTAGTGGGTAAGCTGAATGTGAATCAGGGTGTTTCTGTGCAGGGCTGTGGTTCTCGAACGTCTACCCTGAAGAAAAACAACCAAACTGCTGATTTGTGGATCGCAGTTTTTGGTGGCATTTGAGCTTTTTTATTCAAACAATATTTTGGTTCACACATCCATGTGTCCTTGCAAAATAGGTGTTGCTAGACACTTAATTACCATTTGAGAGTTTGCTGGGGAACTGCTGTAATTGCCAAGCAATCCGCTAACACACCTGCTACCCAGGAGCACGCCAGCATCAGTCGATCATAATCATGGTCGCTATTGCTCTTCCAACTAACTAGTTGCTAAAAACATATTTGTACCGTCAACTCCTGTCTATCTTTACTCTTTTGTGAAGCAGTTTATACTCTAGAGAAGGGTTAAGTAACAGTCCCACATGGTAAAGGTAGTTTGCTATCAGTGGCACAAATTTAAATTAATTGATTTAGACTTAGTAGTGAAAATCTTCATTTGAAAAACTCAACAGCAACCCATCTCTCCAGAGACAATGTCTTGTTCCTTATAATAACCCGCAGACTTTGCTGTAAACATTTCACATGGACTTTCAGTCTTCCAGTGTCTACTGATTATACTGAGTGAACAGGACATAGGCACACATCCCATGGGAGCTCTGGGAGCTCAGACACCCACAGGCAATTTTAAGGACCCACGGACAAACCATAATGTGTGGTGAAAATATCGGTAGAATAGTGAAATAAATAAATAAATAGAGGAATTGGCACAGTGTTGAAACAGAGTTTAAACCTTTGTCAGTTCTTATATCGCCTTTCTTGGCATCGTCCCCTCCATAGGTTTTTACACAGTGATATACAGTGAGCCATCCCTATAGAGTGTCCAATGTACTTTGTGGTTGATTTTTAAACAGCTTGATTCTCATTTATTTTTTGCACAAAATGACAAAATACTTTGTTTGTTATTCATATGGCAGTTTGGCAGTGTTTTGGTTCTTAAGTGCAGGGGTCTACTTTCACATAGCTATATGCCAGTCTGCTTAGTTTGGAGGCTTTATATGTATAACAAGGTTCCAAAAATCGGAGACATTAAAAATCTTTAATATATAAACCTGAAAATAATTAGAAAGTTTGAGCATTCAGAAAGTAAATGAAAGCTTTTAAGTGATATCCTAAGCAAGGATGGGCAAAGAGGCAACAACTTTAGAAAAGCAACTTTATCACAGATACAGGAAAAAAAACCCCAGAAGGGTGTATGTGAGAAGACGAACAGGATAGAGAATTAAATCAAACCCACGGTGAAACATGGTGGTTTGGAGGAATATTCCAGTCTGGGGCTGGAGTTGGACACCTGCACTGAACTGACTCCACCCTGACCAAAGAGAAGCAGCACTCCATTCGTCACTCTCTGGTTTACATTTCTTCCTGCAGCAGGATAATGACTCCAAACACACCTCAAAGCTTTACAAGAACTATTTGAAGACCAAAGACAACCGATCATGGACTTTCCTGCACAGTCACCTGACCTGAACCCCTCTCAGTGTTTACTGGGTCACTTGAAGATGGAGAAAGCAAAGCGTTCTGTCACGAGCAGCTCTTTGGAACATTGTCAGATCATGCTGCGATAACATGAGTCATCAAGTCAGGAGTCCAGCTCGAGTGCACGCTGTCATTAAAGAAAACAGGAAACCAAGCCAACACTGAGACGTTCTGAGATCCATGTAAAGTTTTCAGAGATTGAAAAACTTCCTTATGGGACACTGATTGGTTTAAATAACTGTGGTTCAGTTAAAAGTGCATAGCTTGTAGCCGGCTGGATGGATTCTCACAATCTCACCCATCCATCTGCCTCAGAGGGTTAAAATCTGCGTGAATCACCACAGTGATGTCTGTCTGCTGTGTGTTTTGTAGTGACGGGGACAGCCTGTCGCAGCCTGTTTCTAGCAGTGTTGACACCCGATGGGTAACGATGTCGTTTTGTCACCGTGTTTGAACTCTGAGGCAAAGTCTGCCGTGGCATCGGGCAACACATCTCCAGCAATACAAACACAATCACCGCTGTCACATCTGCAGAAAGGGAAAGATCTGAGAAATTATACTGTGTGTGTGTTTGTGTGTGTGAGTGTGTATATCAGAGAGAGAGAGAGAGGTGTGGGAAGCGAGCGTGTCTGATTATGTGGGTCATCAAGAGCAAGACAGAGAAACTGGAGGGCGAATGATGAAGATGAACACAGCTGCAGACTGATGCAGTGTGTATGAGGCAGAGGCAGGTGTCACTGCTGTAGCCTGCGCTGTCACTTTGGGTTAATGTCTGCCGCCACATGTTTGACAAACAGGGACATGCCTGCACAACAATCACAGCTGGCTTGTCCCTGTATCTCATCATCATCATCGCACATACACACACATACACACTCTGTGTCGCGCTGACATGTATTCATGCAGTACATGTCACTCCATGCAATCTCTTACTCCTGCACACACACAAACTCCTCAAGCTCTTATTGTTTCACAGCCACTTCAGGTGAGTATCACATTATGTGTGGAGCTCCATCAGGTACCTGTTTGCATTGACTGTGTGGTAAATTAATCATCACTATGGCTAAGTTGGACACAATCGTCCAGTAAAAACTGAGATTTTATCATTGTTTAAATAAAATGCAGCTCAGAACATTGTTTCATAAAACACCAAAATCATAAACAAGCCTTTGGCAGCTACAATGGCATAAAAAGTATTAGATCACACATTCTTATTCTCTGCGGTGTGGCTAAACAAAACCCTGTCCTCATTCTGTTGCAGAACGGCAAAATCTATTATGCTCTGCTTGTAAAAGGCTCACAAATTAAAACAGCAGTTAACAAACAGAGGCACTCATTACAGATGCTCACAATCATTTCAACAGTTATACAGGAAATCTGATTAGCGCAACGTGCCGAGGGAAAGTAGTAATTAAAGACAGGTAAAAAAAGACTGTGGAGAGACGGCACCTGCGCTGATGGGTATCCATCCAAGTGGAAAGGTGCTTTAAGGTATTAATAACAGCACGGAAATGTGATGTAAAAATGTGATTATATTAGTGTATGTGTGTACAGAGGCAGGTAGCTGCAGACAGTTCAGTTGTAAGACAGCAGAAACATGTATTTCAGGAAATCAGGATGTGAAATAGCAGCATGAGCAGGAGAATACATTTTTCAGTGAGATTGGGCCTCATACAGAAACAATTTGCATCCTATTTATTTGTCATAAATCTTCTTATGTCAGTTGTTGTGTTGCACCCCTCAGAGTCTCATACAGATGCACAATTTATCCTTTACTGCCTGTATGTAAATCTGCGGCAGCTGACAATATATAGAAAACAGTCCTCATACTGTATGGAGGAGGTTAGGTGGATGGATGAATGAAACAAATATGGGGCATTAGCCAAGGAGACCAGAGTCCCTTGTGAAATCAAAAGTCATAACATGTACATGTAGGTTATGTAATGTTTGTGGTTTATTTGTGAAATAAAGACAGACACTGAGCTGGGCTTCTTGCTGTTAATAATATATGGATAGCTAGTTTTTGCTCATAAGTAATATATATTCATAACAAACACATGTGTGGAGGTCTCCATATTTACCACAGTGGGAGTACATCCTGAAACTGGGGACACTAAATTGCAAAAATACCAATTTCCAGTTTTGGCACTTAAACTAAATCACATTGTGACTGTTTCACATTAACCACATGTTAAATTAATGGCATGCAGTGGTGTGGTTGCAGATTGCAACCCTCTTTTTCATCCTGTCCTGAGCATGACAAACAAACTGTCGCCTCCTTGAGTCTTGTATACCTACAGACCCCAAAGTCCACCTTGTTAAACTGCCATGGTTCTAGTAGCCCAGAACAGACAAACTAAAAGCTGGCACTCCATAGGACCTTTTATGTTTTTTTGCACTTTCACAGCCATAATTGTTTCTCCTTACTAACCAGTAACTATATCACTTGTTGTTACAATTTGCAACACATAGGTCCTTTCTTTCAGAAATGTCTCGGTAACCTTTAGTGTCTGTATGAGATGTTGAGGGATGTGACAAAGCATTGTTGGCATTTAACAATGTGCTGGTTATGCCCTATTCAGGATGCTCAGCAGATGAAAACATAAAAAACTAGCATTGTCAATAATCGTATGATGGGTTTTAGAAATAAGAGGATATCATAGGTGTACCTCAAATGTAATCGCGTTACTGTGACAGAATTTAAAAAAGGAATGGTTTGAGAGAAGTTAAATGCTAAAAAATGTCCTGCACAAGAAAAGCGCTTTCATGATGTAGTTATGAAGCAGTTATGAAGATGCATGAGAGATGTTACACTCTTGGGTAGAAGAGAGGATAAAGACCCAGAGGAAACTGTTTCAGTGTGAAAACTTGAATTAAAATTCTAATTTAAAAAAAGCAGTCTCAGTAGATTGGCAAGCCACGATGCACGTCACAGTGGCACAGTGAACAGAATCTAAGTTTTCTATTGAGTTCTGTCAGATTCAGTCTTGTGTGTTATTACACAGGCGGCGCTATAGAGGCTTGGTGGCATAGAGATGATTCGCAGGACTCGTATGCCAGCAAGCTATGAACAGGTAGTCAGTCAGGATAACTTTGTAATGTGTTGTTGACTCTCCCTTGCCATCTTGTTTTCAGGATTGTACATCATTTCACTTGATAGAGTTTTCGAATATGTTAGAATAGCTTCCCCAATTTCTTTCACCATTGGACATTCTGGCTTTTCTGCACTGTCTCAAAGGTCAACATTGTCATGATGATTTTGCTGTTGGCATATAGACAAAACAAACTGCTCAAAATTTAGTGTCAAAGTTCCCCAAAGTTGAACTTTACACAGAACATACACACAGGTATACATTGCCTCCACTACCGGATCCATTTATGGCGGCTCTATTGAAAGGAACTAGTTTCACTACAGAATGTTGTCCACGTTGCTTCCCCAGTTTTTACTGCAGTTTAACTCTAAAGTCAGGGTAAGTCATTCAAGTCCTTGTCTGCCATTAGAGACAGACTGCCTGTGCCACAATAGTTCCCATAAATCACTTGTAAGCACCATTTAAGATCTGTTTGTATGAGTTGTGTTGTGGTTAAATCAAGGCTTAACTGGTGTGCTTATTTACCAAGAGAGGGCTGACTGAACATTTCTCCTCTTTTACTCCAAGATCCTGCAAAATATCTTCCACTGTTGGCGACATACAGTAGCAGCCCCACTGGAGCTATCAGCGCCTCGCGGGTGGTGACATTATCTCTGACGGGAAGAGGACACTTTTGTCTTTTATCAAACCTTCACAGTCTCCACAACAATAAAAGAACTAAGGACCTCTCTCAAGACCACTTCAGTATGGGAAATTACAGACCATTCAGTTTCCAGTCATCACCCTCCTACTCAGTACAAAGCTAACTGAAGGTACATACAGTGTGTGCAGTGCAGTAAATGTCACGGCACAGTGGGGCGGATCGAGACACACATCAGGAAAGTGAATGTTCTCGATGGGTTTATCTGCAGAAAGGAGAGGCTGCCACATATCAATATCACCTAATTTCCCCCCCGACAACAAGCAATTCATCATTTGTCAGCTGAGTCAATGGCTCATTGTGAATTTAAAGTGGATTTAAAATCAATGAGAATGAACTTATTGTTTACATCGGCTTGCCGATTTGAACGCCATGTGCTTGATTTACAATGCGCACACATACCTCACGGCAAAGTTTTCACGCAGCGCTGCAGTTTTACTTTAGAAATAAGTGAAAGTTTGAGCTTTATCCATCAATAATGCTCCGTCTGCTCTGACTGTTTTTTTTTCTTTGCGGATCAGCTTTTGGTTTATTCAGTCCCATTCTGCCTGTGTCTGCAGAAAAGTTCAACAGAGTATTTGCTGTTCCCCTTGTGAGCTTTTTGCTGCCCAACGACACAACTCAAAACTCATTTACAATTGTGCCATGCAAATACATAATCCACATCAGTCATAAAATAAAAGTTTAAAAAGTGTGGCTGCAGTTTTAAGGAAGCTTGCTCCACCTATAGGGAGCTTTAAAGGTCGAGCAGTTTTTTTTTCCCAATTCCGTATTCATAAATGGATCATCTGACATAATGTATTCCTGTGAGTGAGTCCCCATATTTTTAAAATAGCATCTTATTAAGGAAGGGTGTTGTTCCCTTCAAGTGGTAAGTGATGGCCGCCCTACCTCAGAGGAAACAATGATGGCTCCTAAAACTGTCACCTGTAATAAACCTGAGACAACCGTGATAAACAGCATCATCTTGAGGGTGTGAACAGCAGCATGCACATGAAGTACAGTACATCTGCATAGTCTAGCGCTGAGAGAGGCACTGCTTCTTTCTGAAAAAAGAAACCTAATTTAACTTTAACTTTAAGCTTCTTAGTCAGTTCCTCAACATGAGTTTTAATTTATTTATTGCCGTTCCAGCTTTAACCACATTAATTTGTAAAATGTTATTTTTTTTTAGGCTGATGTAAAAGCATCCACTGCCTGCAAGGTGTTTCATTAAACTTGTTCATTTACATTTTAAGTATTATTGTGTTTCGACAGAATGACGTGGAAGGTTCTGAGGTATCTATTCTTACCAAATGCATTTTCTACCAAAATACCAAGAACTGGCTTTGCGCTGCCTCATTTGAATGAACCTCCCACCTGTTTGTTCCTGTCCTGCCCCCTGCTGTGCACCGTGAGCTCCACGCAGGGCACCAAAATAACACACCGTAGTTAAAATATATCAGTCAGAGTGCTGCTTGCATTGGTTGTTGCGGTACAAGGAAAAGATGAGGATTGGATCTTGTATTTGAACTTGGCAACTAAATAAACAACCCAAAGGTGTAAAGGAGATTAGTATAAATAAAAAAGGAAATGAATGGAAGAATCCAAAAGAAAGCGAAAAATCCTTTTTATGTCATCAGATCAGCTATTATTGTATATTGAGTTGAAATGAGTTTTACATTTGTGGCCAGAACAGAAGCAAAAGAATCATTACACGCTTGCATCTTGGGCTCTGCGATATCATTTTCCGTTTTGAATACTGTGATTTTCGGGATGTAATGGTCCATTTAAAGAACACTGGAAGGGCAGTGTTCAGTCATCCCTAGACACAGTACAGTAGTACTTATTGCTTGTGTCCTTCAGGAGATGCTAAAACTTGAAGCACCCTGCAGTGTTGTGATTACATATGATCGCAGCCCCAGTGGGAGATGAAGCCTGGCAGCATTCATTTTACTTTCTGCCTAGTCAGCTGTACAGGGTACCATCATGAATATGGACCAACATGCCAAAACACTGTCAGGAATAAACTTCAGACAGACAGAAGACACTGCCTCTATGCTTTGAATTAAGCAATTATAAAACTTGGTACAGCTCCTTGGACGGTCCCTTTGTCACAGTGGCGATAATTAACACAGCCCCTCCCTGCTCGAACTATTGGATTCCCGTCAAACCTAGTATGATCTCCACTCAGTCACCCTCTGATCTACGAGTTTTTTGTCACTGGGCTCTGAATCAAAAGCTAATTTCCTGAGCGGCTGATTTCCTAAACCACAGTTTGAAGTGTGAGGACATTCTCTCACTGCTGCCAGGTCCAACATAACAAGAGCAGTCAATAGCATAATGGGCCCCCAGTATCACTGCCAGATACTGTAATTATGATTGTGAATCCCTGCCTTATTTTGACTGTTTTTAGGAGCTCTACCAAGCTCTACCAGAACCATGACCTGTTTATCTGCAAATAACAATAATAAAGATTCATATTCAAGTATCTATGCAAAAGAAATCTATCCAGCCTGAAGTGCATAAGGGTGAGGTATTTGTGGGGTTAAGTCAAATGTTTTTCAAATCTAAAATTAAATGCACTGACATGTGTCAACCTCAACTACAAAACATTTAATCAAATAAATGAAACAAGCGCATCCTCAAAAATAAAGTGAATCATCAACCAAAGGTTTACGGAATTATTAATGCTTTGACTGAATTGGGCATAGTAGAGATTTCTCTAAAATCTTATAGTTCAAAATAAACTATAAACTTCAATTGAAGTTCAAACTTTAAACTTCAAATGATTTCCAAATCTCCTGCCAAACTATCTTTTCACATTGTCCTTTCTCTTTGCTAGGTAAGGGCATCAGTGGGAGATTTTTCTTAACAAAAACAAGCATCTCTACCTTCTCACATCCAATTCAGTTTCTTTTTTCATCAATAACATTTGCAGCAGCAGAAAACAAACGTTCACTGTCAATGCTGGTGCGAGGGGAGGACAGGTATTTCCATGTGAGCGAGGCATGGTCCGGGAACCGGTTTTTGTTGCTTCTCCAGTAGGGGTGTAACGGTACACACAAGTCATGGTTTGGTACGTACCTCGGTATGGGGGTCACGGTTTGGTACGGGTTTGGTACACCTGGATTAAAGTGAGGACTCGACTTTTTTTAAAACTCACTCAGATGTATTTGTCGTATGACTGCGTGCACAGAGCTATGATGCCCGTACTGTGACAAATACAAATACCGTTACACCCCTATTCTCCAGTACTCCATGGAGCTCGTGGGCTGATTTGATTAGCTGCTGATCTGTTTGGCTTTGGGTCAGCTCTTTCGTTTTGTTTTCTTGAAGGATTCCTTCATACATTGTCAGCAGGGAAACACTGTTGTTGTCATTTGCCTTGGCTTTCTTGTCTTTTGGCTCTTCAACATTTTCTGCTGATGTTGCACATCTCACCTTGGTCAGCAACACTTCTGTTGCTTCCCTTTTTGTTGCTTGGTCAAAATAGCAGTCCTTATATCTTGGGTCCAAGATTGAAGCAGGAAAAAAACAGGGACTCTGTGTAGATGTGACTGAAACGCTGCTCTATGGCTTGCAGTAGGGTGCTCTCTGGAGCATTAACTCCATGATTCGTTGCAACGGTCTTCTTTAACAGTTTAAGGCTTCAATGAAGGGGATGACATCAGCTGCTGTGGCTGTAGCTGAGCTAATGTCTTTTGACAGCTGTTCACAGGGGTCAAGAATAGTGAGCATCTTTTCAATTAGAGTCCAATGGTATAGGTTCAGAAAAGCAGGTAACTCAGAATCTACTGCATTTGCTGCAAGGGCTCGCCTCTGCCCCAACAAACTTCTTATCATGTGGAATGTGCTCATCTTGTTAAAGCTTTGCCTCTTTCATGCCTCGTTGTTTCTGTAAGCTTTGAAGACGGGAGGTGGCGAGTTGGGAGTGTCTGAAGTGCCCTACTATCTTCCTGCTGATCGAAACACAGTCTGTGATGCTTCTTTGGCTCAGCACAGCCTCGTTTACAGAAAGCTGTAAAGTGTGTGCCATACAAACCAAACTTGCAAGCCCACACTCCTCCATAGCCTCGGTCATGTTCCGGAGCACAACATGTACTTGGTCTTTTGTTATACGTCACTGTGCGAGCATTCTTTCAAAAGCTTGGCATAGCATTGTCGCTGTATGCGACCCAGAGCACTCCTATGAGTGCAGCATTGCTTTTTGCATGGTAAAAACCTGATCCAACCACTGAGCAGCTTAGCATGCTGACCGGACTAACATCAGAGGTCCATATGTCTGTGGTAAAATTTACGTGTACTTGTCGATCAAGTTGTGGATGTGTGTGGCAACGATATCATGGAGGGCAGGGATGGACAGAAAAGAAGTGACAGCTTGGGAGGGTGTAACGTGGCTCCAAATGTGCTTTTAACTTGCGTAAACCTGGGTTTTCAACGACAGAAAAGGGCTGCTCGTCAAGCACTATGAATTCCAGAACTTTTTTGTTAATGGCTTTTGTCTTTTCACTGTCTTTTGAAAAGTTTTTGCAGTTGTCAAATGCCTGTCTAATGGGGACATCCACACCGCTAGCTGCTACCGCAGCTACTTCATACTCTTTTAATACCGTTTTGCCTCATTGACGACTTTTCAGGTAAACGTTAAGGTTTGATATATTAAAATTTGAAGTCTTCTTTCCTCCTCTCGGAATCCTGGCTGAACAACTTTTGCAAACAGCCATGCTTGTTATCTTCTGCTAGTGTGAAAAACGACCACACTGGTGAAGACATTATTAGATGGGGCCAGGCTTGGGTCCTACCACTAAGGCGCGATAGCCCCACAACTAATAAGCAGCGCAATGCATGGCCTGTTTTGGGGCTTCTCGGCCTGCAAACAATTTCCCTAATATCATTAATTTATCGGATAATTTTATCGGTTAAAATATACCTGTCGGGTCGATAAAAAATGACATAATTTCTCCCCATATCGGCCGATATTTTATTCGTTCGATAAATATTGTGCATCCCTAAATGCCATGAATCATGTATTTCAAGAAGACACTTAAATGTCAGTGAATGCAATGCAATGAGTGAGAAAAAGTTTTGTGATGAAAGATAAAGAGAGTAAAGCAAAGGCAGCAGTGAAAGGAATGGAAAGGTCATGAAGGAGCAGCTTGCTGTTTGTTGATTAGTCTGAAGGAGGCTATGAGAACTTGAAAGTAGTTTGTTTAACACTCTAAATACTCCGCCCCAACATTTGGTGCTGCCGATGGTAATGTTAAAGTTGAGAATCACAGCACTCGGTGCTCATGTAAAGAACAATGGAAGTGTGTACAGATATGGAAGTGAAAAATCTAAAAATAACAAGTGATGAACTGACAGAAATCGCCACCAAAATAAGGAAATGTGCCCACAGACATTACATTACATTACATTACATTGCATTTGGCAGACGCTTTTATCCAAAGCGACTTACAGAGGAGAACATAAGCTGAAAAGGTGTAAAGGAGCACAGAGTAGTTTGTTAGTTTTGTTAGGCAGGGAAGCATTCTCGAAACAGGAAGGTTTTTAGAAGTTTTTTGAAGGTAGAAAGGGATGTTGCAGTTCTTGTAGCCGTTGGTAGGTCATTCCACCATTTGGGGACGACCACAGAGAAGAGTTTAGAGTGACCTCGCTTTGTGAGAGGCGAGGGTACAACTAGACGGTTTGTATGAGCTGAGCAAAACGCCCTGGTCGGGACGTGAGCCTTGATTAAGACGCTGAGATAGCCAGGGGCAGATCCTGAGGTGGTTTTGTAGGCTAGCGTCAGAGCTTTGTGTTTAACTCTGGCAGCTACAGGCAGCCAGTGCAGGTCGCTGAAGAGGGGGGTGACATGTGACTTTTTAGGTTGATTGAAAACCAGTCGCGCTGCGGCATTCTGGACCATTTGCAAAGGTTTGATCGCGCAAGCAGGTAGGCCAGCCAAGAGCGAGTTACAGACAACATTAACACCATAAAATATGATCCAATTTCACCAGACTGGTCACCCTCTGTGATATGTGTCTTAAAGCCTCAAGCCGTAAAGTCCTGTCTTGTGCTTCCAGTCACTGTTGATCCAAGACCACAGTCTTTCTCTATTAACCAAGTGCTGAGAGTGCTTAAACACAATAATAAAATTGCTTTTAGTTGCTTTGGGCAGACACTGCAATCTATTTTCATTAAACTGTGCGGTGCAGGTGGTGGTAAAGTGCATTTGAATCCAGTGAGGACTCGGAATACATTATCATACATTATAGGTGGCCATGTTAGAGGCTGTGACAATGTGTCCGATCACATTCACAACCTTGATCCCCTCTTAACACAGAGAAACACTGCTACAGGGGATTTAGAAATGTTTTCTATATGAACTACTTTACGATCAGCAGAATAACTTCATGCACCTAAAGTGGTATTTAATCTTTATGTTAGAACATTAACTATGCTGAATAATTGATCATGAGACAAGTCTGAAGAGGATCAGGAACAAATGGACAGCATCACGAATGCAGGATGAAATAAAAACATGAAGATGATTTTATTAATGTAAATGCATCGTCTCTCAGTAAACCAGTCTCCGTCACCTTCTGTCTCACCCACACTCTTCTTTTTAGACCACCATGTGATGGAAATTTCATTTAAACAGAAATGTTAAGTGAAATATTAAAAGACATTTAATAAGGCATTAGTAAGGGCTACATCTTGGTGGATCTGAAAGAGAGAATTTCAGTAACTTTACTGTAGGCGTGATTAGAATCTCACTGACATAGGAGTGTGATGGTGCATCTGCAAGATGGGGCAGAAATCCTATACAGTAGAAGTGGGATTAAAAACAAGATAGAAAAAATGAATAATGACGGATCTGTATATCCTTTGGCAACTTGAAAATATGACTAACATATTATCATGCTACAAGTTAAGTTAATCAGCATTTGAGCAAATATTTAAAGGACCCAGTGGAATTTGCTTGTAAACTGACAAATCATTTTTCCACTTTCACTGTCTGTTACCAAAATGCACCGTGTCTATCTCAAGGCCTGACAAACACGTCGAGTGTCAGCTGCAGCGTGCCTTTTCTGGTGCTTTGCATTCTGTGTGGTCAGTTGTGGAAAACAAAATGGAGATCTGCTCATCATGCTGGTGCAAAGAGTAGCTTGTAGATTCCTTGAAAAGTTAATCAGAACCACACAAAAAGCAAAGTTATGTTCAACAAGTCTTCCAAATGGCATGTTTTGGAAAGATGGTGTTTTTTGAGGTTCAGGGACTTTTGTCTTCATGGTTTAAATTTGAACCACTTGATTGAGATAACGATTGTGGTCATAGGTAAAAGAAACCAACATTGACTTGATAGGAGACGAGAACAGCACTCCCCCATGTCAATGTACAGTATATGCGATTATTGGGTGTGTAATGGAGTGAGTGATGCTGCTGTTTTCCTTGTGAGTATATCTCCATTAACTTCAATACATTCAGGCTATTCTCTTTTAGCATCTAGCAGTCATCAGAACGACTTAGATGATACCTCATGTGGTCAGTGTAATTCTCCACATTCTATTACTGGATGTCATGCTAAAGCCTTCTGAACTATTTTTGGACTTGGATGATGCCTGACCTTCTGCGTCCACCCACACTACTCCTTTTGATCATTTTCTACCAATGTAACCCTGGCATCCAGCTTTCATTGTGTGTGTTTGAGCATGTGACTGTTTGTATGAAGTACGTAATCGATATATACAAAAAAAAAACATCAAAATATCAAAAATTCATCCATGTATCGACCATAATTTTTACTGTAAGTATTAAGGCACTCTCAAGGCAAAATTTGCACTCTAGACATACGGCAAATGGATTAGTTTGGGCATTTTGGGAAATAAAGAGGCACAATAAGCATGTAAGGGGTGGGCTATTAATTTCACACAGGAGGGAGTGCTGTTATACTGAATAACAGCATGGCAATGATTCAGTTAAAGATAATCACAGCATGCTGATATTCAGTATAACAGCACAACCTTGTTTGTGATACATCTTTTATACAGGTAACAGTTCTACAAGCGTAATTTATTAGTTTACACTAACAAGTGACATCAGGTTATGATTTGTTTCTTTATTTAATCGCAAATATTTCTGCAACTGGGACAGCACTGTTGCCAAGCAACAAACATTTCTTTAAGATGAGTTTGATAGGACTGTACTATTGGACTCGTGTCCATCGAAATTACATAGTCCGGACTAACTGTTCTATAAACCATAATATCTGTGTCCCATACCAAGTAGTTTTAGGACCAAAATCATTAACTTACGGCTTACACAAGCTTATAAAAGTCAGTCATATTCTTTTGTAGAGACAGCCATGCATCATGGTTTATAAGGTGATGTGCTACTTATGACTACATTTTAAATAAATGACCAAACGTAGGTTTTTCTTCTACTCTCTGTTCACCTCCGCACTGAATAGTAAATTTAGTTTTGAATACATTTTTCCATCAGAGAGAAGATTTCGGTGAACACGTGAGATCCAGTGAAATCTTAGTAATGATGCAATGTTTTACTACTGACTTTCTTCTGTAATAATATATATGGATCTCCTCCTGGGTTTATGTCAGCTCTGTGCCAAACAATGTCTGTTCTCAATTCATTTCCTGCCACTATCCAGCCTGGGAAATCTGCCAAGTCTGATTTTTTTTGTTGTTGTTTTTTCCCTGAAGAAATGCTGTGTATATATAGCACAGTGAGTATATACTGTATACCGGTGAGATGATATTTACATATCATCCACTGTGTGTTTCCTTGATTTATTTCAGTCAGGTCCACATGCTGTGTTCAGGGAATAATCCCAACACTTAAACGTTGGCTGTGTTCTTGCCATTAACACGATCAGCTGAGAGGAAACTGCTTTCAGCTCCGTCCTTCCTCCGGTGTGCTGAACCTGCTTCTTTTCTTCACTATCAGAGTTCTTTCAGGTCAATGAATACACTTTGATCTTTTCAGTCCTCAGGGCGGTCTTCAGATGGAGGTTTTGACAGGATTATTGATTGACCCTTAGCCTCACTTAAGAGGACATTGTGATTGCTCCGGTATACACTACAATTGACCTCACACACATCAGTGTAAGTCTGTGTTACACTAAACCTCCCATGTGGTTCTAGACCAGTCATCGTCCATGACTGTACATCTGCAAAAACTAGAAAGAAAGAAAGAAGAAAGAAAGAAAGAAAGAAAGAAAGAAAGAAAGAAAGAAAGAAAGAAAGAAAGAAAGAAAGAAAGAAAGAAAAATGTTTTTTCATCTATAATAATATAATAATTATAAAAAAGAAAAGGGTGGCGCTCAGTGGGTCGTCCTGTGGCTCTTTCCCGCATGTCATTCCCCATCTCTCTCTCTCCCCACATTCCTGTCACTCTTCAGCTGTCTCTGTCAAATAAAACTCAAAAAGGGAAAATAAATATCTTGTGAAAAAAAAGGGAAAATAAAGAAATCTAATGAGAAAGAAAGACTCAATTCTGAACAATTTGTACTTATTCAAGAAAAATAAAAGAAACAAAATAAATAAGAAAATATGGAAAATAATACTACATGTATTTTGATTCAACAGTTAAGAGATATGGAAGGACACTGGGACAGATAACATAAATAAGAAAATGCAAAGGAAATAGCTAAAGAAAAAAGGAAGGCGTGGCAAGGTTGAGGCTGGAGCTGAAGGGTGCGGTGGAAGGGTGGCTTGGTGTTAAGAGTGCTGGATCCTGAAGGCAGGGAACACAGGTGAGTAATTCCGTAGGAAATCTCAAGTCGCAGATTCACAAAAAGCGCACAGGCTGATCTACCACAAAGCGGTGACAATCTGGGTGTGAACACACAGGAGGCCAGCCTCTAAGTACTGC
Organism: Collichthys lucidus; assembly: GCA_004119915.2. Taxonomy (NCBI): domain Eukaryota; kingdom Metazoa; phylum Chordata; class Actinopteri; family Sciaenidae; genus Collichthys; species Collichthys lucidus. The sequence continues at coordinate 13,897,453 of CM014087.1, forward strand.
TCCAGCTGATGATCAGGCTCAGGCGTGTGCAGCCAGCTCCTCAGCCACCCAGCAAACCACACCTATCTCTGCCAAGAGAGCACACAGCCTCAACACACCACACCCTTGTCTCTCTGTCCATATTTAGACATAGTGACTGTGGCCAACAGCAGGCAGGAGCTTTGGATTGATCCTGTATTGATGAGTGTTCAATAGGAAGAGTGCAGTGCCCTTTAAATGTCACTGTGGGAGATCATTGTCCATCCATCACAACAGCAGCCAGTCCCTTGAATGTCTGCCCCTTGAATGCCTTTCCAGGGATAAAAAGTAAATCCCTGCGTCACCTCTTTGAATGACCTTTTATCTGCTTGAGTTTGGTGGCGTGACCTGAGGATACCTTCGCTCTCTCTCTTTCCTCTTCTCTGTTCATCTTCAGGTGACATGCCTGCAACAGAAACATAGTGACATGCAGGGTGTGCCAGATGGTTCTCTATTTCACCAAAATAACGAGTAAACATTTTTAACTAATGTAACTGATAAGTTACTAAAAGTCCTTGTTCTTGTGGAGTTCAAATTAAACGCTGTTTCAACAGTGTCTTCAGATAAAGCCTCATTCCTGCACATTATACATGATTCAGTCATGAACCGGATAAGACACAGTGTTGTAACCAACATGAATCCAGTTTTGTTTGTTAAACTCAAGTATACTGTATTATGTTTGAATGTATGTGAGTTCACATATTTATTTAATGTCTTTGTTTAATATATGGGAGACTTTATGTCCATATGCTGCTCAGATTTGTATGAGGTCAATAAATTGTGCTGGTGGTTATACAAACTGTTATTATATTAAGATAAAACTTGTAATTAATTAATTCAGTGTATTCAATGTGTTTGGTAAAAGTTCCTCAACAACAATTTGAATTTGCTTTCCAATAATACTCAGTCTTGAATTTCACTATATGCTTATGACAACTGAGGAATTATTCATATTTTTATGCTTTAAGCACTCGCAGCACTTTAAGGTTCACTTCATTAATATTTAAATTAAGCTGCAATAATTTTCCGACTTTAAGTTTTGAGTAGCTAATTTGCAGCAGTAAAACATCAGGCATGGATATGTGTAGGCAACTGAAGTTAAAGGTCTTGATTGAATATGGAAATAGAAATAGATCAGTGCTGAATTAAAAGACAAGAACTGTGGTGATTTGATTCAAATCAAAGCAGCTCACACTGAAATATTCTGACTTCAAGTGTTGGTGAAGCTCCAAAAAATGTTGGCTACGTTTCCTATAATATGACTTTTTTAGCATTTCTTTCATTAGACCTGCCTGTCCGGTAACCAACCGTGACTTTCAATCATTTAGAACTAACACCCTGATGGATGTCATAAGGATGACTGCCCCTTTCACTAACTCTTTAAGTTGCCTGTAAACCCAAAAAACAAGCATGCAGGATGTCAGCCCTGATCTGTGGTGCCAAACGCCAACCTCATTCAAACTCTATCGACCACACTGACTACAAAAACGACTGCAGCAATGACTTCTCCTCTAAACAAAAAACATTTGGCCAAGCAGATTAATGACGTAAAAATGTGTTTTGAAGGTTTGAAATATTGCTTCCCCGCCCTCTGCTCTACATTCCTATGATTTGCTCTCTCTCTGTCTCCTTTTAACTTTGTTGTCATCTTCTTAGCTGCTCTGTATTTAATTCAGACTGACCTGAGATTCAGGAAGCCTCTAAAAATAGGAGGCCTGGTCTAATGATTTATTACTGGTCAGATTATTCTGCGTCCTACTAACCTCACTAGAACTAAAGTGGCCGGCAGGTCACCGGGAAGAAAATGTTACGAGAATGGAGCAAAATTCTAAAAAAAGAAGAAAAACTTTTAGGACAAACTGTATGATAATGTACTCTGCCTGCTCTATTTAACAGTGTGAATGGGCATCCTAATGGAATTTGAATCAAAGTGAAATTCTGCAGAGCAAATTTATTTTTTATGGTGTTTTTTTTTCTTTCTTTCTTTCAGCTGGTCTGAGCGCTCTTCCTCGAGGAGACCGAAAAGCAAAAATGTGACAAGAAAGAAAAGACTGAGTGAAGGGAATATTCATTATTAATTCATTATTAATTTCTGCTCATTTATTGAGGCGTCCCTCTTCTGCAGCTCGGCTCTATCTTCTCCCCTTTTTTTTTCTCAGTGGAATGACTTGACAGAAAAGTGTTTTCATCCAGAGTACAAGACAGTACATTTCAAAGCAAAAACAAATTACTCTAATCACCCTGTGATGATTGGTGGCATGAAAAAACACATTTAAAATGTCATTAAATAACACATAACTATTCCAAATTTTCTGTCATTTCTCTTTTGCTTTCTCCGCTGTTACCGTCGCACAACATCCAACACTCAGGTCGCATCAAGAGGAAAGATGCAAATGGACAAGTAATGGAAAGAGAGCTGAGAGGGGGTGATAAAAGGATAAAAAGATAAGCAAGAGGGGAGGAAAAAGAGAGTGAGAATGGACAGCTGAAGCAGTGAATTAAACTGAAATGGAGGAAAAAAGGGAACGGATGAAAGTAAAGTGGAAGAAGAATTGAGAGACAAAGAAAAAAGAGTGGTGAGGGACAGGTGGGGAGATATCAACAAGAGAGACAGAAGGATGTTTTGCTTCAGAGGAATCAAAGCAAAGTCTGTATGTCAGGGAATAAAGATATAAGATGTAAGTCCTTAATGTCTGCTGCTGTTGCTACATTCGCAAATCAGTGCGTCACTCCTGTTTTCAGAACACGGTGAGAAAGCTTATTTTTATTCTTCATCACTTAGCTCCAGGTAGTGAATCACTGGTCTGGCTTTTGAGCGGTGACAGCTTTTTGTTCACCAACCTGCCAAACAGCCACCCCATAATAACAGTCTGTAGGTTACGCTGTGGTTGCCATGGAGTCTCCAGGGGTGATGGGCAGAGAATAGAGCCCGGTTTCCTTAATTAGAGGAGATTGCGCATGATTAAACTGAGGCTGGGCCAAAAGACTGAAACACACACACACACACACGCAGTGCAGGTAACAGTGTGGGTGGACAGTGAATGTCAAACATCCACAGTCAGTCAGATGACAGAGTCCGGATTGGTATATTTACGAGCATGTCATATTGGCTGGATTTCCAGGTGTGTATAAAGTTGTACCTGTTACCCTTTACAAAGGGTAAAGTAGAGTGTTAAACCGAACAGAGAGAAAGAAAAGAGTCAGGCAAATTGTTCAACAGGTGGTCAGAAAAGAATGTAGGATAAGAAAAAGACGTGACACGAAGGTGTCTGAGTAATGTCTACATTCTTCCTCTCAGGCTGCGTTCAGCTCTAACAAAATCCAGCCATGTTGCCGAAAGCCAGAGCAAAAGAAAGAAGGGAAAGAAGAGAAGTTGTTTCATGTCGCCCCAGTTCTCAGTGGGAATTATGCCCTCGAACAACAGACATCTTTTATTAGACCTACCTACAGTGAACATCAAGGCTGTGTTTACTAGCTCCTGTCTGTATCCAAATGTGCACGCAGTCTATACATGATCACGTTGGAGCAGCTTCACTTCAGGGTTTATATTCGGTGTAGAAATAGTGCAGTGCTGACCAATCAGATCACTGATCATCAGTCCTACAGGATCCTGATGAAAAGATTACAATAATGTGGAAATAAGTATAAATATTTTGCAAATTTTGTCTGTTTCTGCACAATCTGATAAAACAGCAAAAAGTATTTCGTTGTGTTAAAGACACTGACTGTCAACATTTGTTTTAGCCCTACTTTGGGAACTATTTCTCGTTTTTCTAAATCACTTTTAACTGTCGCTGAGTCTGAGCTTTTTATCTCGTATCAATACTTCATTCATGGTTCTGATTCTGTGGCTTGTCACATAGCGGCTAACAGGCTGTAAACCTGAGTGGCAGGTGATAACCAGCTTCATTAAACGGGTTATTATCCAGGATCACTGATGTTCTAGATTTGAAAGTAACCCAAAGACAGAGAACAGCTGCTGATGATCTGGAGGCTGGCTGCTTGACAACTTCTGTAAATCACATTATTGTGATGTGAGCGTTGTTTGAGTAACACAGTGTGTCGGTGTTCACCTGCGACCTGCTGCTCATCAGTCCTCGTCCTGTCTGCCTCTTTTAGCTGCGCTGACTCTTTTTCATCGGCAGGTGTGTGCACACGTGTACATACATACTGTTGTTTGTTTTGTGGTACGACGCATCCCTTAGTACGATGAATGCTGCCTTCACCCTCTGAGTGTAATTAAACAGAAAACTATGTAATGAACTTGGATCGAAATGTACAAACTGCAGTGTGTTGTACTTCTGTCTCTGGATGGAGACAGTTCTATAAGTTTTATTCTGCTTCCTCTTTCTGCTGATCCTAGAACAGATTGTTATTTAACTCTTATGATTTCTTTTGACTTTGATTGATTGGCTTTATGATAATTTGTGCAATCAGGTGGCACTCGTCCGTGAACTAGGCACGGTGTCATCTCATTTATTAGCATTTATAGAAACAGGAACATTTCTGATAATATGCAGCTGCTGGAAACTTCGATGAGAGAAATGGTTCAGGTATATTCCTTTGGTATTCTGATAATGAACAGTTTGAATGGAAATGAGGCACAGCACTGCTGAGCTTTGTGTAAGTTATTACAAGAAGAGAAACATTTAACCTTTCCGTCTTTTCCCAGATTATATGTGGACCAGCGTCTAATATAGGACAAACATGCCGCATCTTGTGATTTATTGCCTTATGAAAGGCACAAGATCCCAGTAAAAACCCATTGAAAAGAAAACTAAAGGTACGCCAGCTCTCCTCTGGGCGTGTAAATGCTTTATTTATACCTTTAATCTCAGTGCACTGTACGCTCCCAGGAGAGAAATGCTTGTCATAGTGTGGTGCCGTTTTCTTTTCTTTGAGCCTTTTTTTAAAATTTGTTTTATGAGCAGGTATATAATTTGCTCTCTTGACATTTACAGATATATTTTTTCGTTGAACCTACTTCATTTCTCCATTATTCTACACTCTAACACAGGAGTGACCAGGAATGCAACATGCTTTCATTCCAGTAATGCTGCAGCCGTTCTCACCCCTGTGTGATTAAATCACGATCCAGGAGATGATCACTGAAAAGAAATTATTTGTCATTGTTCAGACTGAAGTGCACATCTGTCCTTCACTGCGGCCACTAAAGTACAAATAATGAAAAGTGCTTACAAGTTCATTAAGCGTACAGCAAAGTGCCGAGTTTGCACTTTGCACACACACCTACACGCACACAGGAAACTCTTTTTCCTGGAGTTTTTGTTATTCACTTCATCTTTTCTTGTAACCAGTCCTGCTGATAATTGATCATTTTAGCAGTAGGGCTGCTCAGTTTTTGATGTGGTAATCAACTTTTTTCAAAATTTCAGGGATAAGTTGCCAATGATCATCATGATTGATGCGGAATAATAAATTTAACAACAAATTCTAAAGTTTACAGTATCATTAATCACTCCCATTCCCATCCAGGCTGTGATTGGTTAAATTCCCCAAAAAGTAGCACAGACTTGCTCATCTTGACTGGTATCGAGGACGTGACCTATCTCTCTCACCCCACAGCCAACTGGATGTCTTCCAGTGCTCCCGATGGCCGGTCCGACTGTGGTTTCTCGTCTTATCTCATTTCTCAGACTTCCTTACCTCTGCTCACTCGACCTTTTCTTCTCACAAGTTCACTCAGTCACAGCTTTGCTTCGGCACGTCACCATGTGATTAATGGCTGCCTGGCTGGCTGCAGCTAGGTTTGTGTCAAACTCTTTATCATCATGAATAGCCAATAGATTTCCAGAGCCTCGCGCTAGGCTGAAAATCAAACCCACCGTTTGTTACTTGATATCACCCAATAAAAAACTGGAAATCTCAACAAAAGACACTGGTGACAGAGGAGAAACTGGTGGGATCAGCTGGGGCAGTCAAGGCCAAACTTGAAGGGTCACGGTGGCCATGGCAATCCTCGCCCCCATGATATATCTGCCCAGTATGCAATCCTTTATTTATGACACTTTGATATTTTCTTTAAGGCATTCTGGACAGTTTGGTAATTACGTTTTATGCCCATAAACACCTCTTGACATTTAGAACGACACCCATAAAATTCTAATACCTTTTTTACATGCAGCTGTTCACTAAATGTTCATGAGGCCACAAAGTGTTCACTCTTTACGATTAAAACACTTTATGCCTGCACCATTCCTTAGAATTCTGATATTTGTATCCAGATGAAGTTTCCTGACTTTCTCCAGCACCGTCATCAGGTCGAAAATTCAATTTGTCCAAAACGTTTTTTCTTTACAATGCCTCACAGAGCCATTATGCAGACTCTTTATGCTTTATGAAGATGATCCCCCCCAAATACCAATTAAAAGTCATTACAGGGACGATAATTCCACACTGGTTAAAATACAAATGAGGCTAAATGGAGGGATATACAGTATAGAGCTGCTATTTATAGATAACTCATTACTGCACCGACTACAGTGTGGCCCTTTGCAATTACAGTATTAGTGCTCTGCTCAACCCACTGAAGGAAAAACAGGCTAAAGAGAGAGAGAGAGAGTGTGTGTGTGTGTGTGTGTGTGTGTGTTTTCTCCCGCTTTCACGCGTCGCCCCGGCCTCTGCACGTGCGTGCACCGCGACACCCCTCACGAGACGAGAGTGTCCTTGTGGTGTCATTTATTTTATTCGCAACAGTAAAAGTGGATTTACTCCGTCTTAACTGCTGAACCGCGCTGCAGTCCTGCTCGTGTTTGGCTGCATCTGGAGTGACAGATTTATTATTGCTTTATTCTTCACAGTTTAAGTCACAGCTCTGCGGATCTGTCGTCTGTCTGGGTGACGGAGGCGCTCACCATCTCTCTCTCTCTCTCTCTCACTTCCTCCCTCGCTCTCTCTTCCTCATTCCTTCAGATTTAGGTTGTCATAACTGCGAGGTCTGATGGGCTGCTAATCTATTTCCTCTCCTCCTCTCCCTCTTTTCTTTCTCCCCCTGTGTAAGTGCAGCAGCGCTGCGTTTGCTTACTCAGCATTTTTCCTCTCCCTTTTGCTTGTTTCTCTGTATGTTCTAATGACGCTGCAGTAGTTGGGGGTGTTTGAGTGTGTCCTTGTGTAAAATGTCAGCTGAGGGTCATCTGGAAGTTTCTCAGACCCGCAGGGCATAAATATTGCAAATTGTTTGGATGACTAGATGGATGAGGCATGAAAGCTTGACCCGAAATGGCGTCCCAAAAGGGCACTGCGGTGCATCACTTTGTCTGGCTGTTAGGAGAGGTGTTGGCAGTATTTTTCCTTCATTCGCCTCATTTGAACCCAACAACAACCATGAACTATGACACCATTGCATCAGTGGAGTAAACTCTTTAAAAGCTATTTAATAAAGCACCGTGTCAGCGTGTTGTTTAGCTCATTTGGTAGAGCAGCCGCTCCATGTACGAAGGCTCAGTCCTTTCCAGTGCTCAGCCCAGGGTCTGAATCCCTGTGGCTCTTTCCCGCATGTCATTCCCCATCTCTTCAGCTGTCTCTATAGAGAAAATAACAATAATAACAAAGCGCCGTGTCTTTCTTTTACCTCCCTGCAGATGGAAAGGTGTATGCGATGGGAGGTATGGGAGTCGACACGACGCCACAGGCCCTGGTGAGGGTTTATGAGCCAGAGAAGGACCAATGGCACCCGATGACCTCCATGCCAACGCCGCGGTATGGAGCCACGCCCTTCCTGAAAGAAAACAAAATCTACTTGATGGGTAGGAAACAAGATCCCATCGTCTATTTTCTCTTTTCATTTGTTGATGTCTAATTCACCAATGCTGTCTTTTTCTGTCCCAGTGGACTTTTTAAACAAACACACGCTTTCAGAGTGACGTGGAGGGAGTCAACAACCTAATGACTTGATAAAATAAAGTTAAAGACTTGATTTGACTTTACTTGAGACATGATGAGTCGAATAACTTGTAATGTGTTTGTTTTATGTGTTCAAATATTAAATATGAAAAGTTAGAAAATGTTACATGTTATCAATGTTGACATCACAAATGTGACGTTTACCGGCCAGTTTGATTTTCTTAAAGTATTCTTTGTCCCACTACCTACATCTGTCTAACATAGACCAACAGTCTCACCTAAAACATGAGTTCAGGGTTTATATAGAGTGAGGACAGAAGCTGGTGATGGATGGCATATTTGAAGTACCTCAGGCTTTGGTGTTGTGGAAATATTTAGAACCTCTAGGCTGCTGTGATGGACACTCAGTTCTCATAGAGCTCTGAGGATAGTAACCGTAAATTTTCCCACACTTCCTAAAAGTTGTGCTTGTACATTGGTTTCTCTGTTTGACTTTGCTGCACATCATGTGTCTAGAGATGTGTGTGTGTGTGTGTGTGTGTGTGTGTTGTACTGTTTTCACCCAAATCCTTTTAGCTCTGTGACTTATTCTACATGCTGCTTTTAGAACAGCGAGAGGAACGGATAGAAACACTGTCTTCCATCAGACTCTCTCCAGGGTCGAGCAGTCTCACAGTCTTGGTACAATATTGATCAGATGGACAGAGTTGGAGTTTAAAGCTGCTCTGTATGAGAAGAAAATGGAGGAGGTGTGTTCAGTGTGGTGCTTGTTGTTTCCCCTCAGAGCACTGTTGTCATTTTCCAAGCACGATCAGAGGCTGCATTTGTTCTCAACGTGTCTGCTTGGGGGGGTGTTATTGCTGTTATTGCTCATTGACGCTTGGTCAAAATTTCCCATCACCGCTGAGAGAGGAATTGGAATCATACGAAACAGAATCATTTAATATCACTGAAGAAGCATTTTGCAGAAAGATGAATCCATTTCACTGCACGCAACGACACAGTTCACATTGAGCACAAAGTAGCTGTAACCTCCTGAGAGCGGGAGCTTCGGTCATTTTCATGTCAGTGTTTTTCCTCACACGCTCCACCAGAGGGATAAAATAACTTCTTGCTGATGCGCAGTGGCTGAGACAGCTGAGCACGTTACACTCAACTTCACAACATGTCAGCGGGAAATATTCTTTGTACTGCACTGTCACTATGCAGAAAAAATAAATGAACCAAGCCTGTGATGAGTTTATACTCCAGCTAAACATTAAAATGCTACTAGGAGGCAACAATAATCAGATAAGATTCACAGTGTTGCGGGGTTCTTCTTCTAACCGCGTCTTTTGTTCCAAAAATCCAGGCTTAGTCAGAAGATGATGTTTTGGGTTTTTATTCTCCACCTCACCAGGTGCAAACAGTGGCAATATGTACAAACCAAAAAAAAAAAAAAAGGATTCTTGGACATCGATTATTGTGATAATAACAAACACTTTGACTGATCTGTCATTTTCGCGGTGTAGGATCGTCTACACCCGCCTGCCTTTACCCCGGCATAAATGAGTCAAGTCAAAGTGAGCCCCCTTGTGGCCGGCTATAGTGGCTACAGGTCATAAGTCCCGCACCCTTCATAAAAGTAACACTAAAAACTCAAAGTACTCTTTAAATAAAGTTTATCCAAACGTGTTTGTTCAAGAATTTATATTTAGCATTTAGATTTATATTTTGCATTTATATTTTACATTTGGATTTAAATATTTAAAATATCTCTAAGTTATAGAGAAATATTGTTCTAAATGTGCAAAAAAAGTGACTCAAAAATTCAAACCAGTTTTTTAAACATTGTTTTTAGCTAAATGTGACAAAATGTTGATGTTATTTTCAGAGCGAGATGCTTTACAAACACCCTATATGAATGAACCAAAAATGCTCTATCTACAAGTTCAGAAACAAAAAAAACCTTTCTAAAAACAACGTAAACATCTTTTCCCCATTATGACAGACATTTCATATGCAGTGATCATGACAACAATTGTATAAAAATTATAACAGTATGTTCACTGTTTATCTTTCATAGAAGACTGCCTGGTACTCAGATAAAAATCGACATTAATAAAAACACATATTTCTCCGCATCACGTGGTGTCCAATTACGCGCGTCATCCTCCTTTATTATGACGGTGATGCGTGCGCCCTGTTTCTCCGCCGGAAGCGCACAGGTAAGTGGTGGCGGGCGTGTTTCCACACACCCCGTAAGTTATCATCTGCGTGTATATGAATACATTGAATTAGCGCTGCCAAGTGTGCACCGTGGCTGTGCTATTGTCTGGTGAGGGGAAGAGGGATGTGTGTTTTGTTATGTTCTGTTTAGTGCGGAGCAGAAGGGAACGGGGAAGATGTGTTGTTTGTGTTTGTGTGTGTGTCTGTGTGTGCGGTGCGCTGGCCGCAGTCAGTGACGGCGCTGCTCCGTCACACACAGGTGTTATTTTTATGCACAATGAACAAGTATACTTTTGACACTTAAAGTACATTTTCTGTAAAACATTTTTTTTGTTAATGCAGGTTTAAAGTTCCAGTGTGTAAGATTTAATGCCAACTAGTGGTGACGTTGCAGATGCAACCAACTGAATACCCTTCAGTCTTCCTTCAGGATAACGGTGACTGCACAACTAAAAAATGCAAAACGCCCTATCTGGTGTTTAAGAACAAACCTGAATATTAATAAGTGACAATGCTACAATGATTTAATTTCATTTTATTTGAATTTTGTTTATTTTAACAGAGTTTGCATCTTGATTATAACTCCATAATTCAAAATATAAAGATTATTACCTCATCTTTTTTGTTTAAGGAACATGTAGGCAAAGTAGCATTTTTAAAAATTCACATTAACAATGGATGTACAGTACATGTATGTAAAAACACTACATACGGCCTGTACTTGAACAGTGTGTGAATATTTGGCAGAAAAAATCATAGCAGGTCCTTCATTTCATTCTGAGTACAGTACAGTTCCACGTTATATGTCAGTGCGCTCCTTAAGACTGAATAGTTTTATCTAACATTTACAGGTTGTCTTCAGACTCACAGCAGGGGTGATTTTAAAGGGCTGACTAGACTTGTGGCATTAAAGTCCCTAAGGTCTATAATCCAAATTGTTCAATATATCTCCGATCTCTAATTAAGACTATGAGAACCAGCCTAAAGATTTAGTGATTCTAATCCATAGGAACACGACTCTGCTGGAAGAACCTAAAGTTTAAACTTTTAAATGTGACAGAAAAAGTCACTCACATGGTTATGATAAGGAACCTTTTGTTCCGCGTGCCTCCGCAGCACTTTTACAAGATGGCTTCATAGAACAGCATTGCACCTCAGAAATCCCAGCAGCCTCTTTGTTCTTTTTTTAGTAAGTTCAGTCAAGTTTATATTCACACCACCTGCAGTGAAAGAAGCCAGATTTTTCTTTCAGCAATCATCTATCACACTTTAACCCTTCGCTCCCAGTTTTCCTGCCCTCTCGATCACAGCTTACGGCACAAATGTGTTCAAAGTGAGTCCGCGCAGTTGGCCATGAAAGTTTGTGACGATAAATAAGGTGTGTAAAGACCTCTGTAATCCTGTTTATTTTTTAAATGAGCTCAGAATGAAGAGAGTGCATCCCTCAAAATAAAGAATGTTATGAAGACACGGTTCATTTCACTGTTGTTTTTCTGGCTACTCTTATCCGTGAAAAGTACATGGACTGTCACGCTATGAAGAAAATAAGTGTCTGCGGTTATTATTGTAGTTCAGTGCACTAGGAGAGGTAAGGCGGGGTCGCTCTGAAGCTCTGTGTACTACAGGTTGGAGCAGTGCACAGGACAGACATATTCAATGTGCACGTTATCAGTGGAGTTAGCAGGAGAGTGGATGGAACCACTCTGTAAAATTAAAAACCAAAAATTTGCCCACAAGATGCATCCACTGCTTCTGTGCAGACTAGCGAGCTAATTCATCTTAAAGGTGGATGAAGCTAATGAAGCATGGGAAGTGCATGATAATGGATGATCTCTTTTTGTTTTATTATCCGTTCGGCTTTAAAATACAGTCGTGTCATAAATTGTAGTAACAAAGTGTATGAGAATCATTGGGTGCATAATGTAGTAGATCTTACTCTTTTAGTTGCCTCACCCTACCAGTCGTCTAAAGACTCAACACTCATTTCTTCCTCTTTTTGCTTTGACAGCAGATTTATTGTTAAATGACATAAGGCAAAGATAATTCTGTGAGATGAATGATTTCTGGCTGGGCCTAAATCTGAATAGTTCCTCTCAAGGTGACAAAGTTGGTGAAGCAAATGAAAGAAACGGAGTGGAAACTAAAAATAATGTCATACTTCAAAATAATAGAAGAGGAGATGAGAGGATGTCAGTTTGTTCACCAGGGATACAAAGATAGAGAGAAAATATTAATGCGTCTCCGAAGCTGGTAATTCCCTTTCTTCTCCACAAGGAAAGTCATTTCGAGGAAGAAAGGACGGTGGTTATTAGTGGTGGGCCCTGAAGTTGAAACAGAAATGAATGTAAGGCGAACAGATTTTTTGGATAGAGAAATTTGGTATGAGGTGCACAGCAAAGCAGAGAGAGATGTTGTCATGCATGACTGGTTGGACACTATGAACCAGAATAATCACTTTTGGATATTAATAGTAGACATAATTTAAGGCAAGGTTTCTCCCCTAATTAAATTTCCTTTCAGCCGTGTTTCTTCTGCCCAAATAAATGATCACTGAAAAAAAGACTTTAGTAAATCAGTGATTGGAATAAATTGAGCCATGCAGGTAAAATAGTAATGCTGCCTTTTAGTGGAAGGGAGGTTTTCCATCTCTAAAAGTAAGAATCATATATATAGAGATATTCAAACCCTGATTGGAAGATTGTAACTATAAAAAAGAGCCAAATCCATCTAAACTTGAAACTATCGTGAGAATAGCATTCATCAGCTTCTTAACATATAGTAGCAGGTTGTCCCCGCTTCAGACTTAAGCTGTGTTTTGTCTGACTGCAGGTGAGAACAAATATCCAGTCACGGTGATGCTCTGCCAGCTTCTGGGTGTGGGACTTAATCTCCTCTAATGTGGTGGAAAGAGGCTTCAGCGACCGGCGATCAATACTGAGCTGAGTTTGCCCAAGTCTGGCAGTAAATCTGCGCCATGGTTGTGCGGTTGTTGCTTTGCCAGTAGTAGTAGTATTCGATTCGGTTCACCGTGTTTGTCGAGGACATCCAGATTCATTCAGAGTGAATAATGTTGAGAATACAAGGTACAATTTAGATAAAAACTATGTGAATAACGAAAAAATTTTGTGCTTGTTTTAAATGAAGGAGTTGTGTGTGAGCCGGGGCTGTTCTCACAGCAAGGCTAGTTGTTTGTCAAAGATAATCACGTCCTGATTTACATTCTTAAAGGAATAGTTCAATTGTTTACCTTATTCAAAAATTAACCAGGTTTTAAGCTTTGCGTTTGTGTCTGAGCACAGTGGTCACGACCCAGTGTTCCCTATGAGTAACCACTGCCGCTACAGCATTAGTTACAAACATGGTGTGACATATGTCAGAAGCACTGACAGTAAAGAGAATGGACAGCGTATGCGTGACATTACCCACAGGTTTCTGTAGAGCTGTTTTGAAGCTCAGAATCTGACGCTGGGTGCCGCCATGTTGGTAGTCCTAAAGATCGGCAAAGACGTGGATCATTGACGGACCTGAGGTGGGCCGTATGACACCTGGGTACTCAAACAAGCCATCTGTAAAAGCAGCCACGCTGTTGATTCTGCATAACTTTAAGCCTTAATATCATTTGAACAGGTGAGTTGTATAAAGATTCACCCTAAGTACAGTTGTCATTCACACGGGAAATTAGCTATAGAGACTGAAGACTTTTCAGGATGCAAAAGATCTTGTTAATCTTCACCCGACTGGCTCCTGTCAGAGTTTAATCACCTTGGTGATCTGTCTGTCTGTAATGTAATGTAATTCCCGTTCACTTTCTTCAGCTCCACTCTGGGGTGTATTTAGATCAGTGGGTGCCTGAACTCTCTTTGATTTATATACTGTGTGTTTACAGGCTTCATACTGCTTTCAAAATCCTGGGTGTTTGTATGTAATTCAGTCTGAACAGCAAGTGGAGGGTTATCAAAAATTCTGTGCAAGTCCAACCAACCAAGCTACTGCATCTCTGTAATAAACATAGGGAAGAAATAAATCGATGATGATGATGTCAATGGGAATGCGCTGAGGGACAGTCAGGCACCCTAGAGGTTATTTCACCATCTGTGAGGCCACCAGTGACTCACACACAAAGACGCACAGACAGACACATTATTCTGTATTCTGTACTGTTTATATACTATAAGAACTTTTCAACATTCACGTTACAAGTATTGGTTCGGTTTTAAATGTCAGGTATTCACACCTTGTTTAACTTCAACACAATGAAACAGTGTTAAGCTTCCACCTTCAAGTAAGTCAATCCCACTGGTGGAAGAAGCACTCAGATACTTTGCTAAATTAAAAATACAAATACAAGTGTAAAAGTACTCAGATCCTGCGTTCTAAACATGATTTAGGTCAAAGCATCATAAACACTCATCACACAGGATGGCTCCTGTCTGTCTTGTTTTGTTAGATAATATTATCGTATTATTATGACCATATCTAAAATGTTAACTGCATTTCAGTGTTGTTTGTCGTTTTAAACCAATAAAATAATGCTCCACAGTTTGCGTGTTTACTTACTCAGGCTTTTGGGATCTGTCTGAATCTGCTGATGCTTGGGCCAAAGTCGGAAGCAACAAATCACATGGAAATTTATACCAGTTGTTGCAGACTTAACTACTTGGTTCTGCATCGAAGAAAAGACCCCAGTTATGTTTATTTGCCCTTTTCAAAAGCATTAAAACAAAACAGAAAATGGTGTGTATTGTAAATGTGATATCACTAGCAGAAGCTGGCCTTGGCCCTGCATTTATATACTGTGTTTCATTGCACTTATTATGGTGTTTTAATAAGATAGTTGAAAGAGTCTACTGCCCGAGCTGAACACTAATTTATCAAATGCTCACAATGACGATGGGAATTCCATTAGTTTTGAAAAATTAAATGTATGCCTTATGATGATGAAGATAGTAGCAAAAAATAAGTGGAATGAAGTAGTGCTCATTGTGTGGTAGTAATAATAGTAGTAACAATAGTAATTGTTTTGCATGGATCCACTGGGTAGACATAAGTCAGAGGATTAAGAAGTCAGTATGGTTCATCCTCTGGGTACCATGAATGAAACAGTTATCTTCCAGAAATTGCTACCAGGTCACCTCAGCTCTACACATGATCACTGTATTTCTGTCTAAGGTTATTTAAGCTTATTTAAAGACATTTTTCCTCACCACTGTCACCGAGTGCTTGCTCATGGTGGGAATTGTTGAGTCTCAGCAAATGATATTATAAAGAGTACAGTCTAGGCATGCTCTTTATGTAAGGTAACATGCAGTAACTTCTGTTATGATTTGGTGCTACATGAATAAAACTGAATTTAATTGTATTACAACGCTCTTTGCTTCTGACCTTTTAAATTAATATTCTGAAAAATATGCTAATTTGCAAGAGTCAGCTGAGAGGGTCAGTGTGTCGTGTCTGTGCGCTAATTGTGGCACTGAATTAAACAAACAAGATGCAATGTGTTAATTATTAAGCTCCAGGTGTGCTGCCAGACATGTTAGCTGTCATAATCTCGTCAACTCGTGGCTCTTGCTGATGTTCTTCGTCAGCGGTGTCAGTCTGTTCATTAAACTGCATCTCCAGAAAACAAATAAGTTTATTTAAAAAACATCCAATGAGGTGACAGCTACAAAAATAGCATAACCGTGTGCATGTTTGTGGCTTTCCAGCAGTATAATATTACTCTAATTTGAAAATAAATGTATGTTGGCTTTTCCATAAAGCAAATTCCTCATATTTTAGTTTTTGTCTGTCAGTCCTGTCAATTATAAAAAATTACATATTGACTAGTGTGTGCTCTGCAGAATTTTTTAGCACTGACTGCTTACATCAGCAGATCCTCTTATAATGATGAAAACGCAAACTTAATATGAACTTACTCCCACAGAAACTCATACACGATGTAGACAGTCCATTACTGTATGTCTGAATTCTGATTCATTGTGGATTTCTAATGCCTCTGTATGTTGAGCGTTTATATTGTTATGGCTTCTTTTAGCTCAGTATGTCCTCCTTTCTCTCATATCTCTCTGACTCCAATACTTCCCACTCACTTCGACTCTTTGTCTCGCTGCTGCTATCGATCTCCATACCGCCCTGCCTACTCCAGCTGACCCTCTTCCACTTTCTTCTCTCCCTCCTCCACACTCTCCTCCCTTCTCTCGCTTTCTCTGTCATTGTCTAATCCTCTCATTCTACCTTTTTCTTCATTGCCATCTCGTTGCACCCCTCTCACATTGCCCAGCGCTGGCCTCAACCTCAGCCTATCCTTTCTTTCTCCATCATTCATATTTTTAATGCCCTCTCTCTCTCTCAACGCTTTGCCTTTCCCTCATAGTTTTATTTTACAAGGTTAAGTTATGATTTGTAGAAGTAAACAACTCAAAGACGCCCCATGGGAGCCCCCTGCTGCTGTTCTCTGCTTTCAGGCCAAAATTAAATGCGGTCCCTGTGCTGGGCTGCACGCTTGCCAGACTTTGACATAAATGCCGGGGAAACTTTGTGACAGGAGCAGGGGATTAGAAAACAATGAAAGAAACAGGAAATGGAAAATGAAGGCAATCAAAGTCGAACAGAAGTCCTTGGCTTTGTTCAAGCTCATACTCCTGGTCCATGTCTTACATTTATGAGACAGTACATGCAAGTATCACAAATTCATAAATAAATAAATACACTCTGTGGACACGTAAAGCTCTAATAACATTAGAAATGTGTCTTGACCCTGAATTTGAACTTTCTCCTTCCTCCTCCAGGTGGTCGTCAGGGAAAGATGCCGGTGACAGCGCTGGAGGCTTTTGACCTGGAGATGAAGAGCTGGACACGTTACCCCTGCATCCCGAGCCGGAGGGCCTTTTCCTGCTGTGCTACAAATGAGCGAAGCCTCTTCAGCCTGGGGGGTCTCCAGCAACCGGGGCCGCATAACTTCTACTCCAGGCCTCACTTTGTTAGCACCATGGAGGAGTATGATCTGGATCAAGGTGAGCTGGTCCTACTGTAACTATACAATGGTAACATATCTCTCTCACAGCCAATCATTCTGTTATCTGGCTACTTCCTGTAGCTCCACTCCACTGTCCCTTTACCCTTTGTGTGAAGCATCATGTAGTTGACTGTATGACTCCCTGAATGTGAAATCCCCTGAAATAGAAGCATCTAAATGCTTAATGACAGGTTAATGCACTCAGTGCTGCTGGTGGCAGCAGGAGGATGGTCAGAATACCACAGACGTAGATTGAGGACTACAGACCGCTGAGACCAGTGAAGGTTCTGCAGAAACAGACCACAGAAAAGCTCATCTAGGTTTGGTTAGTAGCTGAAATTATCTATCTCTAATCTCTAATTACATGCACAATAATCAAAGTGCTCAAAGCTTTTTTGTTGTTGTAGTAGCTTAGACTTACATGAGACTTAAACAAAGAGAAGAACTAATCACCCAAGCAATGCTGCTGTTATACTGTTCGGTTTGAATTCTGATCATCTACCAACAGTTTGACCGAGTATGCAATGAGAGGAATGTGAAAGCTACAAGAAAGTACGATGTAACACGTGAATGTTCCTGAAAAGCTGTTTTTATAAATTCTGATGGTGTAAACAACATTCTAACATGTAATGTGTGAGTAGCCTGAGATTTGTAGTCCAAGGTTGTTTGTATATCCTCCTTGTCCGTACCTGGGAGGGCTGAACAAAAGGCGGGAATGACGGATAGAATTTAATGTTGAAGTGTTTTCATCACATACATCTCACACTGTGCATAAACTTGTTGATGACTCATCCTGCAGTCTGCATGTATAGTAAT
Source organism: Collichthys lucidus (assembly GCA_004119915.2). Taxonomy (NCBI): domain Eukaryota; kingdom Metazoa; phylum Chordata; class Actinopteri; family Sciaenidae; genus Collichthys; species Collichthys lucidus. Next base: position 13,915,373 of record CM014087.1, read on the forward strand.
TTTGCATTCGGAGCGGAGTGATTCCCGTTTGATACAGTCCCCTGATGTTCTCTGGTTGCTCAGCATCAACTCCTCCTAATGACTAGCATCTTACAGAATCTGCCATTAGCAAGCAACAGAAGTGGGATCCGGACCAACTTCAAGGTGATCTGAGGAACTTTAATGATGGAAAGATTGCTCAGTAGCCAACTGCTAACCATCTCCTCAGTCAGATTCAGAGCCTTAAACTTTGATTTCAAAACATTGGACAAAAGTCTCTTTCACATTACAACAAAAGGTGTGCAAACCACCATTTGTGAATAATTAAAATATAGGGAAATAAAAAAATGTTGATAAAGTAGGTGATTCTTTCTTAGTTTCATACATTTGGAATACACAAGGAGAGAGAAGCTACCTCGTGTGCAGCCCAGAAGAATTGTGTTGTGAATTTTTAAGGAAGAACATTTGAATATGGAGAGAGAAGAAGTATCAAAGTTTAAGTTGAATTTATTATTCTTGTACAAGAAGGAGCGTTTAACAGTGCAACACACAAAAAGGGGATACAGAGGAAATGCTCCCTGAGGAGCATTATCAGTTGGTTCTTATATAATTTTCTCGAAATAACAATTTTCCTTATTTGGTTTTCCGCTTCGTAATGAACATTGTGTTTCTTGTCCAAAATGACACTTCCCCTTAACCTGTCTCTCTTGTCCTTAAACTATTTTTTAATCATCTCTCCCTACCAGCCTCAGTAAACACATGCCAGATAAGGGGAGTGTGCGAGATATGCAAAAGACACAAAACACACACGCACTCTCTGTAAGAGTTGAAACATCTGCACCCCAGTATACTCCTAATTTTTATAACAAATTGTTGGTTGGGTTTCTCACAATGTACGCAATATTCCACCCTGGAGCACTATGAAAGGAGGGAGAGCACGATCTCTTCTCTGCCCGTAATCCAACCAAATATAGAAAGATTATGCATCAGTTGAGTCAGATTGTTTCAAGGCTGATGGTGATGCATTTTCCTGCACTAGATTTCTGACCAGTGAAAGGAATAAACAAATGCTCCCACAGGGCTTTTTGCTGACGAGTTATGGATCAGTTGAAATGTAGCTGCATAAAAGATGACTAAACAAATACTGTGAGTGACTTCATAGTCATATCTTTTGACTTTAAGGCTGCATTTTGCTGTGCTGTGGATGATAGAACCAAACAAATTGAACCATCACCTTGAGAAAATGATGATTGGAGCTATCCCACCTTAATATTTTGTACTGTTGTGCTATCATCACAGCGTCTGCTCCAAATCCCATTTTAAGCAGCATGAAAACAGAACACATTGCCTCCGTCATATATTAATGTTATTATGTTTGATATTAACAAGAACGAGACATCTGATATTCCAGATGGGTCCCAACGTCTCTGTGAAAGAGTATAATCTTTTTGAGCGGGATGGAGGAGAGTCGTGTCCCTCTTGGTGCAGTGGTTTGTTAGTACATCTTTGGGGGGATTATCTTGGTTTAAATTTTATATAACTCAGCAAGTGAGCTGTTTGCTCCGTCAGGACATTGGCAGTGTGACTTGCTGACATGAAGCGCTTATTTTTTTATCACATAAAGAATGTTTCTGCCCTATAGTGACTTTCTGATATCAGTGTAATGTTACAGGAACTGTGTGTGTCCTCTGACTTTTATTGCAATTTATTTTCTGTCAGCTCTGTCCGTGTTTCTTATCCCGAGGTTCTGAAAAGAAATGTGAAACGACTTCGGTCCTCTTTGCTATTTGGCAGATAGATGGTAATGTGTGTTCAAACTTATATACCATGATATTTATACTCGAACCACATTATTTCCAAAATCTACTCCACAGCATTCATATCACATTATCACACTCATGATAGACACTTTTAAAAATGGTTCACTCGAGGACATTCATCAGGCTCCCATAACACAAGGCTTTATGCCACTCCCCATCACCTGTACACACTTTAATGTGTGACATCAATAAACCTCCCCATTTAACACACGAGTGATCTTTCCCTCACTCTAACCAAGTTACAGTTTCTGCCTAAATGTGTCTTTTGGTAAGCACTGTGAACCTTTCCCTTGCTGGACATATTAATTAAGCTTCCAACCAAATCTGCCTAATTATAAACTTAGCAGGCTTTCTAATCATCTGTCCCGAACGTCAAACTTGAAGTCAAATTCATATTCACTTCACATGCAGGAAGTCTACTGTACATCTCATGATCACCTCTTATGAGTAAGAGACCAAAGAGAAGTAATCCATGCCGACTCATCATTCTGGCAAACTTTAACATCCTGGCTGGGCTTTTCGTTTGTGATCTCTCACTGCTTCATCCTTACATCATAGGTGACGCTAACACACTTTATGTGCGAATAACTGGCTGGGGTGGACAGTAAACTGTGGCTGGTGATGCTAATCTAACGTTGAAGGTAGTCCAGTTTCAATAGTTTGTGTTCTGTTGGCAAAGATATAAAGCATGCAGCTCAACAGGACTTCCAAAACAGTTTCAATGTGGGAGAACTCTTCTAAGCCTTCCTTTGTGAGATTCTGTCACAACCCGTTTTAAGACAGTTTTACATTACATTACAAGATAACAACAACCACAATAGCTTCAACTACGTCAAACTAAAAGCTTCTTTAGGAGAAAGTGGATCTCCGCTGTTAATAAATGGAAACGGATGCTTTGCTGGCAGAGAGCTCTCTTCTGGAGCTGATGTTCCGAAAGTGCCTTTGTCAAGCGTTCAATAGCTTAATTTACAGGATATTAAGTATCCTGTAAATGAAAGGAGGAGTATTAAATGTGGTCACGGATACAAAGAAGAACTGGACAAATCTGTGCAGCAGCAGCAGCTGCAGACTCCACAGGTATGTTAGCACTGCAGGTACACTGCAGGTAGATGAGTATGAGATGGACGGATGGATTATCAGAGAGATGAATTTCGTTTTCTGTGAAACACACGCATGTTCTGCCAGTGCTACCTGAAAGTGGACCAGAAACTTTATCATAATATATTATGATTCATACCACAATAATGATAAAACCCTGTGTAATTGTGCTCCCATCTCTCAGCTTTTACGGTCACTCATGCTGGCATTTTAAATCCTTTTTCTGTGCCATTAGTTTTTAAGAGCAGAGCGAAAAGTTAACAGCCTCCCTTGATTCTCATCTAGACTTTGAAATCTTGGCAACACTCGCTAGATTTGGAGCGTGAACGTGATATAAATTTAGAACAGGCCGGCGCATGTTTAATGTGTGGGCATGCAGCAGAATACTGTATGGCAGTGCAATCTTCAAGGGGACTCCGAAGTATGCATGATGGATCAATGGAAAGCATTCCATTTGCTGAACCGCAGCTGTCTACATTAACATACACTTCATTTAGTGCAACTTTGTAGACTGAATCAGTCCCCCAGAGCCTGAATGCTCTTAGATTCAGCAAAGCAATGTCTGAAAATAACCTAACTGAAAGTGTGATGATTCATTATGGATCTTATGGATGGATAGATGGCTGTTGCTCAAAGCTCTGTGCAGTTAGTCGTGATTTGATTCAGCTTGACTGACATTAAGAGTTGCAGAAAGAAAGAAAAACAAAACTGAACATCAAATATCTGTAGAAAAGACTCCATTTGATGAGCGGCCAGGTCTGTAACCTTTCTTGCCAGAGTTGTAGCTAACAGTTGTTTGGAACACTGTTTTGTAACTTTGACATTCTGAGCTCAACTTTCATAAGTGCCTGAACCCAGGCCCAGTTTGCCAAAGGCAGGACAAGCTTGCCAAATTTTATTGCACCTAGATATGATGTAGGGTCAGAGAGAATACATTATCATGGCCAATCACATTTACTGCATTCATCCCATTTAAACATCCTGTGAGGTTTCCCCACAGGAAACTAAACTAAATGACCTATATAACTGATCGAAAAACAAAATTAATCACTCTGGCATTAATGCCATAATTTAAATAGGTGTGATCTCACATGGAGCAGTTAATGAATGCAGAATAAAGAAATGAACACAACAGAGGTGTATGTGTGACCTCAGTGAGGTTTATTTGGGAATGGCGTCAACCTGCAGAGGAGGGCAGCAGATTCAAAACACGGTCATTCTTGGCGCGAGGTTTACAGCGCACAGTTGGATTGGAAACGACTCACCATCTGCTGCATTTCACCTCCAGGTGAAGACCCAATAAAACATAGTGCAAAGTGAAGCACAGTGCAGCCCTCTATATTGTCTACTATCTCTTTCACAGCGGGCTTATAAGCGTAAGTGGAGAAGCACAGGTGTAGTTATAATATTTATAAAAGGGCTGCAGTCCGGGGTTCTGGTATTGTGCATCCTGGCTCACAGGCATGGTTTACTGGGATGCTTGATGGAGCCATTGTTAATGACATTTGTGAAGTCTGCTGTGGAAAAAGTTTATGATTAGCCATAGAAAAACAGGGCAAATGTTGAAAAAAGTCAAGAAAAGTGATGCATTGGTGGACAGGAAGTACAGTCTTTGCCAGCTAGATAAGCAGGGATGATTGCCAGACTATTGTCAGACTGGCACTGTTGCTCAGGAAAGAAAATACATTATGTAAAGACCGGTCAGTCCACTGAGTATCCTGGTTGAGAGCAGGATTTATGCAAAGGAAGCCTTAAGGGACTTTAGGTCAGGGTTAGAAAATGGCGTCTCCTGTCCAGTAGATTTATGATGGCCCTGGAGGCCCTAGTGATGTGTCAAAACATTTAACATCCATATTGGGCTTCCAATACACACTCTCCCAGCTTTTACCACTGTGTTCCATCTTTTATATCTCCATTGCCTCTAAGATTACCAACACAAATAAGTCGTCGGACAATGTGACAAGTTGCTTATTTAGAGTGATACGAGCAAGCTTGTGAGCACTGATGCTTATAGCAACAAGCGAGAGGAGATACTGCATGATCTATTTACTTCCACTGTTCACAATTCCAAAGCAATAATTGGAAATGTCTCCACCTCTCCTGGATGGATTGGCAGAAAAAGTTTCACAGACATTCACAGTTTCCAGATGATGGATCCTAATGACTTGCCAATCCCCAGACTTTGCCGGAAAGCCACCATGAGGTGGACACTTGTAGTTTTGAGCGAAATGTCTAAACAAGAGGGAAATTTGGCACAGACATTCTTGTCCCCGTCATGATGAATTATAATCACTTCTGTCCTGTAACCGGAATTAAAATTTGGTTTCTGAACACATACTTTATATTAAGCAATGATACCCTCACCAACCTGACCTGTACTTTGTGGTTAGAGCTCCCTAGTAGTGGTGTGTCAGTCATGAACGTATTGTTCAATTTAAACTACCGTAATCTTTTATATGACTCCGGAGTAATTCCTCAGAGTAATAAGTCTCTGAGTGATTCGTTCATTTTAATGCAAGTTCCCTCATCACAAGGCAGGTGCATACACTCAGTTAGGACAGGAAACAGAAATGATTAGTTCACAACCCAACTTCGCATCCTCAAGTCTAAGTCTCTCGTTCATTTGTCATGTGACAGACAGTTTAGTCTGTGTGAGGAGCAGTACACACAGTGGTTTGTTTATATGGATCGGTCTCTCATTCATTTGTCACGTGACAGACAGTTCAGTCTGTGTGAGGAGCAGTACACACAGCGGTTCGTTTATACGGATCGGTCTCTCATTCATTTGTCATGTGACAGACAGTTCAGTCTGTGTGAGGAGCAGTACACACAGCGGTTCGTTTATACGGATCGGTCTCTCATTCATTTGTCATGTGACAGACAGTTTAGTCTGTGTGAGGAGCCGTACACACAGTGGTTTGTTTATATGGATCGGTCTCTCATTCATTTGTCATGTGACAGACAGTTTAGTCTGTGTGAGGAGCAGTACACACAGCGGTTCGTTCTTACAGTGCAGTCTTATGTTTATTTGTCACTTTTACTTGGGCCACATGAGGACTAGTACTAGTGAATGAATGAAATGACTCAAAAAAAAAAGATCAGATCAAAGTTCAGTTTACCATGAGAGTAAGTGATCTGATTCAGTATTGAACTTCCCAATACTGCTCTTTAGCAAATGTTAGCCTGTCAACACACTGTCACTGTGGATAATGTATGTAGAACATAGTGACTGTCTCCACTTGTTATCTGCTGAAAAAGTCTTGTGTTTGTACACACACACACACACACACACACACACACACACACACACACACACACACACACACACACACACACACACAGCAGAATGACTGTGACTGTGTGGTGAAGGAGGACGATTAGAGATTCTACAAATGAACTTCAGATGACTTAACTGCTCATTGTTGTATCGACTTCAAAAAGATATTACTGGGCAGCTACACTCTGCATGTACTGTTCTGTGTGTTCCTGTGTGTATGTGTTAGCAAACACCCACGTGTTTTGTATAGAGACGTACTGTACACACAGATGCTCAAAAACAGGGAGTGTATGCAGATGAGAGGATTATGTGGTGAAAAGATACTGATTGTGTTTGTGACAGGTCAGTGTAAAATCAAGTGTCTCACCTCCATTCATCCATATTAACAATGCCTCCTTTGACACACACCCCCGTGCCTGTCTGCCTGCGATATATATAACGTTCGATTTATCCTTTTTGCCTGTGTGAATCCTCTCAGTCAGGTTTAAAGTGTTTGGCTTCAGAGGATAATTTCCTTTTTCTCAACTATCAAGCCACATTCTCACCTCGCCTGTGAGAGGGAGTCGAGACATGAATGAGAAGTGAATGCAGCATTACTGTACCTGTCTGTGGTTTAGGTGTTCTTTTTTGAAAGAAAAAAAAAATGAATTAATACAAAAAGTTCAGCATTACAAACTGGGAGCATCATGGTTAATAATCTTTGTTTTCTCAGGAAAAGATGTTTGCATCATGGGAGAGGTTTTTTGAGAGTTTTTTGTGTGTGTGCTTTGATGCTTTGGCTTGGTGACTCAAAGATAGTTGATTGAGTCTCATTTCAAGGACAAACGGCAACTATTGTGTTGTGTTACCCATGTTGACGAACTGGGAACACAAAGCTAATGATTGCTTGAGTGAGACTGAGAGCAATCAATTATCCAGTATGGCTGACCCTGCCTTTAAAGCTGCATTAATTAATTTTCTTGGCTACTTGGAGGCAATGCAACAAACTAGAGACACTATATTAATATATAATCACTTTAAAAAGTTGTCTGTTTGCATTCAAGAGACATACAGCATTCATTTCAAGCATTCATGTCTCGCCAATGAATCTAAGCCCAGTGATGACTCGTCTGTTTTGGTCTTTGTTACTGTTACTCCTTAGCTGCTAGACACTAACGTTGCCTGGCCAGGTAGAGTAGAGCGGGATTATTAGAATCTGAAAATCACACTGATGAGTGAAGTGGAAGAGAACAAATCAAAACTTCCAGGATGTAAAAACCAAAACAAACCAGAACTAAGCGTAACTGAGCCAGCTTCTCTGTGCGTTCATTACAAGTGCCTATTCACATGAAACTCCTTAATGTCACCTGTGTTTAGCATAGGCAGAGCTGCTTTAGATACATCAAATGAATCACTTGACGATGTCAAGAATGTCACACTTTTAGATGATATGGTGACTGAAACTTGATCACTTGTTTACAAGCACTGACCTGACCTGACCAGGACATGATGTATTGCAAATAGACTGATGGCAGAGTCTGCCATGCGGGGGTACCGACTGGCGCTCACACCATCCGAAGCATTCATGCTGATACTCATACACACACATTCACACATAGATGTCACATTGGGAGCAATTTGTTCAGTATTTTGTCAAGGACACATGACTTGCCAAATTAAAAAATGCTGTATTCAGAACTTGCAGGGTAACTTCTTCCTACTGGTTCTACGTACAAGTAACAAATTCTTGTAAATCTTCTCTGAGCAGCAAAGGAGAGGAAACCTTGGAGATCTTACACGAGTGATAAAAAGCAGAAATACTTCATTTTATGCTAAGATGTCCGCTAGATAAAGTGAGACACTGAACACACTCTGTATGTACTGCACGTCAAACACACACATTTAACATACGTCCATATATATATTATGTATTAATGCATGTATGTATTAGTACCTCGCATGTAGAGTGTGGTCTACTGTTGACATTCAATATAAGTGCGTATGAGTAGCAATGCTCGAGTGTGGCTTTTTATGTACCGACCGAGTGAGTGGGGTTGATTGACACACAGAGATTACAGGAGTGGAGAGCACGCTGTGGCGCTCCCCATCAGACAACATATAATAACAACATATTCATATGTTGTATGAGTCCTCCTGAGGCTTCACCCTCACAGTAACAGTGACATCTTTGAAGAATCACAGATAGGACGAGAAATGAGGAGAGACAGCGAACATGAGAGGACGAGTAGATTTAGTAATTTAGTGGAATGTTCAGTCAAGTTTATCCACAGGACAATCACACAGTATGTGTGAGCGTCAAAGAGAGCGGTTGTGTGATTATGCTCTTTAATAGAGGTCACAACCCTCTGTGCCTTTGCTACTACTGAGTACGTTCATTACCTGTACCTGTGCAGTCTTTGAAATCAAGATAATTTGCATTTAAGAGTTACCCATATCAGCATTCATTGCTTGTGAGAGGCAGATTGGCATGCAGGGTTAATGGATGTTCTGGTGTTCACTGGGAGATATTGCAGTGTGGAACATACAGTATCTTTTACTAAAGGAAGCCAGAAACAGGGTGTAGCGCCAAGCGGAGATCATTCTCAATTCAAGACTATCGAATAACATCCTGATTTTTAAGTGAATGCAGCTTAGTTTTGGGTCAACACAACACATCTGTGTTAAACCAACTACTGAGTAATATTATAATAATACTGTTGGGTCAAAGATAATTGTTGGAAATACTGTAGAGCCTTCTCACATTGATCTGATGGATGAAATAAATGTGCTGTGTTGGTTTGTTCAGGGTAACAAGAATCATTTCATTTCCATCCTCTTTTTTTGAGTAATGACATTTCTGAAATGAATGGATGCATTTTTGAAACATCTTTAAAAATGAAGGGATTTCTTTTGGGTGAAACATTTTTTTGACAGTTTGTTTAAAAATAAAAATAAAAGTCAATATGCTGTTAAATGTGTTTAGTTTGGACCAGATTTGTCTTTTTTCAGGGAATTCAGCCAGTTCAGGATTTGTGTGCCAAGACATAAACTGCTTTCTAATCGCCTCGTTTTGGGTCCAGATCAGCACAAAAACTACTGTAGTGACTTTTTAATCATCTCTATTTAACATCGATCATCAAGTTTCTGGTCAGACATGTCAATGCTGCTCCACCTCTTACTTTAAATTGCTCTAAGCAAGCTAATGCTAGTTGTTGGTGTCAGTTAGGTCCACGACAGCAAAACAAACTGCTAATGCAACCCGTTCTTCTTTGTGTCCTTGTGAAATAGTGAATAGAAATGGTAAAAGTAATGGCGATGTACTGTTAAGTGACACATGGAGCAATTTATATTTCAACATAGCAGAGCTATTTTTATGAGAGGGTGCTGCTACACAGAGAGGATAACTTCCTATAGCTCTTTGTTCTCTCAGAGGTTCAGCAGTAAAAACATCGCTGCTGTGAATGCGCCGTCAAAATGAATGGTAAACAGGCTGACATGGAGTTTATGGTGCATTATTAAGACAGATAGAGTTTGTTATTAATTTACTGTCAGGAGCTGAAGGTAATGCCCTGGTGTGTATACACGTAGTTAACAAGAAGAATATGCTGCAGGCGCTGTTTTCCATTTCCACCTACATCCCCATGCACTGCTATATGGACTGTGTGTGTGAGTGAAAGTCGGCTTATGAGGGATGGTAAAGGTTTATAATGTCTCTATGGGGGTGTGTGATTGCATACTTAAACACTTGACAGTGGTTATAAACAAATGTGTTGATCTACACAGCATTGTTAGATCATCATCATGCATACTGATTCTCCATCCTATTTCATTCCAGCCTCTGAAACACCTGACTTTATTAAACAGTGGCTACAACGAGAACATAATACACTCTGCTGTTTCTCTGACACTTACTGTATAGTGTTTTAATCTTTCGGTATCTACACTGATTCGTGAATTATTTTTTTTATTGCTAATGGACTAATGGACTACTGTCAGGCTGATGAAAAAGTTGGCCAAAGTAATTGACCCTCTGCATGAATGCTCAGTCTGAGGTCTCAGTGCGGGGGAGTCGGAGGTGTGAGCTGCCTGAGTGAAATGGAGAGGGGTGAATGTAACAGGTTAATATAAACCAGTTCAGAGCAGCTCCGGTAATATCCGCTCACTGTTTCAGTCTGTCTGTGAGGACGCAATGGTCGACAGTGTCAAGCAGTAGTAACACAGAACATGCAGAGTCTGCAGCCGTTAAAGTGCAGTAAGTAGGGCAGGCTCTGTGCTATAGCTTGATGGAAACTTTTCAAAAATACTGTTATTAGGTGCTTGTTGTAGGTGGTCCAGTAATACCTTGTAACTGACTTTTTTTTAAGGTCAGTTTGGAAATCGGCCAGGCATGTTTTAAGTCTGCAGGATCTAAACAAGGTCCCATAAAGCAGCAGCTCAAGAGGTCAGAGAGTGATCGACCAGGACAGGTCTGATCGACTCTGCTGTGTCTTTATGCAGTTTTGTCAGGATAATCTCAAGAGGGCTCAGTAAGTGTCCCAGTTTTTCCCGCAGATCTTGCAGTGATACTGGCCTAAAACAATCCCAAACACCCAGGAGTGGCAGGGAAGTGGACTGCAGAGGTGGGAGGAGTGATGTGTCCTAATATGATGAATGTGAAGAAGGTTAGAATTTTGTCACAGTCGGCTGGAGAAGAAAAATCTGCAGTGAGGGAGGAGAGTTTACGAGCTGATTGATGGCATTAAACAGGTTCTCCTGGCTGTCAGAGATTAGCTGTGAAAAATGCTGCTTTACTGTGCAACTGTATGAAGTTAGAAGTTTGAGCAGCAATTCACGAACCTGCAATTTACTGGACTCAACTTTTCTACGGGTTCTTTGAAGGCTAGGAATTTCCTTGTTCATCCACATGTCTGTTTTGACAGTGGCTGTCACGCAATGTTTTCTACATTCACCTGTTTTCAATGTCTTTTTTGTCGTGCTCGCAGCTTTGTACTGTGGGTTAATGATTTAACATTGACATGCTAATTTGCTCTAAACAGAAAGTACAGCTGAGGCTGATTGGAATGTTACAGATGTAGCAACTTAAAGGTTCCCGTGTTTCCGTGACGGGGCCGTAACAGGGCCGTGACTGGTCCTTCACTGGTCCTTGAACGGTCCTTTGCTGGTCCGTGACCGGAATGTAATCCCCCGCGATGACGCAGTCAAAGAGGCCCCGACTGGAAACGCCCCTAAGCAGTCTGTGTGAAAACCAGCTGCAAGGCCTCATTTGTCTACGGGGAGAAGCAGTAGCTTTGCACATGTTTCATCAGTATGACGATCAAGTTAACATTTTGACCCGGTAATGCTGATAGATGAAAAGTTATGTATGAGGTGATCAGCTGTCATTGCTATCGCTACAGCCACATTGCTAAAGTGTGTGGCTAAAGAGAAAACCTGGTAAAAGTTACTAGAATAAAAAACACACACCTCATTCCAAAGTGAGACACATAGAGTTTAGATAAGCAGTGTGTGGGATTTAGCGACATCTAGTGGTGTAGTTGCAAATCTCGTCTCAACCCCCTCGTCTCACCCTCCCCTTTCCCCATTGTGAAGGAGAAACTACAGTGCAGCATCTGTAGATATTAAAGTCTCATTCCAAGGTAAAAAATCCAAAATATTTCTTATTTTCAGGTGATCATACACTAATGAAAACATAGTTGTGAATATTATAGTCAATGTCTGCCATATGCTGTAAACAGAGACCCTAAATCTGACACACTGGACCTTTTTAAGATGACTTAAACTTTAAAAAATGTGATCATGCAGTATATGTGACAGTTGTTACAACATATTCCCTGTCCTCTGTTCACTTTCATTGCTTTAACCCTCTTATCTTCCTTCTTAACTTGTTTCATTGTGTGTTTTCTTGCACCTCTCTAATGTTCCTCTGATGATTATAGGCCTTGTGTCTGCTGTTGCAACCCACTAATGGAAAAGACGCTGTTAAGAGCATCAGTGCAGTAATTAAAATGTACATTGTTACAGGGATACGAATGATGAGCGTGCTTTTATTGTAACCCCTTTTATAATTATTGTTCCTACGTCTCTGTCTAAATGGACTCATGGAGGCCTCGAACTGCAGAATATTCACTTTTTTGGACCTAAATTTTGAAATGTTGACTGGCAGACAAGGCACAAAACTCCTCTTATTCTCCAGATACACTTTAAATGAAGTGTTGATTGGTTTTATAGTGAAGTGTGGTGCTCTTTCTTTTTGCTCTACATCCCATCGTTTCACCTGTGTCACAATTCAATCATCACCTGAGAGAGGTCACCTACTCTGCCTGCTGTAAAAAAAATCCTGTCCGTGTCTGAACCAGGTCACTGCGTTGATTTGATGTTTTCTATATTCACCTTTCTGGGCTCAAAAGTCATGCAGAGTTAAGTTTATGTGAAAGTTAATATGGATTTTAGAGTTCATGCCGACTATGAAGCCTGAACCCCACTGCAAAACTGCTGTCAGTCAAGGGCAGCCCTCCTCGGAGGGTTAGGATGCAGAGCTTTGATCTGCCGACAGACTGCTTGTAGTGTGAATGTTTTGTCAACCCATTCTTTAGCTTTAAGATTTCTCTCTTTCTTCCTCCTCCCTCTCTCCCTCCCTATGATCTCAGCTAGGACTGATGCTCTGCACAGATAAAGTAGGTTACAGTAAGTGGAGCCTGTACAGACTCACTTTTGAAAGCCTAAATGATCTTGGAACCTCAGATTCACTGGTTACGTCAAAGATTTGGAACATGTTCGGTGACATCTGGGTTTATGAGGATAGAAAGGACAGATGTGTAGAAGGACAAATCAAATCTGAAAGTTAAACTGAAAAGTTGGAGCAGCTAACTGTGAGGAAGATTACTTAGAAAAATGCTGTGGTCTTTTTGAATATATTCTTCTTCCCTCCCTCCATACTCGAGTCCACATTTAGATTCATGATACCAGAGTGTTTTTGTCGTGATTATTCATACAGTATGTTGCATTAATTTGCATGTTAATATGCACTATATTGGTTTATGAATATTTACACAGGCTCTTTTGAGAACAGAGACCTGTGCTATATCAGTGACTAACAGTCCCGTACCAGGATGCAACAGGATGACCTTTGTGACCTGTTTTATCACAGTGTGCCTCCTCCGTTGATCTTAACCTGGAGGTCGGAAAATTTCCGAGGGTCGACAAATGGTGGTGAAGAATAAAATAAAGTAACATGTTGTGGACAGGAGGTCACAGCGATATTAACCCTGACATTAATGAAATTCAACACAAGAAGTCAAAAACGCTCTAGATTATACACTGTTTTCATACAGGCGCAGTTACCTTAGTAATATGAGAATGTATTTCTATCTACCATCTATGGATTATTGTTGTATTATTGCTGTATCTGTGTGAGTTTGGCTTTCATGTGTCAGGCAGACGGGCAGAGGAGGGGTTGCGAACACCAACCTGATTTTTCTGGTGGGTTGCAACTCAAAGGTTAACAACGACTGCATCCATCCACACCAGTTACTGTTGCTATGGAAGTGAAGTGCTGTTGCAACAGTGGTAACATTGTCATATTCACCATGCAGAATCTTCCTCACTGCTTGATCTGTGTAAATAGAAGCAGCATTTCAAAGCTAGTTATGTTATGACAAAGAAAGTATAAGATTAATTTTTCTTTCTTTCATAACACTCTTTGGCAGGTTGTTGGCATATTTAAACAAGTAAGACAAAAGCTAGATTCAAGACAGTATTGTATTTTTAAAAAAGTTTTTAACTCTTGACATCACAATCTCAGTTAAGTGTTACTGTAGCTTAACCAGCTAAGAGCCGCTATCGTTACCTTGCATGTTGAAATCACACAGCTGGGAAAAAACCCCACTACAGTCCTGGTTCCTGTCTGAATGACTTTAGAACTAATTATACAACAAGTAGGTCGGACCGAGCAATCTGATTGGTCAACTAAATATTTAGAACGTGCTCAAATTAGCATGACAGCACACCTGACTCATCACTAAAAATATTACTCTGCCATCTCCACATTGTCACGTCCTGAAAATATAGAGCATGTAAATAAATATGAATCAGTCCACAGAAAGTCAACTTTAATAAAGTATTACATGTAGCTGTTAGACCGCCTTGTTAATACAGGTGTGTATCTCGTTAATACAGGTGTGTACCTCGTTAATACAGGTGTGTACCTCGTTAATACAGGTGTGTGTATCTCGTTAATACAGGTGTGTGTCTCATTAATACAGGTGTGTGTCTCATTAACACAGGTGTGACCTCGTTTGTGTGCAGTACGTCGGAGATCAAACAGTTCAGTGAGCGCAGAGAAAATGTTTTTAAACACACAACATGGACTAACATAGATAAAAATTCATTAAAAGTTCATTTTGATTACATTTACAATCGTTGTTCAACACATTTTGACTTTTGGACAATGCGTGGAGTTACTGGAAATGTTTGGATCGTCTTCCATCACCGTCGCTGATACGGCGCTGGCTTCAAAATAAATGTGAAGTTAGGAGGCCAATCTGTCCATGATCAGAAATCTCTTTTTTTAACAGATATCTTAGTCACTACAAGACTGAACTAGAAAAGTTAGTGTTTATATGTGCGCTATTTATTCAGTTTGGGAAACTCAACGATCTCTAGGCTAGGGCTACTTGCTACAGTTGTGAATTAGGTTCCATCACACATCGGAGTCCATTGCTGTGACCGACCGCATCACTGTTGTGCCAATAATGATGTTGAAGCACACCCTCTTGTGTAATATCGCTTAATTAACACACCTTTCACCCCTTTCTTACACTTTTGTTCTTGTATTTTTGGATTTGTAAGAATGATAAAAAAAACCACTGCTCTTTATATAAAGAGTGTCATTCATGCTACATCCCAATGCACCTTTTCTGCCTGTTCGGGAAGTGAGAAACAAGCTATGTCAGATTTGACAATCAGATTGAATGAGTCATATCTTTTCTGTGTGAATTTGAAGAATCAGTTAGGCTTTTCAAGAAGTCTTCCAGTCTTCTCTCCAGCCATTTCCTTTAAGCTTCAGACCACCCACCTCCACTTCTCACTTTAACACTCCCATCCAACTTCCCTGACCTCTCCATTTTAAATGTCTGCACTTTTTCTCGCTTTCTCTCTCATTGCACTCTTCAATTTCTTCTTACAACTTTACTCTGTGGCTCTCGTCTGGTCACATATTTTATGCTTTAATCCTTTTTGGTGTACACCTACTCGAGAGTAGGTAAAAATTGTCAGTTGTCAATTACAGAAACAGGTGGAGGTTCTGAGAATGCAAAGGATCTAATCTCAACTCTAATTATTGATTCTTTAGCAATATAAATACATTAAATTCAAAATGGGAACAATATTTTCACACTTTATTTTACTACCCACAGCTAACGACTTGTAACTGAACCATATTTCAGGGCATCTGCTCCCTGTGTCGACACTGATTACCAGACAATTACACGTTAATCAGCTCAGTTCACTTTAGCGTTTTTTTATGAGGGGTGCCTGTTGATTAGGGGAGAAGTTTAGCTCATGAAATGTCAAACAAAAACAGCCAGCCTGAAGCTGCCGGCACTCTTTTCTTCTGTTTACTTCACCTGCTCTCGCTTTCTAACTGTGTCAATCTCTTCCAATCGAGTTCCTTCTCTCGACTGATACCGATAATAAGTTTCATTACCTAAAGTGGCCTTCTGATGCTTGTTCTGGGGATCACGGCAGTGGCGAAACGCAACAGGTCATCGCGGTGATATGTTTTCCTCCTACGTGTCTTACTGGCCATACGGCATGCCAGAAAAGGGACGATGCTGCCGTCATATCAGTATGCAAATGGACACACTGGCTTCATGGTGATTATATTCACGCATATTAAACTGATCTTCTAACTGATGGGTGCTGCAAACAACTGTAATTATGTTAAGTATGGAGCTGTTTCACAGCAGAACACGCGTTATATATCTGTTGTCCAAGTATGTGATTAAAAGACCAGCTTACTGTTCAGACAATAATTGATTAGGACATGCTGTTACAGGAAGCCTATAAATAGGCCATGGGAAGTGGTCGTGATAATGGTATGTTTGTGTTTGTGCATGCCTTTGTGTGTGTGTGTGTGTGTGTGTGTGTGTGTGTGTGTGTGTGTGTGTGTGTGTGTGTGTGTGTGTGTGTGTGTGAGCAATAGCGTGATGTTTGAGAGAACAGGAAGATCAGGCCAAAAAAAATTGCATTTGTAATTGCCCTGGACATTCCCAGCTGTAGTCAAAATATCTCCAAGACTCTCAGGAGAAGATGAATAAGACTGGATGGAGAGACGAAGAGGAAAATAGAAACTAGATTCATTATGCAGCGCCATATGTTATGCCAAGTGGCCTGAAACCAAAGCACGTCTCACTGTGAGCTATGCACAGAACATGTATTTTGTGCCGGAGGCCGACGCTACCCCCTTGACTGCATCCCTAACCACTGAATCCAGCTAATGATGAATAGTTTGTTCATGCAATGCTAAGCAACAAATAAACTTTGATTTGCAACTTGTCATGTACTTGCTTTCAATTAGGCGCTTGCATCCTCCTGATGACTAGTCGTGTGCATCCTCGGAAATTAATGCTACACGTCCACACCATCCAATTAAGCATATGAGCAGTGAGGCTGTACACAGGGACGGGAAGTAAGGTCAACAGATCACAATGACAAGAAGACATGAGGAAAGTTTTAAAGAGAGAATAATAGAGTTCTCACCTGCCTGTCTTATACTGCGATGATTATTGCTATAACAGCCTCCTTGAGTGTCGTCATGTTTTCAGCAGTTATATTTATGTTGTACAAAGTCAGAAGTCCTCAAGACAGGTATGCTTTTTATTACTACAACGTGTCATTTTCCATGCGTTTGCATTGAAAAAAAAACAAGCCTATTGGGGGTCTAAACATAGTACAGATTGTACAAGAAATTTGTGATATTGGACTGCACAAATAAAGTTGACTATTGCCAGATAAGAAAAGTGATACCAGACAATTATACAAAATATAATACATATATACTATACACCTTTCCAATCACTGTATGAAGCTGATGTGCAGAGATCCAACAAGGTTTCAAGAAGAATGACAGCATCAGATCTGTGGCACCCTAAAGGCATGTGATATCCATAGTGCAACTTGACAATCTTTGCTTCCTACAATTTTTGTACGGATAGGGTTATTATGGTTATGGCAACTAGAACATTTGGTCAAGATTATGGTTATACTGTAGTTAACAGGCATTAATTTCAGCTGTGTCAAGTGATACAAACTCCAGCCTCCTGCAGGAAAGTCAGATATCTTAGACGCACATTCAGCAGCCAAACATCCAATATATAACGAAATACTGATCCAATATGAAGTTAGCTTTTTCTCTGGATACTGCCCTGTCAATGTACCTTCCACAATATGGAAAAGATAAGTTAATGCAGCAGCATCAGTAATCAGGCACCCAACAAAGCTGCAACCTGTAAATGAAGAGTGTCTAGTCGAGAGCTTTGATCTAAAGTAGTCATTATTACTCCAATCAAACATGACAACACACAAGAGCTGCACAAGAGCTTGAATTGCCACCTACATTAGATGCATGAAAAGCTAATCGCTGTGCTTTGTGTGATGTACTTTTATGATTAACATTTCAGGTTAACATGGCCCTCAAAGTGCTGAAAAGCATTTGTGACCGTAGTGACATGAAGCCCATTTTATTACAAGTGCAAAATAAGAATCAGGCATTCATGTGTCAGAGGTGTAAAGTACAGACTGTGTGCTTTTGACAGCAGCTCTGTGGCTGTTCAATTAGGCGCTCACAACAACAAAAATACTATATATTAATATATATTGGACTTTTCTGTACATTTACAATGCGTTACTCATCAAAGTTATTGTCTCTGGCAAAAAGGGTTGAATCAAGAGGTTTGGACAAACACTTGACGCATCCCTTAAGCCCCAAGCACTCATCTTACCAAGAATACACACTCCAAGGAGAAGGACTTACACGCCTCACACCTCTTAATCTCTCTATAGGCTGAACTCCAGCATCTCTTGAAAATGACCATGCCTTTCGGTCTGTCCTTTATGAGGCTGTTTACATCGGACTATTACTCCTCCTTCAGGCTCCTTTTGTATTAGTATGTATAGTTAGTTTAAAGTATTTATGTCTTTGTGTGTGTCCTTTTTTCTTATTTGGCATGTTTGACTTTATTTGATAGTGACAGTACAGAGTTACAGGCAGGAAATGCAGGAAGGGGTGACCGAGAATGTCTTCCCCAAGAAAGAAGATCAACATTGGTTCTTTGACAAATGCCCAGTAATGAAATGTTAAGTTCGAATTATCTCCTGTGACCATAATGACTATGATATTTGTGCGGAAGAGGATATAGTGTGACATCGTTTACCGTTATATTCATAGAGGGAGGTCATGGTAGATTCTTGTTTCTGTTTAGTTGGAGGACAGTTTATTTTACCTCAGAATCCCTTTGTTTACATAGCTTTCAGTTAGGAACTGGTGTGAGTGGCTAAGGAGGTTATATAATACTGACACATGGTGGCTTTGATATTCTTGTGTGACTTGCAGACAGTTACAGAAATATTACAGAGTATTGCCAGCATTATCAGCACCAAGAGTTATATTTAATTTTAGGCCCCAGTTACTCTGGGTAATCCACAGCGTATGACCAAGTCATGACCAACTTTAATATGAACTATTTCTTTCTTATTTTCTGTAAAGACCAAGAATAAAATTGTATTTACCTCCATTGTGTTGGGAGTAGCAGCAGAATGCTCAGAGGTGGTGTATCTCCTGGCTGTACAGATAGAAAGATGTGGGAAATGAAAAATGAAATTTAAAAACGAACACACACATTCACAAAGCTGTGTCTCTCTGACTCAGACAGTATCTCTCATATCTGTGTGTGCTCACATGAACACACACACACACAAACATGCTGAGAGGCTAATGGACATGGGCTCTGGTCTCAACTGGTCCCTGTGGGCTGCATTTTACAGTTATTGAGCAACGTTCGCTGTTGGGTGGACGTGTAAAGGAGTCTATGAAAGAAAGGAGGAAAGATGGAGGCAGAGAGGAAAGAAGAGAGATAGAAAATATATATAATATATAAAAAATATTAAATGCTTTCCCTAAGGCATAAAAGTAATATAATATAAAAGCAACATTATGTAGAAATTTTGTTTTTTTAGAGTGAAATGTGGTAAATATGTGCACATGTATTTGTTCTAATTACATTACTTATGATAAAAAAACTAGCAAGTCCAGCAGCAGTCAGCCCAGCTTGGTGTCTGTCTTTCAGATTTTTATTTCACCAAGCTCTCATGACTTAAAACTTTTTTTATGGTAGTAAAGTTACAAGATTTAGCTTTAAATACATTCACAAACAGAAAATAAGATAAAAGACGAGAGTAAAAGCTTCAGTGCGTGTGTAAAACTTGAATCAAAAGTCTAGAGCTTTGATTTTAAAAAGCAAAGGGTTGCAGCAGACCTGCAGCTAGACGATCAAACTTTTATTCCACTGGCCTTCAGAGACGGGATCAGTAAGACGAGCGAGCAGAAATGAGTCGATTTGGAAATGGTGAAACTGCGAGAAAAAGTGTCAGACAGACAGAATATTATGATCGTTTCCATTTTGTCATTACAGTCCACGGTGGCCTTAAAACAGCAGCTGTCATCTCTGCTCTTGTTATTCTTCCAGTTCTAACGCTCATATTATCTTTTGATTGCATAGACTATCAAATAGATTTGTTAGGCTTCCTGCTGATTACATCTCTTTCCATTAAAGCATGATCTGCAGAATAATTATGGTGTGCAAATCAGTGCTACTTTTTTCTCACCGGGGGGGTGAAAGGAGAGCGCAGAGGTATAGGAGCGATGACTCAAAATCTGCCAGCCGCTGTCAGACCTTCAGAAGACTTGTTTCTCTCCCTCTGAATCATCTCTGTCATGTTTATTCCCTCCCCTGTGTGTCCTCACCTCACTACTCTTTGAACAGATTTCAAGATTTGATGTTTGTATATTGGATTGTGTTTTTTCCTCCTGCTGTTTTGGAAGCTGTGAGCTTGGGCAAAGTTTTCTCCGTCACGTCTCTTGACCATTCATCATCACTATTCAGCGCTGGATAAATAAGTGATAGTCAAGGGGTGACAGTGTGAGAGTGTGACTCATAGATGGATTACAGAGCAGACATGTTCATAAAAATATCTGTGTGTGTGTGTGTAATGTAGTATTGTTTCACATGAATTCACATAATCACTTTTTAGAAAACAGAGGAATCATATTGCAGCAGGTAATCATCTATCTTTTAGAAATCCAGCTCTGTTCTTCTACTTCGCCCTGCTCATCTCTCATACTTACTACTGCAATGACGCAGTGATGACACAGTGTTCCCATGGGGACGTTTAAGACCCTGAAACCCTGGAATTACAGTGAAAACAGATGGTATAAGGTAGCTTCTAAAATTCAAAACATTGCATGCATGCTTTTGTTTTGCCTCTTACTTTACTGTATGTATGTATTTTGGAATTAACATTAAAATAAAACTGTGATTAATCTGACTCAGAATCAGCTTTATCAGTTAAATATGTGTTCACATAAAAATAAGTTCATTTTTTTGTCGCTCTGTGTCGCACACAGTACTAAGACCAGTGATCAGGAAGATAGACAGACATAGAGCTAAAAACAAGGACAAAAATACTAAGAAGGGTAAATATAAATGTAGGTATTATGTACATATTGTATTCATGCATGTTCATGTGATGTCAATAATGTTGCTGAACATAAAGTGCACACTGTCTTATGCAATCCACCTATCGCTCCTATTGATTGTTACTTTTTTCTATATATGGGATCTGCATATTCTCTTCTGGCTCAGAAATTAGAATCTTATTGACCAATGGAAAGATGTTTTGTATCACGTATGTAGGATCGATCGAAGGAGGATAGCTTTGGATAATTAATGTTTCAAGATTTTCAAAGATCTCTTTGATCTCTCTGAACTGAGTCAGTGTCATGTGACCATTAACCTGGATCATGCTGGTTTCAATCTAAAATAGTAAAACAGCTTTGATTAGGACAGCCTTGTTATCGGTAGTTTACCAGCTAAGGTGAACATAAACAGGAGAGTTGTGGCTCAGAACCACCCACACATCATTAAAACCATTTCTAAAAAAAAAAAAAATATGCGTATCCACATTCACTCACAGTCCACATAAATATCCACATAAAAACACATTTCACTTCACTGTAAGCATGGATTTTCACTTCTGGTGCTAAATGTGTCTCATTGCAGTGTTTTAGGTTCATTTGTGAGCCAGGTTTTATCCTCCTGAAAGAGGTTTTCATCACAGTGTGTGTGACAATGTGTAACATCTACTAGCTAAGCTAAGATTTAGTAGCAATACACACATTGGAGTTAACTACCAGCATGCAACATTATAGCATTTGGAAATATTACATTATCTGCCACAGCAGTTTAATTTAGTTCAATTCAAATCAAATCTTTATCTTTTCCCAGAAGAATGTGGCTCATAAACTCTTCCATCTGAATTTGGCAACAATTGTGGCAACAACAGTTGCAATCCAGAACAGAACAGTGCAGACATGGCTGTGATACTCTTTAGCCCTCTGGCGTCCTGTTAATTGCTTTGGCAATCGTTGGTGATTGTAAGGACTCCAGAGGGTTATGGGTAGGATTTGTGGAGGAAGTTCACAAATCCGTGTTTCCACAATGCAATGATCTCCCTTCCATGAATCACTGGGAATTTGAAGAAGCTCCCTTAATTTTAATTTTAAAATAATTATTTCAGCTGACCCTTATGATGCAGCTCACAGTTTCTTTTATCTTGATAATTCAACATGTATCTTTCACAACTAGGACTTTGTAAGATGCGTTGCAGTCTTCATTTAGTCCAAAATGTTTAGATTTATTAACATGTGATGTCTCTGCATGAGTGCTCTTTATCTTCACGTAGGTGTTGATGTCTGGTTGATAAGTCTACATTTATGTGGGCTCAAAATCCACTGGGTGGATTTTTATATTCTCTCAAGCAACTGACTGACTGACTGACTGACTGACTGACTGACTGATTAAATGGCCCATGGTTGCGCTGTGGAAGGTCTTTCACATTACTCTTTTCTTGCAGACTTCGGAATTTTCCTTTCTGGGAACATCTGTAGCTCTGTTGGTAGTTCAGAAGCATCGGGATGCATGATATGGTCGTGACAGTGGTGAACTGATTAAAGCCCACACCGACTTCTAGGCCCACCCACTTAGCATGAATATGTATAGGATTACTGAGAGGACACGGGTACTCATTAGCAGACCTAGTGGAAATCTGCAGCGTGTATCTCCTGGCTGTCTCCTGCCGTCATCTCCAAAATGAGTGCAGACAGCTGTCTTTCCTCCTCGTGTGGAGCTCTCCACACTGTTGAAGGATTCTCCTGCACTGCACTACATGTTGCAAATGAACCCATACCCTTATCTCTGCACTCACAGGAAGTTTTCAAAGTCTTCCAGGGTGTATTGTTCTTCTCACTTGCTTTGCACACCCCCTCGATCCTCATTAGACATGTGGATTAGTGCATCGACCCTTGTAATCAATAGGAGAGCGCTATTAATCAAACCTGCACTGCAGCAACTGCCTCAAGCTGTACATTTGTGTGTGTGTGTGTGTTTGGCTCTGTGAATGAATGTGATTATCCTGCCTGTCCGGGATGCAAATCCAGTTGCAGAAAAGAGAGGAAATAAATACTCTCCATCTGAGAGCCAGATAAAGAAATGCAGAGACTTTTAAAGGCTTTATGTTGCACCAGCGGATCGAGGAGAAAACCTGGTTAAGTGTGTGTGTGGGGCGAGACAAAGAGAGTTCTGAAGGCTTTTTATAGCAGCGTGTAACATGTGCTTCAACACAGCAGTAAAAACACCCGCTGAGAGATGGAGAGTGCCAGAGGAGAAAGATTCTCAATAATCTATTGCTGACTGGAATTTAAACACAAGAAAACTTCAACGATTAGTGCAGCCGAGGTTGGTTGAAGTATTTGATTGGATTAAAGTTTTGATGAGCTAAATTTAATGTCAGGGATTTACGAAACATATTATTCATCTTGGGAAGGACATAAATATCTGCATCAAATTTCATGGCAATCTGGCCAGTAGTTGTTGAGATAGTTCAGTCTGAACCAAAGTGGTGGATCAATTGACCAGCATTGCCATCCATACCAATGTGCTTGCGAGGCAGCTTGAGAAACCATTTTCCCGGGGTTCCATTTATGCAGACCAGTCAGCATCCAATGAGGAACTACTGGTGGCTACTTGTAGCTCCTTGAACCCTTGATGGCATGTGTAAGAAGTGACTCTTTGCTCCAAAACAACAATTTTTGATGTAATAATAGTTAGTATAGATGCTGCTAGCACTGAATGCTAACTGGAGGGAATTTCTTCAGTGCAAAGAACGACGCTGAAGGTTTTTATGAATGTTTTCACTCTTCTCCCATAGTTGGGTTTGTATTTTTTGAAAGCGCCTGCAAAACAATGACTTCCCAGATGGTTCCGTATAACAGGTTAACATGCCAATACTGTGGATAAAAAGATGGTTACTGTTAAAACCTTCATCATGAGTAGGCCACAGGCCAAGACTGAATTTTCTGTCACTATGTTCTTGGCAGGAAGCCACCTTTTAAAAGTTCTAGGTCATGAAAACCACAGTGTTCCCCTGGTGACGTGGCCTAACGTGGTACTGAGTGCTGCAGATGGCTCCATCAGGTTGAGCTGAGTGCCACTGATTTTTCTACGCGATATCGCAGCACTTAAAATGTGCTCACTCAAACTAGAGAGAAAACCATTAAAAGATTGCCATCATTACTGGTTGGCAGACTGATATTATTCGATGTTAGTGTGCTTATTAAAATGCAGCCGTGCTGATACAGTTACAGCTCTTGACTCCCTCTGACACTGCAGCACCGGCCTCCAATCCGCTCGTATGACAGCCCGTTACAGCACATTACTCCAACAGCAGCTCGCAGGCACGTGGGTGTTCAACAGTTTGCTTTCAGTTTGCTGACTGAGCTCAGAAGCAGCCTACGTCTTTCTTCACATCGCCCTGATGAGATCTCATCCTCCCTGCCTGCACAGATTGGCGTGGATACGTCTACTGTACAGTTTTGTCAGCCAGCAGATGCAGATGCGTTCGACCATACGGGGACAGCACGGCATCCAAACACACTGTAGACCCTGATGCAGCTCAGATGAGTGTGTAGGGACAACGAAACGCCTCTGACAGGGATCCACCTGATTTTCAACACCTTGGATATATTAAGGTCATTTCTCTTCATTCCGCAAAGACTCTCAGTGATGATTCACAAGCTGAGATTAGTGTTGGGTATGTTTGAATGGTGAATACCTTTATGGAATATCCTAATGGTTATATATTGCATTCTAGGTAATGATAATCTGGAATTGTTTCCTTATAATGTGGATCATTTTTCAATTTAGCTGGATTGTACTTTTTCATAAACAGATGATATCCAAGATGTATAATCAGTACAAACTACATTGAGTGTTCCATTATAATCTTCATCAGTCTACAGCAGCTTTTTACAAATAATACGTGTTTAGAAAAATATGAGGCTCCAATAACGTACATGAAACCTTAAAAATAATACTGCCCTCAGCTGCAATCTTCACATATTCGAGGGGGGAATCTGGATACAAACAGTGTTTGCTTTTTGTCTGTTTGAACTAGTTTGCTTCATGAAATAAACTTTATCAAGTGCATCACTGTTTCGCTACATCGCTTCTGCACTTTAGCTTTGCAGGTCAGCAAACCTCAAAATGAAAATATACTGTAGTCATCTAAAAAAGGAGGATGAGTTGTCGTCTTCATGCTGCGTGCAGCTGGAAGATGCAACAAATGTTGTTAAACATTTTTCAGATTTTCTAACAGAACGTCGGGCCGCCTGCCGTCTCGTGCTGCTTTGTGGGTTGTGATCACAAGCGGCGTTGCTGTTTGATTTCTGCCTAAAATATATTCAATGTATTTTTCCATCTGATGTGGAATGTGATCCCCGCTGTCATTACCGCCCCATGTCTTTGTCAATTTTCCCATTTCCACCTTGTGGTTGAAAATGAGGAGCGGTTGGGCGTAGCTGTACCCTTCCACTGGGTGGATGTAGCGGTGGGGGTTTTTTTTTGTATGCATGGGTGTAACTGTGTATATTTGTATGTATATTAGACTTATAATCTGTGCCTTTGTGTGTGTGTGTGTGTGTGTGTGTGTGTGTGTGTGTGTGTGTGCTTCTGCTTCTGCCTCATATGCCTGTCTAGGTGTGTGTGTTAAGTGTGTGTGTGTGTGCTTATCTTATTGAGCTCTGTGATGGGTACACGGTGAAGCGCCGGTGTCTGGGAGGGCGAAGCACGGGAAGGAAGAGGATTGATTCTGGGCTTTAAATAACGCACTCTCCACTCCTCCAGCTGAGTCCACCAGACACATATCTGCCCCACACGTCATTCAACTCACCCTCACACTCATGCACAACCAGACTGTGTAGATCTATGCATGTCTGTGTGTGCGTGTGTAACCTTGGCAGAGAAAGATCCAACAGGAACAAAGTAAATTATCTCTTGTAATTGGCTCAGGCAATCGAAATTATTAATTTGTGCTGATAAACGGCAGCATTTCTTCCTCAAAGTGACTCATTTGTTCTTTTCATAGGTTAAAACAGCACTTAGAAATGCCCCTTTCTGCATGAGGGAATGGTTCACTCTGTCTCTCGGTAGCCTTCTGCTTGACAAGCTTTGTGAGAGGCTGTGTGAGAATACACACGACAGGCCACTATGTGGTAACACAAATTAAGCCCGGGGATGGCGTGTGGCTCGGGAGGTGGAGCGAGTGGTCCAATGATCCCCCTGTCCACACGTTGAAGAGTCCTCGGGCAAGACTCAAAACTCTCCAAATTTAGCTTCTCTGATCAAATTCTGTAATGTTTCAAATCCTTTCTCACTGTGAGGAGAGTGTCCTTAATAACAAAGAGAAATCCTTTTTACAAGAGAATACGGGTGAGGGGTTACTTGAAAAGAATCAGTTTGACATGTCTGACTTTGTCTTAAGGCAACGGCTCACACTTTCACAGTCTCTCTTTGAAGACATTGCAGTGCTGTGCTCGTTTTTACACGTGCACAGATAGAAGTATCTTTACAAAGAATGAAAAAAAGACTCACATCTACAGCCACAGTTTTTGATATTTTTACAACATCAACTTCTTGATTATAACCAGCTTCTACAACACCCCAACCTGTCACCTGTTTTGGGATATTTTGAATAGGAACCTTGAGTTTGACCCTTAATCTTTTCATATAATAAAGGCATCGTATGATCTAGCCGACAGTAGAGAGATGACAGGAAATAAGGGACGGATAAAGATGAGGAATGATTTGCTGGATGCGATCCGAGAGCATTTGATTGTTGCCTTACTGGGGAAGTTTGCTAAAAGTCTGCTTACGAGCGTTGTGGAGAACTCCTGCGTGAAGTTGCATAAAGTTTTTTGTCACACCAGAGGGGGCTGTGTGAAGTCTGATAAATGTTCTGAAGTGATGTCACTTGACTCAGGGCCTGTAGGGTCTGAAAACTGCAAGTTTAAAAAAAAAATGGAGGTGTGAAATTAAAGAGGTGAGATGTAGCCCATTCTCCTCATCTCCTCTTGAGGCTAGTGGCTCGAGGCCGCTACTAGTATAATACACCTAAAACTGCTGGCAGTTGAGTTGAATTGTGGGTAATGTAGGCTTCAAGGTTTGACAAAGATGTGTGCAATAAAAATAATAATAACCTGAACCCTTTTCATGTGCTGCAAAGTTTTTGATCCCTTGTTTAATTTTTGCCTAAATAACCATGTTTCTGATAATGCTAATTTGTGTCTCTATGGAGACCTTAAATGCATCCTGCAAAACCTTTGATCAGGCGTCTTTCTTTGTTTGCTGGATCAATATGTGGAGCTCCTTACCCACAGAAATCAAAGAGTTTTTACAAAAGAATTAGCCATGCAGTCATGAAGGATCTTTTTTCAGTTTATTGTGTATTCTCTTGCATTGTAAACTGTAGTTTCGGCTATAGATGCTATTGTATCTGTCAATTATGTGTGCTGCATGCTTGTTCAACATCGAATAAATAAAGACACACACACACATTTATCAGACAACCAAAGAAAATGTACAGAGCCTGATTTTAATCCAGAGATAGCCGAGGAACTGAGACAACAACACTGTCATGGCTACACCCTCCAAATTATGTACAGACAGCTCCGGAAAGAAGAGAGAAGCAGCAGAAGTTACAAGCTTGCACGACTCTTTGGGAGCTCAGCTGCTCACTCCCCTCTTCCTATATATCTGCACTATATTTGCATGTTATCTAGCCTTTCCATTTTCCATGGCTGAATAGCTGATGTGTTGCAGCCAGCATATCTTTTCCTCCTCTGACTCAGAGATTACCATTTAGCTGCTCTGCAACTCTGCCATTACTTCTCTAAGCCGGCGCTACAGAAGCTCTGCAACCCATTTGCGCT
This sequence comes from Collichthys lucidus, assembly GCA_004119915.2. NCBI lineage: Eukaryota > Metazoa > Chordata > Actinopteri > Sciaenidae > Collichthys > Collichthys lucidus. Next base: position 13,943,124 of record CM014087.1, read on the forward strand.
ATCTCGGAAATACCCCGCTTCCTCCTCCCTTTCCTCTCTTTCTCCCCTCGAACCTTTCGTCGTTTACAGGAAAACAAATTGACTCATTTGTATCTAGTTTCCGAACACGAGGAACATGTTTGAAAATGTGCTGATTCCTTCATTTCACAGGACCTTATTTTTGTTATCGTTGCTTCTGATTAACAGAGATTGAGAACATGAATTGTACACCAGAGTGATGTTTTCCTCACATGCTCTTGGGTAGTGATGCATGTCAAATCCGAACAGCAGTTCAGAAATTGCTGTAAACAAGAAGGTATCAGCTATATGTACGCCTGAACATTCAGAGAACAGGTGAAAAAACAGCACTTGCTTCTCAAGCAGTGATGAAGTTGGTAAAAACCAATGCTTCTTTACAATCAGCCTCCTCTCCAGCCTCTGTCATGCAGGGCTGGCAAAGTTTTAATTGCCAGTCTGTTATCAGCGCTGGGAGACTGGGCTGCAGTAGAAGTACACTCACAAAGACCTTCCTGTTTGTACTCTGGTGACCGCTCAGTGCTGCCCCATGAGACACTGAGACAATAAAACAAAGCTTATTGTTGTCAAATGACAGTTCATTTCTTCACCCATCCATCTATCCACTGAGAGATACCTCCATCTACTGCTTAGGCTTGCCCCACAGCAACGTCCACCACCACTTCCTTTAAGTGCCTCTCGGATATGCTCAGTGTGTTGTTCAGGTCAGCTTGCTCTGAGGTTATTTATTACCTTTTCATTGTTGTGGTCATTTTCCAGAGCTCACGAACGTATGTGAGGGTTCAAATGAGGATCAGCGGGTAAATAGAGTCTGATACAGGTCCTGCAGTTGGTGCATGTCACTGCTGGTCAGTATTTAGATGTATTTTACTCAGTTCCCTGAATGTGTTTCTCAATGTGTTTTTAACAAAGCGGAGCAAAGTGGCCCTGCTCTGTGGATGTCACTCAGTCGGCTCATCAATTTGTTTCTGATTTTAATGATCCTTTGACTTTTCTTATTGCTCCAGCAAAAAGTTGACATTTTAAGTCCTAATTGTGAAGGAAATCTGGTGTGAGATGGTTCACTTGTAGATTTGCAGAAGTTCTCAGTACTATTTACTGACGCTCGACTGAGGAGAATGGATGTCAGCAATACAAATGAGGATACCAACCCAATTCTGAAAGGGTTTCTACTGACACAGATATAGACCTATGACGTCTACTGGTGTTTGAATGAGGCTATACCAGCTAAATTCATGTGAAGCTTCAGTTGGATATTGGTTCCGAACCATGTTGGATTACACTAATGGTTACTTACAATGTAATCTACAAGGCACACTGTCTGTCTGTTTGTCTGAATCAAAATCAAACGTATCCCATCAAACAGTTGACTCACTTCAGCTTATTGCTTTAGAAGAGGCACAGGCTGTGACCTCTGGCATGACCATTTCGGCCCTAGGGTACAGTGGGAACGTCATTCACACTAATGACAGGCGGAACTTTGATAACTTGGCTTCAACTCCAATCACTACTGCGCAGACTTGACTGTACTTGGTACTTCTGCTAATTTTAGCCGATTTAGTGTGTCCAATAAAATACTGTCCACGTGTGAATGACCATGTCATCTATTTTCAAGCTGGGAGGCTGCAGCACCTTGGGGGCAAAGAGTCTCTACACTGATGGGTACTTAACATCTGGTCATTTGCAGTGTTATGCATGAATTTACTTTATGTCAATGCAGCAATTTTTTTACTGCTTGGTTGCATTTGCATACAGCTTATCTCCCTCGCTAAGGCTCTGCAGGGGAGACATTAAGGAATAGGAAAGGGGATGCTTCGCTGCTTGAACTGTCCCCAGCATAGGAAGTCGTATCGTTCTCATCTCAGTCTTGACAAGAAATATGTACTATAATGTGAAATATTATTTTTTAAGGATTATTTTAAAATCATGTACTTGTAGTCTCAGGCTGTTTAGGCTCAGCCTTTTGGTTTAAAGCAAGGGCAATGTGTGTCAGGCCGGACTCAAAACAGGACTCAATCGCAGAGGTGTCAAATGAGCTTATTTATTGATAACAAAAAATCCCTCGACAGAGTGAGGCTATGAAAACGGCCTAAACTAGGGAAAACAAAAACACTCCAAAGGAGGAAAACTCTAAACTACTCTATCAAAGATTATCAAAATCAATGGGTGATCGCTTCAAAAGACGGGACAAAGGGAGACACAGACAATATATACACAGGGGAATGAATGGTGAACAGGTGGAAACAATCAGGGCAGGGAAGACAATCAGACCGGTGACACATGAGGAAGAGCAAGTGACCTGAAATGACAGGTAAATATCAAAATAAAACAGGAAATGACGAGACAGGACAAAAACCCAACTTGACCTCACCGCAACTTGGCCTTTACCGCGATGTGACAATGTGTAAAATTGTGTGTGTCATTACTATTATAATTTGATATTTCATATTAAGATTTTGTTTGCCTTGTTTTATATTTTTCATGTTCTTTTCTGCTACTTTTCTGTTGTATTTTCTATACGCCTTGTATATGTGGGTCAGATATTGACTGAACTGAAGTTGAACTAAAATCAATGAATGAATAAAACAAACAAAACTTTGGGAGACTATGACAGAGCATAGTCAATAAATAAAACTTTTGTTTTGAGTTTGTTGTGAAAGAACTTGACTGACCTGCACACAGACTTGACCCTCAACACCATCCAACGCCTTTGGGGTGAGCTGAGGCTCAAACTGTGAGCCAGACCTGATCACCCAACATCACTGTTGGACCTCTCTAACGCTCTTGTGTCTGAATCGGAGCAAATCCCTGCAGCCAGGTTCCAAACCTGAAACTAGAAGGTTTAACGATTATGTATAAATGTAATTAATATACTTTTGACTATGTCGTGTTGTTTTTCTTTTAAAAAAAATACCCTGGTAATGAGACTTTTGTTTTCTGTTGTGACAGTCTGACAGTACCTTGTGTTCTCTCACCTGTGGCAGGTATCTGGATCAAGCCCAGCCGAACATCCAGGATGAGGGAGAAGAGGGCTGACTTCGTGGCAGGCTGCCTGGGAGGAAGAGTAATCGCAGCTGGTGGTTTAGGTAAGCACATCCATTCTTTCCCCTTCTTTCTCTATTGTTCTTTTCTGTGAATTGATTGCAGTGCTTGTGCTTTGATCCAAGAAGGAAGGAAAGAGAGGAGAGGAAGAACATCATCCTGTGACTGATTTCCAATGTTGCAGCACATTCTGTTAATGGACATACCTCACACTGGCCTGACCTCTGCAGGCAGAGGGTATTTTCTCACTTTAGAAAAGTCCTTCTAAATTCAGTAGCAGACGTTGTCTAAATTACTGTGCCATAAGCAATCAGCATGACAAAACTGATTCATATGTTAAACCAGCCTGGTATCACAAATGCCTTATGAGTAACATATTAATGTGTTCAGTATTTTCCGAATCATCATGTCTCAATGACAATGACAGTATAAAGAATGGACAGTGCATGCGTGATGTCACCCACAGGCTTCGGAAGAGCTGTTTGGTTACAGATTATGAACTGTGGTACGTGACCTTGCTCTAGTGGCACTTGAGGATTAACAAAATATTACAAAATTTCAAATTAAAATAAAATGAGATCACTGGAATATAGCACATTCATTTATGATTATTTATAAACTTAAAAACACTATATTCAATGCTCTAAATGGGAAATATGTGGAAGAAAAGATCAGACGTACCCTTTTTTCATCAAATTACTATTGGTTTCTGACCGGATTCAACAACAGTCAAAAGTAAATAATCTTATTAGGAATAAAGTTGATGCTTCTTAAACCATGTACACAATTTATGTAATGTATTGAACCTACGGAACATACGTAACGTGATGTTTTGCTAAATCTAACCAAGTATCTTTGGTTAAAATTAAACTTAACCAAACTGCAACCATTTCTCAAACACGTGTTTATTACTGTCCAAAACTCCTGAATTAATTAAATGAATCTGTAATGGCATTAAATGGCGCACGAAAAGCTTAAAATTTGTAGACATGACAAATTAAATGTGCAACTCAGAATATTTTCTTAATTGAAATATTGCCCTGATACAGTTGGCTTCATCACCACTAACTCAAGTTGCTGTTGCTGATTTTACTGCAACAGCGAATCAAAGACCATAACTGATTAATCACAAACCACACACACACACACACACACACACACACACACACACACACACACACACACACACACACACACACACACACAGCAAAGCACAAGCAAATTAATTTCCCACTAACTTTTCATTTTCTCCTTGACTGAGCTGCATTTGTTAAAGTAAATATAGTGTGAAGAGAGATTGAGCAATGCTACGAGTGAATCTGCAGTCGGCTTTTATCCTCAACAACTTGCTTGTTAAGCAGATATTGACTCTCCTTTCTGCACATCCGTGTGCATCAGCAAGATTACACATATGCACACACTATTGACAGATTTAAAGAATGTCTCTCTGTGCGTGCACATAAACAACACAGCTCATGCTGGATCAACATTTCTTTTATGATCTCAAAACATGAGATCATTTCTAAAATTATTACCAGCTAAATTATAAATGTGATGTTTTATCGCACAAAGCAGGAAGAGTTATCTGTTTTTACATATGTAGGGGAGCTGTTTATCCTCTTCGTAATGTCCTAAAAAGTTATGTATTGATTGTTTTAGATTGTTCTTTTTATTTATTTTTTACATTCCCATGTAGGCCTAAAACACTAGCACTTTTTCTCTGTTCACAGCTCAGGGTAACAGTCAATAATATGTCCTGATAACTATTGGGACTGTGTGTGTGAAAGAGACAGAAACATCAATCGTGCCCTGCTGAGGAAGACAGAAATTCAGCAGGCAGCGTGTACACAAGAGAATGAAAGGACTGAGTGAGAAAGAAAAAGGCGATGGATGTGTGTGTTGGTCTGTTTGCTAACATGAAAATGACAGTGTCAAGTGGTGCCGAGTGAGGGGAAAGGAGGTAGATATGTTATGTGAGTGTCATCTGTGTAACAAGCCTCACTATCTAATCCAGGGGGTATTTTGGGTTTATGAGTCATGGCTGGTTTATGGCACACTCCCATTCTCTTCCTTTTGACTTGGGAAATAAAAGAAGAAAACAACAACAACAACACACACACTATTGCTTTCCATAATGCGCTTACAAGTGGTTCAGATCATATTCCTGGAAGGTGTTCCACAAAGATCAATATTAGGCCCCCTATTATTGTCTCTATACATAAATAATTGTCTGATGTATACAGCAGCCTTACATAATTGGCCATGGTGTTCAGCTCTATTATTCTCTTCCTCGTCACGTGATTGCACTGGCGATATTTATGCCAGTGGTTGTATATACTGTATGTCATTTGTTCTCAGGATTGTCCTGCAAGAGATCCTTAATCTCAGTGAGACTTCTTGAATAAATAAGGATTAACACAAAGGACCCTGCACCCTCTTCTTCCTAGAATGAAGGAGAAACTATGGTGGCTGCAAACCATGCAAACCCCCAAGAGGCCCTCTTTAGAGCCAGGCAGTTCAACATGGCATGAAAAAGGACCCGCAGGATCTGTAGATATAAAAGACATATAGTGTAACAAAAATATAACCATCCTTATTTACAGTCGATTACATACTAATGAACACATAGTTGTGAATATTATACTCTATTTCTCCCATGTTCTCTTAATAGAGCCGCCTAAATCTGACACACTGGACTCATCACACTAATTGTGAAACAATTATGTAAGAGCCAAAAGAGACAAGAGTTGAAAATAGATTGCTTTTAATTAAAAAATTAAAAACCTAAAAACCAAATGATCCACTGCTCCTGACCACTTTCTGCATGGTAAAATGACGGTTTTGTCACAGTTTTTTGTCAGACCTGAAGAGCTGTGAAGAAAAACAAATCCAAGGTTCCTCTTATGAACATGTTCTGCCTTCTGCTGAGCACATGTACTTTAAAAACAACTGTAGTTTGAAGGAGCATGGATAAAAACATAGTGGTCCCACTTCGCCTGCTGCAACTCACCTTACTTCATTACCTCCCACACCCTGACTGCTATGTGTTTTTGTTCAGAGCTTTGTGAATGTTAGAGGCAAAATATAGTTAGTGTACTTTTGTTTAGCCTAAAAACACATTTAGAAATGAGTTAAAGGTGCAGTGTGTAGAATTTTGTGGCGTCTAGTGGTGAGGATGCAGACTGCAACAAGCTGAATACCCCTCACCTCGCCTTCTCAGAGAAAGTACGATGGCTGTGAAAAATGGAAAGGCCTTATGTAGAGCTACTGTTTTGGTTTGTCCATTCTGGGCTACTTTAGAAATATGGTGGCCAACTTTATATCCCTCTGTAGATTTAATGGGCTTATTCTATGGTAATAACAATTATGATTTCCGAACAAAAACATAGTTATGAATATTGAATTCCATTTATGCTAATAGATTCTCCTAAATCTAGCTAGCATAGCTGTGAGTTGGTGGTTACCAATTCAATGACATGCTATGTACATCTATGTACAATAACTGTGTTCTGATTTCACTGTTAGTGTACTACTAGTCTAGGTTTTATTTTTGAGAATCATTGTGAGGACAGAAGGCTTTTATTTTGGTAGCTGCATATGGCAACGCAAATTCAGATGTGCCCTGTGGAAGTCCAGCACTAGGTCAGTTTTTATTATCGATGAATCTATCACTCATTTTCTCATTTTATTCATTAGTTGTTTATAGAGCTGTGGCAACATGAATTTTTCCTTACCACGGTGAAAAAGGAACACATCTCTGTGATTATGCGGTTTACAAAAGAATGGATTAATCGTTGCAGCTCCAGGCAGCAGCAGATGGAGACACTTTGTTTTCCTCCGGTGCTCTTCAGTGCTTAAGTGTTTTTATGTAAAAATGCATTAAAACCCTTCAAAGATCTTAAGCACATGAAGAAGCCACTTGTGTGTGCTTCCTTGCGAGAGACAATAATAAGTGACAGTCTTCATCACGCCCACCTACGCTCCCTGTATCAGTCCATCTCTTCTTCACTGCCTCTTTATTTTTTGCACCCCGACACATTCGCGATGAACGCTCGTCAACTTTGATGTCTGCGTGTAAATTGTAATTAGACGCAAACTCATCAGAGGAGACCAACTTGAGATGCAATTACGTGCTCAGCCATATCATTTTATTATCATATTATTTGTCACAAGCATACACACACTCGCACAGACAAATGTGCGCACAGAACACACACATATACATTATATCATACACAGACACACACAGCTGCTCACATGCTGTGCACGTTTTTTCCTAAACTTTCCTCCTTTGTTTTCTTTATCTCTGCCTCTCACCCTTTTTAACTTCACCTTCTTTGACATAATTTATTTCTGCATGATTTTAGGTTATTTATTATTTAATAAAGCCGTATAGGCCAGAAATAACGTACCATATACCATTCTATTGATCCACCAGTAGCAACAATTAATAGTTTATTTAGAGTTAAAAACATCTTTTTAACTCTAAATAAACTATTAATTGTAGGATAAAAGTAATTCTAACAGACTGGGTTTTAATCAGGACTTCAGGACTTCATTTTGAATTAACTAATATATTCACTGACGTGCACAGTAGGGATGCAAAACTTAAGTCTTTGTCGATTCAACCCCATTGTGACGTCACCACATTTCGAGGGTTTGGTGAAGTGGTTGGTGATTGGAGAATGCTGAAGAATGGACTTCTGATGAGCTCCACTGCACAGTGGATATAATAAACCAGATGTGAAAGAGGTGGAGGAGGGTCGCAGAGATTTCGCTCGCAGAAATGACAGCTGACAGAAACAACGTAGAGAAAAGAAAAAGAAAAGTTTGACATCCTGGCAGGTTCTGGTTGGTTTAACTGAGAGAAAACATGGCTTCCCTGCCTAAGAGAAGCGGCAGCAGTTTAGATTACTCTGAAGTCACGAAGACCTAGACACAATCAGTCAACTGCTGCAGTCATAAAAGTCATACTGAACTTTTAGAAGCATATGTTTATTACAGTTGAGGTTATAATCCAGTCAGCTCATAAACAAATTCAAACAATCCAATAACACTGAAGAAGATAGTCTGCACAGCTCTCCAGTAACAAGCTGTTCTCGTGTGTTCTCTGTGTGTTCTTGTGCTCATTCAAAGTTGAGTACTGTTCCAGACCAAGTCCACATCCAGCCAGTTTGATTGGGGACACTAATGGGAGTTGTCCTGTGTGGACTTTTGGTATTTTGTCAGAAGAGAAAAGAACCATTTTTTGGGGGTCAAACTGTGAAACTTTTATTTTACAATTAGTATTAATATAATTACCATTTTAACACTAAAAATACATTCTTATCTCTTCATTCTTTCAGGATCAGGTCTGTTTTTTTTCTCTTCATCTTTGAAGCACATTGAGTCGACACCTCTTCATATGTGTGTGTGAGTGTGTATAAACCTGACTCAACAAACATTACTCACAAAGACCTGGAGGGAGCAAGCAAGGAGGTCAAGGATAAGTGCTGTGTGTTGTCTGCCGGAAGATGATAAGTGCTGAAAAGAGGCCATGTGATGACACAGCTCAGATCAAATATTACCACAAACTCCGCTGTGGGTTTTGTTGTGGCTTCTGTTTGACCTAACACGCCGCGCTATTGTCTCGCACTCCGAAAAAGGAAGCAACAGGAGGTCAGAGAGGGGTGAGCAGTGAAGAGAGAAAAATAAACAACTCACAGCTTGAGAAGAGGGAACACTGAAAGTCACATAAAAACTGTCAAGGGTTATAATAATGCAAAAGAGACAGAGTGCAACAGATGATAAATGAGTCAAGCTTCATGAATTGAATGAAATGTTACATGGGACTATTCAGAGAAATTCACCATATTCTGTTAGGGATATATTTTACGATTGCAAGGTGAATTAAAGTTATGACAAGACATTGTGACAGATCCGAGACAGTTAGAACAAGGAAGTAAGTCTGTTCCAGTTGGTGTTGAATCATAGTGTCGTGCAGGAACTTTAGTCTTCTATCTTAATTTGGGTAAATATCCAGTTCCTGCTGAAAGTGACTTGTTGCTGTTCATTTAGCATTTCAAAAGCACCACCTCTACACCAGCATCAACCTGCAGGCTGTTAATAGGTCATGTTTCCTAGTCTTTCTTGCTGACCTTTCCTTGTGCGGAGTGGCAAGGTCAAAGCCTTATACCTCTTGACAAATGTTTTAAATGTTGGGCGTGAGGGGTGGCACAGCGGTTTGCACCATCCCTTCACAGCGAGATGGTTTGAATCGCCTGGCTGGTTTGCATGTTCTCCCTGAGTCTGTGTGGCTTATCTGTGGGTACTCCAGCTTCCTCAGTCCAAAGACATGCAGGCTAATTGGTGACTCAGTTGCATATAGATGTAAATGTGAGCGTGAATGGCTTTGGTGTCAGCCCTGTGATGAAATGGCGACTTGCCCAGAGTGTATACCCGCCTCTCGCCCAATGTCAGCTGGAATAGGCTCCAGCCCCACCGCGACCCTGATAAGCAGTTATGGAAGATGGATGGATATTTGGCGAGAGTGAAATATTGCAGTCTACCACAAGTAAAAATTATTTTCTCTTCCAGTTCAACATTTCCTCCAAATTTAGCTGTCTTCTGTCTCTTGGTGCTTTGTAGGGATGGCAGCGTTGGCGTTCTGTCAAACACTTTGGTCCAGACTGAAATATCTCAAGTATTAAATGAATTCTCACAGTGTGCACACACATTCATGGTTCCCAAGCAGAATGTATCTGACTCACCGTGGTTTCATCACCATGAGGAAAAGTTAGAGGATCATCATCACAGTGGAAACCATTGGTGATTTTATAGTGAAATATCTTGTTTGGTATCGGATGGATTGCCATGAACTGTGGTATAGATACTGTATGTCTGTTCCTCCCAGCGCAAAGCCACAGTTTATTTGAAGTTTATCACACTCTGCACGGATTAGTCTATTCTGCTTGTGTCTCTCCATCCAACATGACATCCATGACATGTAGCTATTTTTCAACTTTGACTTTTCCACACAAAATTATTTATAAATTGATGAGTTTAATATTTGTGGAGCTGTCCAGCTTTGCGTCAAATTGAAACGTCATCCAGTGTGTTAAAAATATAATAACCTAACATACAGTGTGACCGTTGAAGTAGCTTAAGTGTGGAGTCTCTAGTCTTCTAGGTTTCAGTAATTTTAAGGTCTGTCCAGCTTTACCTTTTTTTGACTGATGAAAGCAGGTCTCTAATAGATCTTGAGAGTCAACTGTTTCACTTCATAACTGGTGAGTTGCATTAGCTCAAAGGGATGAAATGATGACACCAAGCTTCAAAGACACATTGTGAATAATGCTATATCGGAAAATAGACACTTTAAAAGAAAGCCAAGTCTTAAAGTCATACTCCTGTGATTTGATATTGTACTGTGTTTTAAAAAAAAATAAAATAAAAAAAAATTGATGCAGCAGACATTGAGTTATGCTGATTTTTGAATCAGATGATCGTTGGTTTGATCCCCGGCACCTCCAGTCTGTATGCAATCATTGAGCAAGGTACTGCGCCTTCTGTGAATGGTTAACTCCCAAGAACTGGTGAGCAGTTGGCACCTTGCATGGCAGCCAATGCCATCAGTGCATGAATGTGCGTGTGGATGAGCTGTAGTATAAAAGCACCTTGAGTGGTCGGACAGACAGGTGCAGCATATGAAGACACTACATACTGTGTAATCCATCCATAAATACATTTGGGACACAAATGTTGTATTGTTAGTATAGTAAAGCATGTCTGCAGAAAACTTTTCTTCTAAGCATCAATATTGTTATTGCTCACACTCTCCAAGTCTGTGAGAGGCATCCTTGGAAATGTAGGAGATCAGTAGAACTGAAACAGAAGAATTTCAACGGTATACAGTATCAATAAAATAAGTTCTTGAACACGTTGATCAGCACGGACTGATGAGATGAAACTGTGTTAAAGTTCTTCACGAAATGTCAGCGTGAAGCACGAACAATAAAGCAAAGAAAAAAGGTTCAATCACTGCACTGCATGTTTTAATGATTCAGTACCGTGACTGGCAAATAGTACAGAGATAAGAACAATGTAGCGCTGGTTGAGAGTTGGAGGGCTGACGGAAGCAGAAGAAAGGATGACAATCTGAGGCATTAAAGAGCAAAATAAAAAGTGAAGCAAAAATGAGAACAAGAGGGGAGTCGGGACGGTGGGGTGGGGGAAGAGGTGAACGGAGAAGGAGTGCTTTAGAGTGGTACAGCAGAAGAACGTTTTTTCTATGACAAGATAAGGATTTTATTTTTTAATGGGACAGACATAATGAAGAATTAACTTAATTGAGGAGATAACAGCCAATAAGGCTGGAGGAGGGGAATGGAGGTCAAAAGGAGAGAGAGCAGAATTGACATGACGCCTGTTGGGCGTGAATCAAAGTGAAGATGGAAAGCGTTCGAGCACCAAGAGCAGCGTGGAGTGTGCTCTCTGTGTATGTGTGCGTGCAGCTGTGGGTGTTGGTGCGTATGTGCGTCTTTATAAAAAATGATAAAGGAGCCGAGGCCTGAGCGGCTTTGAAAAGGCCGACTCGGCACTGTCACTTTGTTCTTCTAACAAAATGATGATAATAGTCCTCCTTAGATAGACACACACACACACACACACAACACTCACCATGCCATATAATTTAGGGACTCGCTGTGATGTGGGTCTCCATGGAAACGGCAACAACTTAGTGCTGGCTGATGTGTTATGACAGTGAGCGTTGCACCTGAGGTGAAAGGGAGGGAGAGCTGGGGGAGGGAAAGAAAAACAGAGGGATAAAAAAAGAAGATGGAGATCAGAGCAGACCTTAAAGGAAGAGGAGTCCTCGCCGAGGCACGACACGCTGCAGGTAAAATTAAATATGAAGGCGTAAATAAACCCGCCAGCTTTGTACTTCAGTCACTGTCATTGTGTCGAGAAGCTTTTCCTGGAGCACAAATCCAGTAACACACACAAAATGAATATCCTGCAACATTTGTATGTAAATTCATCTGTTTTATTTTAAATTATGCGCTGTGATTCAACCTACAGCCAGAGTTAAGTGACATCTTTACATACATTATTATTTTATGTTATTATATTTTAAATAGACTTTTTTGCCGTGTTCAGCCTAAGAGCAGGCAGTCGGCAGTAACAGCTCTGTTCACTGTGAAAAAAAGAGAACATAGTTTTACATCTGTAAACTACTCTTGTCATTATTTAAGGTTCTATTTAAATATTTCAACTGCAAAACCTTTTTAAACATGGCAGAATAATTCATATAGTGTACGTTAACATTACTATATATTTTACCTCACAAAGTAGCTTAGCAAACGAATTGGCAGATGCTAACAGCTGTATTAATTTAACATCCAGCAGACATAAAGCAAGCATCAACAGCACCTCTAAAACTAGTGACAAAAATCTTCTCTAAATATGTGTGTAAATCAGTGAAGTTTAAGCTAAGCCCAGTCCCTAAACCGCCACAAAATAGTCAACACACTAACACACAAACAAGCCGCAACAATAGTTAGGCAGTTCAGGTTTAAATAACGTTGCTCTCTCTGATTGGTGGGGTCAGGGATGTGCCGTTCCAATCAGGGTTCCCGCAAAAACAGACCTAAAGTGGCAGTGAATATCAGATTGATATTCCAGGTGTCCAGAAACATAACTCCTGAAGGAAATGTTCCTGCTGTGTGGTGTTGGACAGTCAGTGCCAACATGCACCGCAATAGCACCCTTTTTGACCAGGACTCTTTTTGATCTGAATGGAACAGAACCTAAATTAGTATTATCACCTGTGTTTACCTACTATTTCGTGTCAAAATGGCTGCTTCTATAGTTCTATAGCCTTCACTCTTGCTGATATCACACATTACAGTCTTTATCCAAGGTCCTCAAGTGATGTCATTTGAGTCATTTAGTGCAAAAAACTACAAAATGTAGGGGTGTAAGTAAAAAAACAAGTGTGCTTGGCAGACTCCATAACTTAATCCTCTAATGCTTAAAGCATTAGCCACCACTAGCATGACACACCCAACTTTCCAACTAAACAATCGGCAGTTCAGGTGCATTGTGGGTCATATAAAGAAGAATGTGTGGATCAAGTACAGACATTATTTTTGATTCTGTTATCTAAATCAGTAGATGACTCTTTAAACAGCAGGATGAGTTCATCCAAATGTTGCACATTTTAAAGGGACAGATGGTTTAAATTATTAATGGTACACAACTAACACCGTGTGGGCTTGTTGAAAAATGTCTTGTACTAACATTTATAGGCTTCAGGGCTGAGATGTTCTCCTGACAGCACAGCATCAGCACATAACCAAGTAATCCTGGCTGTCAGATGTCATACAGGTTGTCTTGTGCTGTAACAACAGCACTATAAGAAAAGACTTATTATGGTATTAATACAGTACTATTTTAGTGTGTTTATGACAATAGGGCGAGATTGGAGTCATGGGGATTCTTCAACACATTGCTGTAGGAGGTGTTATCTTAGATTTTCTGTCGTTTCATGAGCGTGTACAGTACATTTGCTCTCAGTGCTCGTGTGACCGTGTTGATGAGTTCATTCCACGCCCCGAAGGTCCGACTGTCAAACCCGATATGTGTGTGTCAATTCGCGGTGACATGTTTTCCTTTTGATGAGAGGTGTGATGAGTAAGTGTCATATTTTAATGTGTGTGTGCTGACGCATATAATGAACATTTAATTCTTAGAAATTACTCATTATAAATCACTGAATGTATATATCACCACTGTTTGTTACATTATGTATGTAGGATAGATAGAAGGAGGAGAGGATACATTTTTGGATTTGAATTTTCTCAGACATGGGCATCGTGTTTGGCTCTTTCCTGACTTGAATCCTATTTCACAGGGCACTCGTTCAGCATATCCTGGTTTGGACTGTTGTCCACATCTCACCACCTCGCCACAGGGGTGCCTCAGGGCTTGATGCTGGGGCCCTTCTCTTTGCTATTAATACCCTTCCTGGGTCCGATTATTCTCCTATGCAGATGACACTCGGCTTTATCTAGTTTAGTCTTTAGTTGTTCTTAAGATTCAGATCTTTATGGCCATTATTTGCTTCATAGCCCATTGTTTTCCAAACTGAATTAAAGACTCAGGTAATGCTTGTAGAAATCACAATTGCTGTCATCCTAAAATGTGACTTTCCGTTTGCAGGTAATGAACCGGCACCGTTAGGCACAGTGGAGAGCTACAACCCAGGGAAGCGGCGCTGGGAGTACATGGCACCCATGCCCACCGCGCGCTGCTCCTCCGCCCTCCTGCAGACAACCACCATGCTCTTTGTCATCGGCGGAGTCGCCCAGGGACCCAGTAATGCTGTGGAAGCCCTGTGCTTACCGGAAACAGTGTGACACATGCGCACGCAACAACACAAACACACACACAGGAATAAATGCTAACTTGCATTGATATTTTTTTCATGTATGTGCTAAACCACAGACAAAAACACATGAATTGAATCGCGCTTAGATACTTTTGTACCTTTGTGTCCAGCTGATGGATTCCTCTTGTACACTTGGATGTAAGAAACTCTTTTTCACATTCAACAAGCTTTTTCGAAATAGGGGCTGCAGAGACAGTTTGTGACAGGGCTGGACAAATACAAGATTAAGGACATTTGATCTGACTGTTGACAGCTTTTCTTACACTGGGGAAATCAAAGGAAGACGAGACAAAAAAAGCAAAAAAAGCACAGACACACACAGTGTCTGAAGAAACAACACGCCTTTGACCTGTTGAGCATTTTTCAGATTAAAAGCAGGGTACTTTTCTGGATATTAAAGGAACATAGGGCCATATCTCTATCTCTTGCAGCAGTGTTGCCCCCACGCCCTCTGCTGCTGCAACAGCAAGTTGGGACACTTTTCTATGACCTTAGAAACTACGCTATGTTCAGTTTTAGACCGTGACGTTCTGGGAATGTGAATGTCTGTTTCGGTTTACCTGTTTTTCTTGCAGTGTTGTACAATGTGTGAAAGTTAGCGCTGTTCACAACTGCTACCACAGCGTCAATGACAGTGGCCCTTAAACATGCGTTCACACTGCAAGCAACTCACGCAACTGCTAGTCGGAAGCCTATCCATTTTCCATGAGACGTGTGCTGATGTTGACCACAGTCACTGTGTTTCCTTTTATTTCCGGTTGCAGAAAAGTTGACTGTGGTCAAACTTGTCGGCATCTTGCTTTGCTACACATCTATCCACCTCTGCTACAGCATTAGCACCACTGCAATCAATCACCAAGCTCATACAGTCCTTCACACTGTAGCGCAGGGATGTAGTTGTTCGTGGAGTGAATGCAAAGCTACTCATACCTGCTGCACTGAAGCATCCACCAGGCCAATAATAAGCTGAGCATCAGCTTGTTGACATGTTATATTCCCCTTGAGTTTTATGACTGATAGCAGCGCAGTGTTTTCTTTACCTCAACTTGATGTCAGCCAGTTGATGGATACATGGGAAGAGCATCAGAAGGTGATGATACCTGGGCAACATTTTGAAGCAATTTTGTTACTCACTCGGTTTCAACATGGAGGAGAATGTGTAAAATTCAACATCATACATGTGCATTTGAGTTTTATTTTCATGTTTATGCTTATATTGATTGGTTATATTATGTTTGCAGAGTAGTGAAATGTGTCTGAAATAGCCTGTTTTGGTCTGAATATAGGGTAATGAACGCCACCATGATCATAAGTGATCCATATTTACGTAACCATGTGTCTTTTGAGTATAAAATATTCATTGTAGGCTTCAAAGGAGACTGAAAAGTTTGTAGCTTGTTTAAGTATATAGATGTAATTAGCTTGCAAAAGAAAACATATTAAAATGTCCATGGTCTATATGTTCAGCATGTCACCAACAACATGACTTGGCCAACATAATGCGAACTACGCTACTTCAAACAGAGCTACAAGGCAATAGCATGACAAGTAGTGTACTTAGCTGTTAGTGTTGGGCAAGTTTGTTACCCGTCTCCGTCAATGGTGCCTTTAAACAACTCCAAAGTCTCCACACCAACATCTCACAATGTGTGTAAATGGTTTCACTGACAACAGCTAGTTTAGCCTCCCAAGTCCTGTCCACACACCCTCCAACAATGAGCAACCTGACGTGAGGTAGCCAACAAAGAACAGGATGCACTTACCAGGAGATCTTTTGGTAAAAGGTAGCTGCCTTCTAACACTTCCAGCTCCTGCACAAAGCCACGTGTCACAAACTCCAACAGTCTCTTGTAAGTCAGAGAACAAGCCAACCTCCAAAATGTCAAAGAAACTAAGTGTAAATGTGAAAGGTTTTGTGTAATTCCCACACTAATCTTTAACATATTGGGGTAGTGTGGTGGTTGCCTCACACCAGTCATGTTACGAGTTCCAACCGGCCTGCTGGCCTGGACCTTTATGCATGCCCTCCTGTATCTACATGGGTTATCTCCAGATACTTTGGCTTCAGTATAATTGGTGACTCTAAATTGCCCAACGGTGTGAATGTGAGCATGAATGATCTCTAACTGGCGACCTGTCCAAGATGTAACCCAACTCTTAGCCAATGTCATCTCAGATCAGCCCTAGTCCCCCACGGCCCAGTGACCGTGGAAAACGTTTGTACTAACTGAATCCAAGAAGACTACATCTGCTAGAAACTTTTCAGAGCTCCCTTACAATCCTACAGTGGGGGAGCAATCAGTGCACAAAAGACAAACTTTTAGTGGAGATTGAGTTTATTCAGGGTGAAGCTTTGTGTACATGAGATGATGGAGGGAGCTGCGGTGAGGATTTTTTTTGACAGATTCAGTGACCTGTGGATAGACAACAAGGTCGAGCAGGAAACAAAGGAATTACCCATGTGTGTTGCTGTCTGCTGGTTGGTCTTTTTTTTTTTCTGCCATATTGGTCACAATATCACACAATCCAGTCATCAATCTCTCTATTCAGAGTCAGTATAATGTAAGACAAGAGGCACTGGCTCAGCTGAACTGATGTTGGTACAGTCGAATAATTATGGGCTCCAGCCCAAATTAAAACATTTTATTGAGAGAATACAGAAAAAAATATGAATTATACAAAAATATTGAATTTATTAGAATATTTCAGCTAAAGTAGTTGATACACTGTGAGTATTGTGAGTAGTAGCACTTTTAATAAAATTTGCATTATTGGTGGTCAGTTTAAACAGAGGAGACAGAGAAAGTATGAATACATAAATATTGTACAAGAAGAGGAAGCTAACGCTGATCCCCCAAATCAGCATTGTCTCTTACGCACACACACACACACACACACACACACACACATGCACACATCCCTTTCACTGTCTTGCCCCTCATCATATATTTCTCTAGACTGCACTCTGGCAGACCTTATTAATAGACTCAGACATCTATTGCTGGGAGAGAGCACTGAAGCTACTGGAGCTCAGATGTGATGCCAGTTGACAGTTGGTTATTTCTGGTGCTGTGTTGTGTGCACCTAATTGAGTGTGTTAGGTACGAGGTACACACTCATCGCATACAGGATGTGCAGGCCTGCAGGCATGAATGCATGCCTGCAAGAATGCAGTCACTTTGAGTAACTCACATTGTTTTATCTGGTAACAATCGCTCAAAGCTTGGAGAGAACGCGGAGATCACTTTGTCGGTAAACGGCTCTGCTGGATGGGGGACCGTGACCTTCTCATCCAAGACTGATTAGCCTGCTGTGCAGTTTATGAGTGTGTGTTTGTGTGTGTGTGAGAGAGAAAGAGAAATAGAAAGAGCAAGTGTGTATTTATGTCATGATGTATTTCATGAAGATTTGGCAAAATGCATTTGCATGTAATTTATTTGCATGCAGCACAAACGCCCCAAAACTTTAAAAGTTATAGAACAAAAAGTAATAATTGGCCTTGTGTCTGGCTTTACAGATGCTTCTTTAATGAGGCCACACAGGTTTTCAGGTTGTAATACCATAATTGGCCACTGGGGAGAATTTGCATAAAGGCTGAGCGTTCCACACAGGATCTTAAAGCTGCATTAGCTGTAAACACTGACATACCATCACATTAAGTTAATCTGGCCAACGTGTTTGCAAATACTTACTTACTTATACATTCAGCAGCATGGCGGCAACCTTTCAAGCTACATAATGAGTGTCAGTCCAGTGTTCAGCAGAATGCTCCTCATCAGCTGACTTTGCCTGTCTGTCATTCAATGCTGGTCAGGTGATCATGCAGTGGGTTTATCTGAACAAACAGCTGCAGGCTGTGGCTGGAAATGAGAGCTGGGAGACTCAACCAAAATAAACAAGTGGTGGGCCGAAAAAACAAAACAATGAGCTGAAAGCTGCTAAAATGCTCCATAAAACTGAGGGAAAAACTGCAGAGTCATGTCATGTTTGTCAGCATGAGGGATCACTGTCACATTTCACATAGTCATCTTGCTGTTGTTGATATAAAAATATTCATCAATGCAGCTTTAAACCTGCTATAATTGATTTTGGTGCCACTAAAATAATCTGACACATTATCACCTAATTATTATTGCATGTTAGAGCAACGTTAGCACTCACTTGAGGGTGTCACTGAAATCAGCATCCTGCTACAGGAACAGAGTTTGTTAAAAACTGAAAGTGCAGGCTGTACAATCAAAACAATTGTAATAAAGGAGGCTAAAAATCATAGCCCCACAAAGTCTTACCTACAAGAAGATGCCATTCACATGACACATAGTCATTTCATCCATGGCATGATTTCCTGCGTGATTGCGACTGCATGTGGGCGCATGTGAGCATGACTTGTTATTGTGCTAGCATGTGGCTGCATGTTTTTGTGTGTGTGCGCCTTTGTTCAAGAACGCACTCACGATCTCTGAATTGTGGGAGCGATCTCCTTTGCTTGCAGTCTTTCAGTTTCTCTGGCTCTTGGATACAGTTTACATGCCACACTGCAGTCCCAAGGGAATTCTGGGACTTTGCCAGAGCTTGCTCTTTCTTTGGGTTGTCTTGTTTGTTTAGTTTGCTTTTCTTTTTTTTCCCCTCTCCTTCTCTGACCCTGTCATTGTCATGTTGTTTTTAAAAAATCTACAATTTCTCTTTCAAGGGAAAAGATGATCTGTTTTTCTGCATCCTCATGTGATGTGTGTGTCAGGCTGTTTATTCATTGGACTGAAATCCCGCTGCTGTTATCCTGACAGCAGGTTGAGGAACCCAGAACAAAAGAGCAGGATGCTTCAGTACAGGTAGTGTTTAATTACATCCTGTAAGTTGTTTTTTTTGTAGGCCACGCGTGGATGATGCACAAGCGCATGTAAATGTGTATGCAAATGTGTTCCTACAGGTTTAGTTAAAAGCCAAAATGTATTGTAGACCTGCTTCCCATGACAAGAGCATTAATATGATTTTAATTAGCATGAGTTTCTAGGTGACATTTTTCAAAGTGAGTCTAAAAAAAATCTGCAGAACCCTAGGCGCACGGCAATCTTACAAGCAATAAGTGCCCGAAAAGATTTTTAATATACTTCAGTAAAGAGAAAAGTTGACTGGTAAAAAAATACGAAAAATTCAACTTTAATGTTCAGGCATGTTTTTATTATCCAGAGCACACAAATGAGACTTGCATTGCCCCCAAAAAGTTGCCTTGTGTATCATTACCTCTCAAACATGTGTAGATAGAGTACATACCCTCTTGTCCAAGACACATTCAGGGCCCTGTTTTAGCGTAGGCACACTGTGCATGGCAGGTTCTGTGCCTTGATTCATAAAAAATAAGGTTCACAGACTCAGGTTCTGACAAAACAGCAGCACGTGCATTCAGCGCGGTGCGAAAACGGGGGTGGAAGATGCTGAATTTACTGTGTTCAGTGTATGAATCCAATGCATTACTGTGTCTTATCTTTGACAACGAAAAGCCTTTCTATTTCTCCCTGTATTTCTTTTTTGTTGTTGTTTTTGTGGGCAATCTTGAACACGGTTTCCTGGGCAACAGGGAACAGTGGGTCAACACCTGCAGGTAGCATAAATGTGTTCACATCAGCATAACCATGTGTTTATTTGTTTCCTATATGGGCCTGTAGTTGAAAAAAATCTCTATATATCAAACATCCCCTTGATTATTATAGATTAGGTCATCAGAATTTGATAAAATCTGATTTAGTTTTGTTCATGTTTGTTGATTTTTGTTTTTGCCCTCCAGTTGTTTGTGTTGTGGATTGAGGTTGTGAGGTGACAGATCGTGTCGTGGTGTTGTCCAGCTCTCAGCTGGGTTCCCCAAAGTGTTTGTCACTAGTGACGTGCTCTTGCAAAGCTTCGCTTGGGCTGATGTTGCAGCAAATCATTTTCTTAATAGAAGTATATATATATAAATCTGAATATTTTCACTATGTTGGTCAAAGATGCACAGGCACACAGTTTGTATAATAATGGGAATGAAGAAATCTGACAATATCTAATATACAGTCTACAAAGGGGAATAGAGAAATAGAAATAGAGATGTATTTGAAACAAACGAGCTGGAATACAGTACAGAATAATTATTTGTGATCTAACCCAGATTCTTCAGATAATGACTCAAGTCCCACGCAGCTCGAGAAGCATCGGCCTGCAGTGCCGACTGTCGATTGATCCGCTGAGTGTGGAAGTGAAACTAGTTTGTACAGACATTTTGGGAAACACAAACCCAGAATCCCTCTCGTGTTCTTCTCTCTCTCTCTCTCTCTCTCTCTCTCTCTCTCTCTCTCTCTCTCTCTTCTCTCTCTCTCTCTCTCTCCTATCTCTCTCTCTCTCTCTCTCTCCTCCCTCTCTCGCCTCTCTCTCTCTCTCTCTCTCTCTCTCTTCTCTCCATCTCTCTCTCCTCCTCTCTCCCACTCTCTCTTCTCTCGTCTCTCGTCTCTCTCTCTCTCTCTCGTCTCTTGTCTCTCCTCTCCGCTCTCTCTCTCTCTCTCTCTCGTAAACTGCTTTATGGTCTCAGTGGATCAGTATTGCCATGTGCTCTGTATGTGCAAAATGTGATTTGGGGGAGATTTACCGAATTTAATGAAAAGATATAGAAGGAAGGACCCGACTCACTCAGATGGTGATGTGTGGGGAGGTGTGTGTGAAACACTGAAAACTTAAATATAACCCTATTTATGTTCTAATGCTTTATTTTGTAATGTATCCTGATAATGACACATTCAGTTGTAGAAACACTTACATAACCCCATTCTGACAAACAGGCTCACCCACACACAGAAACAGTTACCGCTTCAAACTATGCACTTACACTAAATCAAGTTCATTCTGAGCTGACTGCACCCTCAAGTGGAGATTGACTAACAACTGAGAACATTTATATTCGTCATACAGCAGAAACAGACAGGCGACAAAAGAATTATTACCAAATTAGTACGTGCTGATGTCACCCTGGGTATAAGGGCTCACTGAATTGTTCGATGAGTAGAAAAATGATGTGATCATGCGCTCTGGCCTTTACGGTCACCAGATCTCAGCTATGGGAGACTTTGGACCGACATGTTAGACAGTGCTCATCATTAAAGCACCAAATATGTGAATATCTTCATTTGTCACTTGTCTGTACATGCATGCAACAGACCAGCAATTCTTACACAATGATATATTGTTAATGGCAATTAGATCATGTCAACTAAGAAAAATAGAATGCAGTTTTAGCCATGAGTGACATTCATTTCAAAGATTTAAAAGGGCATTCCCAATGTGAATAGACATGAAGATGAAGACAAGAGCAGTAATGCTAAATTGTTGGTAGCAGTTGACACTCTTGTTCTCTGGCTTTGTGAGGAAACAATCGTTAAGATCTCACTGTCATGGCCTCAGGTTGAGAAATAAAAAATGTTTTATTACAAAAGCCTGTGTTACAAACTTTGGGCATTGACATGGAACGATATGGGCATTTAAGGAACAGAGCAAGTCTACTGAAAGATGCTATTGAGTTGAATTATGGGAATTGTAGGAGCTCAGCCCATTTTAGGGACTAAAAATCTGAAATACTCTTTATGAAATCTGGCTCCTGTGATTCCCCCAATTTAATGGAAATGCAATCGTAAGTGAGTGCAGTACCCCTTCAAACAACATAAAAATGTGATTTCTTGAGCTAATCACAGTTTCTAACGTGAGCTGCATGAATTACATTTCAATTGAATAAACCTTTTATACAATTATCACTACCTCTGAAACATGGTATTAAACCTGGTGCTCTGGAGAGAGCCTCTCTAACTTTAGAGTCAATCTTACACAAAAATACATTTAAAACTAATAGATTGATATTTGGGGGGAAATGTTTATTCTCTCTCTCTGACTAATTAATACGTCATATAACAAGCTGTATAGTATCCCTGTGCAGTGTGTCCACTGGTCCACTGCACCCGGCTGTTGGCAAAGAAACAGTTATCTCACCTTAAAACCACAGACTGTTTCTAATAAGAGATGCAATATGTTAGTTTGGTAGACTTAGAGGTTTTTCTAGAGAGACTAACTGCTTTCCTCTGCTTCCAGTGTTTATGCTAAGCCAGGCTAAGAAAGTGAAAAAACAAATTTCTCAAAATATCAAACTATTCCTCTGATCAACACACACACACACACACACACACACACACACACACACACACACACACACACACACACACACACACACACACACACACATTATGCTTATTATGATGGGATAACACTCTTACTGGGCCTGTAATATTGTCACATACAAGCACAAACCGAGGCAAACTGGAAAGAATGGGGCAAGTTTCACATACATGTCACGTCTTCCCCTGTGGTCACGCGTCACTCAGCAGCAAACATAAAAAGCAACACGTCGTGACGTTGATCGCACTAATGCGACGTGCTAATTCTGCACCACACATGTACGGAGTCATTCTAACATCGTTTCTGCTACTTGATAATCCCTCCGAGAACAAACAAGATTAGGCTACTGCCTGTTTACAGGACAAGTGTTTACCTTTCATTACCTGCTCACACAGACAAAGAGAGTGAAACAAGAAGGGATACGCCGGCATTACGCTTGTTATTATAATAATAACAATAGTAATCCGAATAATACAGTATCTGTTGTGGTTGTTGTTGTAATAGAATAATGTGACGCTGCGGTGTGTTCTTAAACTGTTGGTTGGGTCAAGACAAAAAGTGTTTTAGGATGTTTTAAGAGTCCAGGGCAAGGCAAGACTGAATGAGTTGAAGTATGTTTAACGTAGGATGATGTGATTTACGCATGGAAAGGCTGCTTCCCCTCACTAAAGCCTGCCAGACACATTGTCATACCAACAATAAGATCAATGGGATCAGATCAAAGTTTCATCAAAAGCTTAGTCAGCCCCACTCCCAGCTACATACTTTGGGTGCTAACTTTATAATGAGAGTTTAGGTCTTATTAGTAAGTATAATAATGTGTATCACCTTAAGGAGAATTCAAGACAGAGCTATTTATTCAGATTACATGCGTTGTCGCAAGTAGATCCACATCAGATCACCTAATTCAGCATTCGTGGAATTGATTGGGTCGAGCAGTGTGATGACATATCGTACATGTAGCTGTGCTCAGCATCAGCGTGGCTGGCAGGCTTTGGTTTTTCAGACCGAGTCGTGGCTGTGACTCCAGTGCAGTAGTTCAGTGCCTATACTAAATGTGAGGTAGTGCCTCGACTATGAATCCTGTTCTATAATAAACTATTTTGACTTGCTGTCTGATTCCATATGTCCTGTGTACTTCTTTTTTCCCTTACTCTAGCAAGAGAAAATAAAAGGAGAGCATCTATTTCCACGTGAATAATTTCATGCCTGACTCTTAAGAGGTGTATGTGGAAGTGTCATCAGAAAAATGTCATTTGATCCATAATAGATGAAGCTGACAATGAGAGCCGCTTGAAAGGCGGCGCATGAATGGAGTGCTCCTATAGAGAGAAAAATAAATTAGGACGAGCGTTTATTTTCTGTCGGTGGTAACAATTGGATGTATGACTCCATGCTCCTTCAAATGAGTATCCTCTCTTCTTCACACTCCAAGGGAACAGTCTGTTACACCGGAATACGTGTCACATGAAATCCAAGCTGCACTCCCTGTTTAAGGGAGCTTGTGCTTTTTTACATCTTAAGACAATCACCAAGCATTTTAACTTCAGATGAAGGTTCATGCTTGCATAATAGCGTCCGTTAACAGAGGTTGAAGCAAATTGGAGAAAGAGAAGGAAACCGAGAAGTGTTAATTGACTGTTCACTATGCACAGTGCAGCTTAGTTAGAGTTGGCAAGCTTCCCATTGCTGCGTAGCACATACTGCAATTCACACTGATGACAGTGTAGCACTGATAGCATTCGTTTACCATTTCTCCTCTCTGCTTTAATTACAAACAGTGTAATACTTTTTTTTCTTTAAAAAGAAAAGATAAAACAATACAAATCCAAAAATTCAGTCACAGTGTGGATGCATTCTTGACAAAATGGTGCATTCGTGTGCAGACTTCCAAACACTTTTATAAAATCAGAACCACAGTTTTTGGAACTTACACTTTGGCTTTACTTCAGCTCCTGTAGGGCTCACACTCTCTTCAGTCTCTGCAGCATCGCAACTCATCTTGTCAAAGCTGCCTCTCCAGTGCTTCACAGTCCCAGGCTTCATAGGCACTAGCATAGTATTTTAACTTTGCTGTGTTTTTTTTTGTCTTTTAGTGGTTTTAGTTTGTTGCATGCAGTAGTGTGAATTGACTAATTGCAACAATTCGGAAATGAGCATCAGGTGTGGAGGATCTCCACCAGGGTTTATATACAGAGGTGGCAAAAGACAAAGGAGACAGAGAGAAGAGGCTAGAGGCCAGAGAAGAGTGCGGAGCCGGAGCCGTAGCCGGAGTCGGAGTCGGAGTTGGAGTCAGAGCCGAAGCCAGAGCCAGAGCCAGTAACAAGACCCCCCTGAACGTGGCTCCCTGCACAACACTTGTGACCCCATATAACAGCAGGATGAGAGGGTTAGTAACACACACAGACAAAGCTGCCCCTTCTCGAATGTTATTCCCTACTTATTGTTTTTATACCTCTTTTGTATACCAAAAAGTTAATTCTATAAAAATACCTCATGCATCTTTATTGGCTACATACTGTGCATGACATTGTGCGGACAGACTAAGGCTGCAGGTCGCAGGCAAAAATTAGCATCCTAGTCAAATGACTGCTCTTTTTTAAATAGATCAAAAATAAAATGTATTATTTTTTGTATTAATGTTGGATGCTATTTTGCTACTTACAGTAGCTTATTTGTATGTATTTTCAAACAGTAGATTTTAGTGTTTAATGTGTTTAAGAGGGAAAGTTTTTAAGATGGTGACAGATGTGCTTGACACACGCAACGCAGTAGCGGGTAACGTCAGCTGCAGTTGCTTGAGTGTAAATCCAACAACTGCAGGAACAAGCAAGAGCAGAGCATAAATGATTATTCTAACAGTATCTAGGACCCTGGCTTCCACACAGTGAGGAAATACTTTACAGTGGATGTGCTGCTTATGAACACTGGCTCTTTTTTAGTAAACGAAAGCTCTGTAAGCTGGACATGCAAATGTGGGGGTTAGAAAACTGTCAACTGACAAAGACACTGCAGCAGCAGGCATCTAACATCGAACAACATATCTGCAGTATGAAATCCATTTTGTCTCAGCTGTCCTGCCGAGCAGATTATGTGACAGCGACAGCAGAAAAAGTGAAAATGAATAACTGCAGAAACTGCTCAACCACTGTCAGTCTGAAATAGCTCGAAGGGCAAAGCAATTAAACTGATGAACATGACTATCAGTTACTTTGAACTGTGTGTGTGTGTGTGTGTGTGTGTGTGTGTGTGTGTGTGTGTGTGTGTGTGTGTGTGTGTGTGTGTGTGTGTGTGTGTGTGTGTGTGTGTGTGTGTGTGTGTGTGTGTGTGTGTGTGTGTGTGTGTGTGTGTGTGTGTGTGTTCGATGCTCTGCAAACTGAAAACATTTGCCGAGCAGGCTTTCATGGCCTTGGATTAGCTCAAGTCAGATGTAACATTGGGCCGTACAGTGAGAGGTCCATCAATGATTAAAGATAATTAATCAAAGATTAATGATCATCCTGTCACCTCTCTCACCCAGGCAGTCCCTCGTGTCTGGTCTGACACAGATTCATAATTAGCATTATTCCAATTATGCCATGTAATGGTGACGATAAACACGTTGCAGATGCTTATTTAGCTCTCGGCAGGGCAGACAGAAGATGAATAATGCAGAAAAATAAGTGGGAACACTGTTAAGCGTTAGCTTTGTCAGGCCGCTAAACCGCAATGCAGACACCAAGCGGACAAAAATAGGGTTTGAGGATTAATTACAGGTGCAACAAACAAATCAGCTGGGGGGGAGGGAGAGTGACGGAGAGGTCCAGGGGTGTGATCTCTGGTATTTAGATTAAAAGGGAGGTGGAAAAAGCAGTACATCCAACATGGCAGCTGCAAGTGTTGCACATTTTTAGCTTTAAAACAGCACTTCGGAAACCTACGTTGAAAATGGTAAATGTTACAGTAGTGTCGGATCAGCATATTACCCTCGTCATTGCAGGCATGTTAGAATGCTGATGTTAGCATTCCTTTAAATGTACAACCGAATACAGCCTCACAGAACTACTAGCATGTCTGCAGACCCTTGTTTTGTCTTTTTTTTCTTCATGAATGACTCTAATCTCCCTGTTGGTCAGGGTAATTCACACACCTTGCTGGCCACGTACAAAAAATATTATTAATATATTAATATCATAAATATAAATAGAGAAATATGATTCTGAACACCAACTGACCCAGACTGAAACATACTCCAACTATGTTCGTTCAGTCATCAAGCCCAAATTAACAGTCTTAATGAATTTCCTCATCTTAGAGAGACATTTTACAATTGGTTCTTAAAAACTTGACTGTACAACTATTAAATATTATACAAGATATAAACCATATGAATTTGTTTGTTTTTTTATTGTTTGTTTCAATGATGTTACATAATACACTGAACATTTTTCACTGCAGAAGAGTGGGAAGAAACCAGAGTGTCCAGAGAAAACCCATTTTGGATGTTACGGTAGATTCATGTTATTTGATCATTGATCAAGTCAACCTACTCTATATCCAGAACACGATCAGTTCTTGATGGGCTCATAGTCTTGTTTCTCCCCAAGTCTGGCTCTTTTTCTTGGAGGCCGACCGTCCTATCTCTCAGCCTCGAACTCATTGGAAAGCTTGAGGTTGAGTGACATCTTCTCCATGTTCCTCCAGCTTCTCAAAGGTGTTTCATTGATTGTTATTGACCCCCTCCAACATTTTTTGACGAAGGGTGTCGTGCTCAGCCCTCAGTGTGTTGACGCTAGCCCTCTGACACAGTGTCTGCATGAGCCTTGATCTCTCTGTCAAGCTCACGCTAAAGGGTCTCAGCCTGCTGTCTGACAGTGACGACATCACTGTCGTACATCTGTCTGTTCTGAAACACAGACGGTGTCCAGTTCTTGTTGCACAATCTTGTTTTTGTCCTCTGCATTGAGCTCCGTTGAGAACTTCTGCTGGATGAGTGTATTCCTCCTGCAGTTTGTCATAGTCAGTCTGTAAGAGTTTCTTCTGCTCAGTCTTGTTGTCAAGATTAAGCTGAAGGGACTCAGCCTGCTTCCTGACCTCGATGACATCTGTTTGGTATCTTCCGTTGACTTCATGCTGTGACAAAGTGGTCCATGGAGAGTCTTGTACTTGCAGCTCAGTGGAGAACTTCTGCTGCATGAGTCCATATGCCGCTTTCAGTTCCTCAAAATGAGTTTGCAGAAGTTCTTTTTGCTTGACCTCATTGTTAAGGTCAAACTGAAAGGTGTCAGCCTGCTGTCTGATGTTGGTGACATCAGTCTGGTACCTTTCGATGAGCTCCTTGTGCACTGCAGCGATCCTGTCCAGTTCCTTTTGGAGAAGCTGTTTTTTATCCTTCTCCTCCTGGAGCTCAGTGGTGTTTTTATTCTCACCAGTGACGTGAGCTACTTGCTTGGTCACTTGGAGGTTTTTTTTCTCACACGTCATGTTCTTAATCATTTCAGAGGCAATCTTTGTGTTGCAGAGAGTTCCTGGCTTTCTTTTTTTCTTCAGCGTCTTTTGTCCTCGTCTTGTCTTTTTTCTTTGGTCAAATCCAGTTGTCCTGAGAAGCAGAGTTGACCTGCGAGTCATTCAGCACAACCTCTCGACTTACCTGCATTGCACTGGATCATGAAGTTCACACGTGATGGGCCTGGTGCCTCCTGTCCAGGGGTCCCCTGGTACCATGCTAGCTTCCTAGCTGTATGCATTTTCTTTTTCTTAACCCTAACAATGATACAATAATAATAATGATCATCACTTACTGAAAACAGTGACCTGTTGATATGTGACGTCTACAACAGAGATGTATACACAATGGTTATACAGCCACCCCAATTTCCAGACCATTTGTAATTGTAAACACATTTTATTCAAGTTCATGAAGACAAAACTCCCAACCAGCAGTTCAAAGTATTGGTATGTTGTTTCCCATCAATCATAACTGACTGAATTCTGACTCTCTTGATGAGACAGTGTTGGACAAATATCACTTCAATATAGCACTCAAATATCTGTTGTCTGGGGCCCAATTTTTAAAGGCTGATGAACAGGAATAATGAGTATTCTTTCTCATGGGACACAATGCACACTGATTTCACTAGCTGCCTGTAGCTGGCCACTGTAACCTTATTATTTTTGCCCAAGCAGAGAGAGAAAAAAAACACAGAAACACCAGGAAATCATGACTCTGGGTCTGATAAACATGCTGGCAGAGTGTGAAATTCCTTTATCCAAGACACGTTGTTATTCTTTCCCTGCAACCCACGGCACCATGAAGCTATTTCTAACATCTCTGCACTACAAAGCCTGACTGTTCTGTTTGGTTTAGCCGTCAAGCAGGAGAGCAGCACATACACATCACGTGCAAGGCACACTGAAATATGCAAATATGCAATGTCCATACATTCATGTCTGTGTGCATGAACCAGCCTGATATATGATGATCAAGAAAAACATTTGTTAGAACTCATTTGGAGTCATATCACTTCATAATACATAATACTTTGAGGAAATTATTGTACTAAAGAATAGGTTGAAATATATACATTGTTCTTTGGAAGCATACATGTCCATGTTTGATCTCATTTGGTTCAGTACTGTTATGGCTTCATGATCCCTCAGCTATTCGAATTGTGAAACAATTGCAGCAATGGAATGAAAACAATAGCTTTTTGTGTCTTTCCTTGGTCATAAAAGAAGATTGATTAAAAAACAACAACATTTCTTTAATTAAAGACGAGCTTCCTTTTGGCTATGTGTGTGATATGATATAATAAGAGGATGCTAAGGCCTACCCTCACTGTTAAAAGAGAGAAGAGAAGTACAGACATTTCAATTGTAAAAACCCACTCAACCACTGTGAAATAGCTATGTCTAAAGTCAGGGAAATATTACGATAGAGGTTTCATTGAGTCTAACATCAGTAATATGTCACCCATCTACTGTACAGGTTTTAACCTGACATATTTGACCTTGCAGGGGAAAACATTACTGAATACACAAAACTCTTTGAAAGGTCTCCTTAATGTGTCATATTGAGAGGACATTGATGTTGAGTAATGAACTCACAAACCCATCTCATCAAATATGACACTTTTTTATGCCCCCTTGGCGTCTTGGTCATAACAGACCAATTATGAAACAAACTAAAATAATATACATCTGTTACAAGAATCCAAACATTAGGACTGTTGTGTACTTATGAATCCATACAAAAAATTAACTGATCATGGCCTTAAAAATTATTATTAAAAGAGTATATATTAAAAAATACATGGTGGAATTTGTTTTTCTTTTGAGATTTTGTCTGGTGCCGACTGTGTGTGGGCTGTGAATAGTGGACCTTAACGCTTATCTTTCTCTTCTCTGGTTCTTATCAATACGGGTGTAGTATATTTTTGGCGGGTGCGATTTTGGTGGTGCTGTTTCTCCCTTTTATAGAAAAGAATGTTGCGTTAGTCACGTGATGCACATAAGTTATGAAACTAAAAACTGAACAAGCCTTAACCTGGGTTAAAGTCCTGTGTTCCATACATGGACTTTCTTACTCTTCATACTCACCTGACCTGGATTCGTATCTTAAGAGAGGCAGGGGTCATATGATTGTCTGAATCACATGACACGTTATTTGAAATAATTTAATAAAATACAAATGATATCTAATAATATTCAGAGTGTAAGTGTCATTTTGCTGTACATCTCAACTGATCTATTTTTTCTATTAATTTCGACAATACATGACACATATAACATAAGCCATACAGTATACACAGTATATGCACACACAATTATCAGAGAGAAGATGCCAAACTGCCCTGCCACCAAACTTAAGTCACTTTATAATTAACATGTCAGAATTAAAATATTCAGACAAAAAAATATATATATATATGACCAAATACCCAATAACTAATTCAACTAATTGCCCAGACAAAGTAAAAAATGCTGAAATGTGTCTAATTTTCCTTCTTTTTGTTACCATTAAGTAACAAAAAGAATGCACAGTGTCTGTAGGTGATAGGACAGAATCCACAGCACTTCAGGTACAATCACTCAGTTCTGCAGCTCAAATCTTTCCCCAACACATAATGTGCAAGATATGTTATGAAATCACCCTGCTTTGCTTTAGGTGTGCATATGAGCTGCATCTTAAAAACATGTTTCTGTTGGGAATATGGATATGACTAATACAACAGCAGCTGTTTATTTATAGAATCAGGCTGCCCTCCACTCCTCTGCCTGCTCCACTCTCACATCTCCATTAAGGATGGAAGTCCGTCATGAGGATGTTTGAATTTCACCAACTCTTTAAATGGACTAGCTTCTCAGTCTGTGAACTGTCTGTAAATATATCAAGAGATTTCAGAGCTGCAGCAGAGCCACCTGATTGAAAAGTCTTGATTAACAAACCTGTAATCATTAAATGTAATTTCTGTAAATATGTGTTTTATTTTATCTTTCCGTCATCAGCCCATCTCTTCTTTTACTGTTAATCTCGTATTTTCATTTTGTTTAAAACCTTCAAGGAAAAGAGTGTTACAAATTAGCATCGCTGCAAACAGGTTGTCAGTGTATACTTTACCTGCCCCTGTGAGATAACCATAAATAAATACATCAGGTCATGGCCGAACAGAAGCACAGGAAAATCATCATCAGGTGGAAGAAAATGAAATGTTAACTATATATATTTTTTTCAGTGACTGCAGTAAAGACAAATCAAACAGTGCATGAGTCACCCTGCTTTAGTAGGAACTTTAATGCGGGCTGCAACAGGTACCCAGTGGAGCTCGATGAGCAGCAGGGTAACATGTGACCATTTGGGTTGGCTGTACACCAACCTGAAGACTTTTCACTGTGTAGCCTGGGAGGCCATTACAGATATTTAGGAAAGCATTACAGATATTGTTTTATTTTTTCTGACAAAGCTCTCTTTTCTCCTCATAAATATATCTTATTGTTTTTAAATAGAAATCATTTTCTTAAAAATGTTTCACATCTTCTGCTTCCCCTGCTGAGTTTATTACAATTGCAAGTAGTTGTCTGTTTCTGCCACCTAGTGGTGAAAACGTGGTTTTACAAAGCCTCTTTGCTCAACATCCTCAAGTTTCACTTACAGTACATTTCCAGAAAATGCTGATTACATACCTAACATTTGTCTCCACCCATTACTGCTATGAATGTTATGAAATATAAGAAGTTTGTGCATTGAGACATGGTGGTAGTGCTCCATTCAAACATTGCAGAAGGAGAGGGTGCAGTGAGATGGTGTAGCTGAAAGAGCTCCAGGGAAACCTCAAATGAATGAGCATAATTTAAAATACAAGATGAAATATGATTAAATACGAAACAGTCAACACAGATCTGATGTTTTCATCTGGAAACAGGTTATGCTAACAAATCATCACAAACATGAAGCATATATGACCTCAGACCAAATCATCAGGCCTGTGGACCAATTAGAAAACAGACCTGTATTAGTGACTATTATCAGCTGAAAAACACAAATGTTAATTTTTCATCCACAGTTTATATTAATCAGTTATGTGAATATAATTTATATAATCATAAGAGGTAAACAAAACCAAACATTTTGATTGGCTTAAGAAATGTCTGACTTGTTCCGAGAGTACAGTCAGAACTTTTGGTTATTTTAGTCCTATTTCAGAACAGTCACGACTGCGTTCACGTTCAGAACCAAACGTTGCTACTTTCTTAGGGTCTGAAGAGTATACTGTGAGTAGGTGTTTGTGGTTTGTGCCTGTGGGGTGGATGTGGCTTCTGCTAAGTGTTTGCATGCATTTAATGCAGGGCATACAGAGATAAACTGAAATATGCTTTATAAATAGAATCTCTTTGTCTTAAAGGATCTCCATGAGCTGCTACTGGTTTCATACGCGGTTTCTTCTTTGACGATTACATGCACAAAATATAAAAAGGTCTGACATTAACAGGGGCAATGCAAAATACATCAAAAATAGAATAAAAGACTTATAGTGAAAATAGACTCTGAAATAAGAAAAAAGAAGAGAGTGTAAATGGCATTGACATTTCTTCATGTCAGCCGTTATCTGCCACAACCATCGACATTTTGTGTAAGACCAGGGCTGAGGATCGGAGCAATGTACGTGGCAACTAAAACAAAAAAATGACTTTGTTTATGAATGCAATCTTCAGACTTCAGAAACATTGTAAATGACAAAAATATTTTGACATTCGCTGAATATGATCTTTATCTATATGGCACTCTTTCAGCTCCTCAACAGTTCAGCGTGTCATATGTGTGTTCGATTAAAATCTCTGGATGGATTCATGTGTCAACCTTTTAGGACTAGACAGATGTGTGTGTGTGTGTGTGTGTGTGTGTGTGTGTGTGTGTGTGTGTGTGTGTGTGTGTGTGTGTGTGTGTGTGTGTGTGTGTGTGTGTGTGTGTGTGTGTGTGTGTGTGTGTGTGTGTATTGTGGCCATAAATTCATAGTAAGCGTAGAAAGTACACAACACAATAATCACGTTCTGAATAACGTGTGCACACTAGATTATACTTCAAAATCGACATAGAAACTTTTTGGTATTATAATTCATTTATTCCGCAGCTTTTGTGCTTCAGTACTTTTTTTTTTTCAGTACAGTTCTTTAAGTATACCGGTAATAATTTCTCATGTACAGATGATATACAGTGTCAGTAAATGTAAACACACATTAAATTTAAGGAACTTTAGGAATTTATTTCCTCATCAAAAATAAATATATGGTGGAAGATTCATAATTTTATTTTAACTCAGATTTTTCTTCCTCACTTGCTGCCAAAAATTCTGTATCCAAAACGATTTTACAACAATAATTGAAAATTAAGATTTGGAACATTTAATTGACTTTTTATTATTTATTTTTTACAGGCTTGTTTTTGTTAACTTCTCTTCTTCCTTTATAATCAGAGCAGGTTGACATTACACATAATTGTAACATTAATGATGGATCCTTTTAATAAGTCCTGACAGTATGAGCACAACCAGCAACAAACGTTACCCCTCTGCCGCCTTCGTTAACAACATGCCACCCTCTCTTCTCTTCGCACAATATGAGAATCATTTCAGAGAACACAATTGCACACTAATTAAAATATAGTGAAGGATTAAAAAAAAAATAAATAAATAATGTAAAGCAGTAAGTCACTTTGGATAAAAGCGTCTGCTAAATGTAATGTAATGTAATGTAATGTAACAGCTGTCATCCATCTGTGGACCTGTCAATGTTTATACACACACCAGTATAATATACACTGTTCTGACAAAAAAAACTCTGCATTTAAAACTCAAAGGACTAAAAAATTCAGTTTGTAGCCCCTAAATAAAATAATAAAACTTATTAACAATTTATTTATTGGTGTTGATGTGTGCAATTAAATGTGTTTTGTGTAAATACAAGAAACAATAAACTACAAGACTTATTTTAAGTGACTACCCTTTACACTCACTGTTGTAATTACTCATTATGTTTGTAAGAATTTCAGCATCAGCTGTGTCCAACACACTTACATGAGTTCAGTGGTTCAATTATTCCTTCAGATGATTTCCAAACTCAACACTGCTTTCTCCTCTCTTTATTTTTTGGACATTAAAATGATAAATCGTTAACAGAGATCTAATGAAAGAACCCGAAAAACCAACATTGTGTGAGTCTCCCAACCCCTGACTGTCTGAGGCTCTCAGCCCAAAGCTCATTGGTTCCTACTGAAGACGTACATCTTTAGAAACAGGTCACAAATGTAAACTTTCATTTGTTTTGAAGGTTAAATAATTTCATACAACAGCTGGGTACTGTAGTTTTTAACAGATGTCAAACAGGAGGAAATAGCGTATTGACTATTTTCAGCTACAGACCTGTTGAGTATTTGGGCCAGCAGAACAGTGTATGTGGGGCTGCGTCAAAATAAAGTCGACTCTGACATGATGTCCCAAAAAACAGTTTGTTCTTACTGTGTCCTCCATTATGCAACAAGATAAAAAAAAAACACAGCAGTTGAATTTGTTTTTCGGAGTTCATTCTGACACGAACAGACAAAATCAGTGTTTTAATCTGTGCCAGTGAAACGATTCTGAAAGAGGTCTCTTGGTTCGTGCACTTAATTTTCACGGAGACATTTTGTCCTGCTGCAGTGTGTAAGACGATTTTGTGGTCAGTATAAATGTCACCCTGTCTCGTGGGACATCAGTGTGTGTGTGTGTGTGTGTGTTGGACCACTGTGAGTTATGTAGTCTCAGTATGAGACCCTGAGCACAGGGGCGGCTGCTGTTGATGGTGCCCTTTAACTTTTTTCCACAGTTTGATGAAATTAGATAACATTCAATACAAACTTGACGGATTTCCTGTGTCAATAATAACATTAAAGATACATTAGAAGCTTGTGTGTGCATGCAGCTATTTATTCTTCAAGCTCTAATAAAGGCAGTTAAGAGTGGATGCTTACATGTTTCCTGAGAATACATGTGAAGCAGAAGCGAGTGCGTTTCCTGCTTAGATAGGAGATTTGGTTTCAGAGACACAACCCAGAGGTTTGTGGCTTTTTTTCTGCTAAGCTAGCTCCACTCACGAACCGATGGTGGAGGCTGTTATACTTAATCTGTGATTGCTTCGCTGATATGTGTGAAATGCGTGGTCAAAACTGCTCGTGCTGTGCACGTAACCCCGGGATCAAATGTTTAGAATGTTATGCTGTAATATTGGCGGGAAGTCACACTTATTTCATACCTGTTGAAATAACTTACTTGAGATTTATTCAAATACCAATTGATAAAGAGCTTAATTAGAACTGTATATATTTGGTTGTTACATGTTTAATTATTGTATCTGGGTGACAATGGGGCAAAGCTGGCATGTATGCAATGCACCTACATCCACGGCAAACATACATATAAAAACTTCAACTTTGACAAGGCCACGTCAGAACCTCCCTCTTGTTTTGTTTTTTTAAGCCCCTCAGAGGAAGACTTGCTGGCTGGCGTGTTTTGGATCCTTGTCCTGCTGCATAACTCAAGTGCTCTTGAGCTTGAGGTCTCAACTGATGGTCGGACATTCTCCATCAAGATTTTTTCTGGTAGAGAGCAGAATTCATGGTTCCATCAATTACGGCAAGTCGTAGACAATCACACTACCACTACAATGTGTGACTGCCGGTATGATTTGATGACTTTTTATGAAATGCTGTGGTAGTTTTACATCAAATGTAACGGGATGCACAACTTCTTAAAAGTCTTACTTTTGTCCCATCAGTCCACAGAATATTTCCCCCGAATTATTGGGGTTTATCAAGATGTCTTTTGGCAAATGTGTGTTTTTTTTTGGTCAGCAGTTGTTTTCGCCCCTTGGAACTCTGCAATGGATGCCGTTTTTGCCTAATCTCTTTCTTAATGCTGAATTGTGAACACTGACCTTAACTGAGGCAAGCCAGACCTGGAGTTCTTTTAATGTTGTTCTGGGTTCTGTTCAGACCTCCTGAAAGAGTTGTTTATGCATGACAAGTAATTATGGTAGGCCGGCCACTCTTTAGAAGGTTCACCACTGTTCTAAGTTTTTTTCCATTTGTGCATAATGGTTCTCACCATGGTATAAATGTCACACTGTGACGCTGTCCAAAACACTTAGAAATGGCTTTGTTGCTCTTTTCAGATGTCTAATAGATGTCAATGCCTTTGTTTCTCATCTGTTCTTAAATTTCTTAACATCCTGGCATGATGTGCTACTTTTTTTTTTTAATACAAAAATAAGCATACATACTGTAAATACATATTCATGCATACAAACTCTCGAAACATAGTCCCATGTTAGTACCTTCCCCTTCTCCTGGGACCAAGAGTACAAAAAACAACAACAAAACAAAACAAAAAAAAGTTCCAATTCTGCAGCGATATATCAATGGGCTAGACAGACAGTTGCCTAGAGAGACCATTTGGATAACATGATCTGTTAGAAATTCAACTTCTTCACATAATCAATGAAGGGAGCCCACACACGAGTGAATGTGCCACAAGAACCTTTCAGTGTATATCTGATCTTTTCTAGCTGAAGTAAAGATGGCACCTCCTGAATCCATCTCCTGAAGGTTGGGCATTTATTACTGTAGATTTCCAATTCATTAAGATTGCCCTATGTGTTATGAGACTACAGAATGCTATTGCTCTCTTTTGTGTACTTATGGTATGTATTTCCAAAGGTGTGACTCCAAATATAGCAGTGAGTGGGATTGGGTTTAAGGGATGTGTTGCATAAAGCTGAAAGGCAGTCAAATATGGAGGACCAGAAATCAACTATGGAGACCAGAACATGTGACCCAATGACACAGAGTTTCCACATCTGGGACAGACAGGGTGAACAGATGGGCAAATTTTAGCTAGCCTGTCATTGGCGTAATGTACTCTGTGAAATGAATTGTATCAATCCATGCCTTATATATATATATATAGAGGACGTATGTATGTTGAGATGCATTTAGCCCAGAGATGTGCTACCTTTTAAAAATCTTTTACTGATATATGATCTGTATGTATGATATATATAACCGTTATAACCGTCATATATATGAAAAATATACACTGTGTTACTTCATCATCGCCATAATCATCATCAATGAACACTTTTTAGCACTTATAAACAGTATCAGAACACACACCGCATGATTACTAAAGAAATATAAATACATACAAGTTTCCTATGAAGACATCATTTTATTACCACAGCTATAATTTACTAATATTTTCATCTGTTTATAGCACAGCATCCATTCATTAGTACACGCAGGAGGAGTTGTAGAGTATGATACAGTGCTATCTAGTATACTGTCCACTCCTTTAGATATTAACATACTTGACAGCTATAAAGTTTAGACATCACATAGACAATACAAAAGTTCATATGTTATGATTAAACTAACAAACAGCATTTAAATGGTTAAACACTTTAATAAATACAATGCATACAGAACCAGTAATAATGTTCTAATGATGTAATATGTAATAGTAACACAGTGGCTATGTTTTCACATTGAGTACATTACATCACAATACTTCATTTTGCGGATGATACACTTTCATACATGAACATTCATTTATACATCAGTGTAGTGTGATTACTTTTACTGATGTGAAGGATGTGAACATGTCCTCCACCACTGAGAAATGCTGTGGAAACAAAGAGCTAAAGTATAAAAATGCAAACCATGACGATAAATGATAACTCTTGCAAAACCTTTAAGCACAAGTTTCCCAGTGAAAACACAGTAAAAAATGTTTTACTGGTGTCCACTGCCACCAGTAGCAGCCGGGCGCAACAAACTAAAGCTCACTTTAAAAGTTGTTTTTCTAGTTTGTGTTTTGCATGCTGCTGCAAAGTGTGGTTGATTATTTTTCTTACTGGTGTGTTACAGCTCTGGAAAGTCTGAGGCCACAAAGCCACAGCCCTGTGCAGCTCTGTCAGATATTTCAGTTTGCACCTGTAACCACAGTCCACATCCACGCAGCATTCACCCGTTTGATTCAGTGAAAAAGTTTGTTTCATGTCAAGGTACTTTATCATAGGGACATTTTAATCCAATGGGTGCATTTCTAATAAAACGCGGTTTACACAAAAGGTAAGATTGATGTCTTAGTCCAGTGCAAGTAAACTAAACATGGAATCCTACAAAATCCTGTCCAACAAAATGTACTTAAAGTACATATTCCACATTAAACACACATTTCTGTGAGGTCTGGCCTCTGCAAAGATAAATCTGAGAGTTCAGATGATTAATGGGAGGAAAGAAGAAAAAGCAGAAAAAAAGTTTTTCTCCACAAGTTTTTTGGAGATTTTATGTAATGTTTTTTTGGCTACTTGACAGCCACTTGATAACCACAATATATGGTCTCATATATTTATATTTTATATTTAGTTTCCTCTGTCGGCTGGTGGATTTTGACTTGAATCTTGGTCATAATTAACTGGTTTAAGTTTAACAAAATTTAACAAAAATCCTGAAACTTTCACAAGTGTAACCTGGCTGAATGAATACAGATATACATATATATATATATATATATATATATATATATATATATATATATATATATATATATATATATATATATATATATATATATATATATATATATATATATATTTCATGTAATTATCTTCATGTTTTTCAAAGTCTTATTTAAAATGATCTCCCCGTCGAGGAAGCTAGATCTTCTTTCTGTTACTGATGGAGACTTTTTATAGTTTCTGGATGCTTTATGATAACAGATAGCATTTTTTTCCTCAGAAACCGATCTTTGGTTTCTCAGAAAATTAATAGCTTGACATTTCTCTGATGTAAGCTGACATTTGGCTTCCTTGATGACTGCAGAGTGTGTTGCTCCCTAAAACTCTTTAAGTCTTTGTGTAGCGACCCTGGTATCTGAATTATTACAATGTATAATTGTGCACGGCTGCCGATTTATTCCAGCCAACGGCCTTTGTTGCATGTCGCATCATATCATTATACCTCCTCTTCGTGTTTGTGTCTTTGTTTCGTGTGTTTCTCCAGTCTGTCTCTGGCATCAACTGAAATATAATAAAAATATTGATAATAAATAACTAAAGAATTTTATAATATCGTAGCATTTTCTTGCTTATCACTCCCCTGATGTCCAGTCTGGATGAACACTTTTTTTTTTACTGCTGGAGAGAAAATTGTCATCTGCAAAGTTGTAGCAGCAAAACTGCTGAAGGTATATTGTATTGTATTGTAAAATATTGTATGTAAACTAGTCTAAAGTTACATGACCGAGGGACATTGTCCTAAATAATAAATATTGTGCCAATAAAAAAATGAATGGTATGGTAAATAGTAACTTGTTCCACCTTTAACTATGAAACCACAGTGGTGAGTGTTTCTCACAGATTAATGAGAAAAGAATTTGCAAATCACAAATGACACGTTTTAAAAATATATATATATATTGAGGGCATAGATGTAACTGCGATGGAAGATGATATTTAAAATGTTTTGTATTTGTGAAGGCGTGGCTCGGTGGGACGGGTTCACTGTCATGAGACAAGATTTCGGGTTAATGTTTCTTAAATTTAATTGTTTGTTTAAATATTCCAAGATGCTAACCAGTGAGCTCACTGGTCAGTAAATATACTGTAGTTGGAGTCAATTCTCAAATGATGGGATGGCTGACAGGACTATATATGTTTGAACCTGACTGTTTTAGTTTAGACTTGAAGGTTCTTGGATTTGAGTTATGTCACTGATGAACACACCGCATCCCATTGAGAAACACATTCTGGAGGGTTGTTCAGATAATTTGGCTTGTTTTGTTTTTATTGTTTTAGATCTGTTTTTTCATTCTTACATCCAGGCTGCTCTCAACTGTTAGATCTGAGCTGAAACTTATATATTTAGTGCCATTGGTTACTTACATAATATTGTCTTTTTTTTTTACTTTTGAGTTTAGGCTCACCACCTAATTTTAAAATTCTGTTTGTATTAATTATTTTATAATGTAATTTACATTTTAAGATTTTTTTTTTGGCCTTTTCAAGCTTTATTTTGATAGAGGCAGCTGAAGAGTGACAGAATTGTGGGAAGAGAGAGATGGGGAATGACCTGGAGGAAAGAGCCACAGGTCAGATTTGAACCCTGGGCTGAGCTAAACACAGCCGCATGTAACTTACATTTTAAATAAACAATTTCTCTTAATTATTAACTTAGCGGTACACATCATTGAGAGAATGAACATGTGTCTGTGTTGCCGTGTTTACAGAGGTGTGGTCGTGTTGGAAGCAGAGATATTTTAATCATATGCAACTTAAAAATCTCCCTGAACTGAGTCAGATGATAGAAGAATATAAGTCTATATTCAAAAAGAATAACATGTCAATAATTTTCACTGCAGACAAACCATGAATATCAGTTGTAATCAGTTGTATCAGTTTGTACACACACCTTACGATGAATTAATCATCAGCAATAATGTAATATTCCCATTAATAATGTAATCTGTAGTGCATAAAACATATAAATCAGTGCTCTGGGTCATTCTGGATATATATATACTTTAAATAAATAAAAATATTACATACATTTTTCCTCCCTTTATCATTTTTATTCATTCATTCACTCAGATATGTATCCCATTAAGGTCCATTTGGACACAAATGATTTGATTATTTCCATATAAATAAGTTCCTTTGTCAGTCTGGTTGCTTTTCTTTCACTGAGACACTCTGTCAGTCCTGCTAAGCGTGACATTCATGTACCAGCTCATATCCATTTTTGGTGGCCACATCCTTGGCAATATAAAGCTGAGCTGATCACTGATCTTCCTCACTCTCTAGTCATGAGCTGTGGTGACGATGTGGTTCTTCCTTCTCCTCTACGTGGCGCACATTGTGTCGGCAATCTCACAAGGCAAGTTACAGCTCCTCTTCTAAGACTTCACTCTCTGTGTTTGTAACTGACAGAAACAGGACAGTGGTTTTCCTGATTTGACACATTTTGGGGTTTTGAGGGT
The DNA here is from genome assembly GCA_004119915.2 of Collichthys lucidus. Lineage (NCBI taxonomy): Eukaryota > Metazoa > Chordata > Actinopteri > Sciaenidae > Collichthys > Collichthys lucidus. The sequence continues at coordinate 13,984,341 of CM014087.1, forward strand.
TATGAGAAGTCCATAAACTAAATGTAAGTCAAGCATAGCTATTTTTGGAGGGAAAGCACATGCAGGTGTTGCAGGAAATGTGTTTCTGAATCTATATATATATATATATATATATATATATATATATATATATATATATATATATATATGTATATTTTGTCATTTCCTGAAAGTAAAAGCTCTAATGACACGATAAAGGGGTCTGTGAACAGTGCAGCAGGTTCAAGTCTCACAGTTGAGAAAAAATGATGATCAGAAAGTTGAGAAATATTTTAGAACTCATGAAAAGTTTGATTTGAAACAATTTGGCTTTGACGAGGGAACCACTGAATCAATATTTAAATACTGCAATGATAAAAATAAAAAAAAGAGATTCTGCATCAGCATCAATTTGGATGTTTGTAAGTTTGGTGAATTTTCATTTAAGGTAAGAAAAAACTGTTTTCATAATAATAAATGTTTAATGATTTAGCAATAATGTATCACAAAATGAAATGCTTTAGGAGCAATTTTTTTTTACATTTTTTAATTTTATTTAAAAATTTCTTGATGTGTAAAACATTACATTAATTTCTATTGCAAAATCAGCAAATATAAACATGTTCACATACAATTTATGTAAACTACCAAAAGTATTTAAGTGTATAAGAATATAATAAATTAAAGTTAATGTTAAATTGTCTATAGAAGTCACATCAGAACACTTAAAATTTAGATGTAGGTTGTATGTAATCTGTAATAGTTTTGGATTAGTTGTTTTTCCTGCGTTGCCATGAAAGATTCCTCTCATAGGATTTGGTGAAACTTTCAAAGCTGTAGCATTCACAGACAATTTTCACTGAAGTCACAGCCGCGGCATCATCAGAAAAAAATTACATGACTTTGAGAAATTCGTCCCCCAAAAATTTAAAATGAATAAATAAATAGATAAGTAGATAAATAGATAAATAAATAAATAAATAAATAAATAAATAAATAAATAAATAAATAAATATCATCAATTTGTATGAACATTTGTCAAATTGTGTTCAGTTCTAGGTTGGGTAAAATTTAACAGCAGAGATCAAAAACTTGAAATGAAATTTGACAATTAAAGCAAATTGTGTACAGATGGCTCATAAATATGTACGCACCTGGTATACAAACACTGACAAATATTCACAGCAAATAAAGACTATAAAATTGAAACCTGAATATGTATCTATCTATCTAACTATATTTAACTTCTATAAACCTCTTGTCATGTAACCAGATGATGAAAAAATCAAGGTGATTCTAAAGGGAAAAGAACCGTGTAAAGGCCATGCTGAAGTCCTCTATAAAGGTGAGTGGGGCTATGTTGGCGACAAGAACTGGGACAAGGCAACTGAAGAAACGCTGTGCAGGAGCACTGACTGTGGGAAACCTGAGTCACACACGTACGTCCTCAGAGAAATGGGGAAACCAGTCTGGCTCAACGAAGTAGTCTGCAACGAGAACTCGAGTGATCTGACGAAGTGTACCCATCCAGGCTGGAACAGCAGCTATTACTCGAAGGACTATGTGAAAAAGATCCATTGTTCAAGTAAGCCTGAGATCCATAAATATGTATTGCAAGTATTGTATTGCAAGTTCAATCAAAATATATGAACATGAAAATTATATTTTGTTTGTGTTTGTAATGGCTGTTTTTGTTTTCCTAGAGGAAATCGAGATCGGCTTCTTTCAGGGTCCGTTCAAGTGTGCAGGAGCTGTGATGTACAACACCTCTGAGGGGGAAATAGGTTATTTCTGTGGCAGCCTGGGTAAGTGTTAACACCGTGTATACAGTACACATGTCTCAATGTTAATAGTGTTATAAAAAAACATTATAAACACACACACACACACACACACACAGCTCTGTATACACACACACATTCTCCATTACAGGTCAAAGATGTAGTTGCTGTTCAAGGTGAAGGTTCATACATTCAAACATGCTTTGAAAAAAAAAAGTGTTTAAATATTTTTTTAAACTTTTCATGTAATCTGATATTGGATAATTTTACATCTTTGGGTTATTTAGATGAAACCATGTGAGTATCAAGTATCTTAGTTTGTCACTGCTAGACAGTTATTATTTTTTTTGCATGGTGTCAAAAAGCTTGTGCGTCTCAGGCTTGATCTTTAACAACACATTGTATTTTATAAGATAATTATTATTATTTTTTATTTAAGTACTACTGTAGGATTGATTGTTTAGGGTAGAAGTATAAAGTAGCATAAAGTGGAAATGATGAACAACTACAGCATATGCTCATTTATTACACTATTATTTCATTTTTTTTTTTTAAAAAGAAATGTATCTTCATATTTTTTTCATCTTATGAAGCGCCTACAACACTTCACTATGCTCTCTTTAAAGTTCATCTGTTCATCAGATATGTTTGACTTTGAGGTTATTTCTCAAACCACCTCTCTGAATTCTTTTAATACTGCTGCCATGAATATTGTTACACGTTTAGCACTATGATAATACTTACTAAACAATATATGTTTGATTCCTCCCTCACAAAGAATTAACTGATGTCAATCAGTTGTGTAAAAACCTCAACTGTGGTGAATCCAAAGAGGTTCTTGATGAATGGATGATTTTGAAAGACAAACAAAACCTGAAAATCAGGTCCATCAACTGTTTAGGGATCCAGAATGTAAGCAACCTGTGGCAGTGCGTCTCTTCTAAAACGTCATGCACAAATCCAGTGTATGTCATATGCAAAGGTAACACACACACACACACACACACACACACACACACACAGATTATGTTTACCAATGTGTTGCATCACATCAGTGATTTAATAAATGTTTCATTAAAACAGGTCATAAGAGACGGCAGGTCAGAGGAGAGACGAAAAATGCCTGTCGTGGGCGGCTGAAAATAGAAAAAGTCGACAAATGGATTACTGATAAAAACTCCGAGAGAATAACACCGAATGAGCTGTGCAAGCAAATACACTGTGGTGAAGAAGGCAGCTATAATAAGAGTACCACAGAGCTGACATGCAAAAGTAATTCAACTAATTCATATCTAGCCTTGTCTTTTCCGAACTCTGACACCTTTTTTTTTTTTCACCCGCTATCTTTTTCTAAAATTCTAAATCGTGAACACTTACCTCGGTTTTTGTTTCCTCACAGAAAACGTTGAAGTGGTTCTGGTGGACAGAAGGAAACCCAGCACATGCTATGGTGAGGTTTATTTCAAGGTGGATGATGCACTCAAACGCGTGTGTGGCTCCAACTGGACCAAAAAGAATGCTGAAGTGGTCTGCAAGGAGCTAAACTGTGGAGGGGTGAGTTTTGTCAGGCTTCAGTAGCATGACTTTAAAAAAAAAAGTTTATGCAAGCCTAAAAACGACAATTACAAGACCATTCTAAATACTAAAAAGTGCAATTATCTAAGTATGAAAGAGGCAAAGAAAAAAAAAAGCCTCTGAGCTAAGCTAACAGTTTCCTGGTTCTGGCCTCATATTTTATTTTTTCATTTTCAAGTATTGTGTCTGGCACAAATGAATGACATGATAACTATTAAATCCTCTCTTGCAGGTGGTTGCTCATCTGTCTAACGATATTAATGAACAGGGGATAATGGACAACGTGAAGTGCTCGGGCAAAGAGGCCTCACTGTGGCACTGTATGGCAAAGCGTAGCGACCACGATGCCTTCTCATGTTCTTCCAGCGCCTATGTGGTCTGTAGAGGTGAGATATTGCATATATAATATATAATATATATGTAATTAGATATTATATGCTAAATGCATTCAGTATGTGTCTTATTCTTAACAATTCTTTTGCTGTTGTGGTACAGGTAGCATAGACGTGAGACTGGCAGACGGTCCTGGAAAATGCGCTGGGAGAGTTGAATTGCTGTATGAGGGCCAGTGGCAAGGGGTCACTACGCAAGAATGGACCAAGAACAAGAACAAGAACGCAGATGTCGTGTGCACACATCTGAAATGTGGAAATCAAGCAAAAACTGAAAGATTCAGCCAGGGTTCAGGCGGTTCCCTCGATCTATCCTGCAAACCGAATGTCTCTAACATAACCGACTGTGATATCACTAAAAATCAGAATCGTGAAGCTGGAGAGAAGGAAGCAGTGGGGATAACCTGTGAGAGTGAGTGCTTTTTTTCACTTCGACCTTCTCTTGTTACACCTTATCACCTTCAAAGGTTAGCAAATAGTTGTTTAATCAAACATCCAACAGACAGAGCATACATACAGTATCAGTGTTTCAAAGTTTTGTTTTAGGCTACCTGACAAATGTGCAGTCCAATATTCACTTTACTGTTGGATCTTTATCAACTCCTGATGGAGATATCTGGCTGAGCATGCAACAATAAACTGATATAATAATTTAGCAATAGTACATTTACTATTAATTGATAATTCAGTAGAGAAACTTAATTTTATATTCTTTCTGCTTAGTAAATCCTCTGAAATTAAACCATATCAAGAAATATATTATAAGAATATTCCCACCTTCCACTAAAAAAAAAGGAAAAAAGAGAAGAAACCTGAGTACAAAAAAAAAAAATCATGATATCACAACCCAAAATTTACTCAACCAAATATACTTAAGTAGACTATTAAAGATAAAAGTTTTAAATTGAATGTGTCTCAGGTAAATTTGAGTTTAGGAATAAAAAAAAACAACATTGCCTCTTTTTTAGGTTTTTCAGGTCCCTGAAAAAAGAATGAATACTTTTTGAGTTATTGTTTGATTACATCTCAGCATTTATCTGATTCTTACATAAAAGTAACTTTCTATACCTGCTGATACTTTTCAAAGGGATCGTGAGGCATTGTGACAGACCCTGAACAAGTTCAATTATCAATCTTAACACGTTTTCCTTTTTCTGTCCCTGTCAGAACATAAGGTGGTGTTTCTGAAGGAAAACACTTGTTCTGGAACGGTGGGGATAGAGCAGGCCGGCAAAACCTACTGGCTATCCGGGTCGAAGGACACATGGAACCAAAGGTCTGCAGACACCGTGTGTCAGCAGATGCACTGTGGGAAAGCTGTCAACTACTCCTTCGTCCCTAGTGCTGATATGATAAAAGACGTTTGGCGTAAATCTTACAACTGCTCATCCAACTCCAAATCTCTGTTTGAATGTAAAAACACGCAACTGCCATCTGACTACAATGAAACTGTTGCCTCTGTGAAGTGCTCAGGTACTGTGAAGCAGCGTTGAAACAGATTTTATGAATGTGACATTTTGCCTAATCTTTGAAAGTATCATGCATTTGTTTTAACAGGAGACATCTCAGTGAAGCCGACCGAAGAGTGCTGGGGGTATGTCAACATTTGCGCGGGAGGGAAATGTGGCGGTGTGTGTAATGCCGCCTGGACAGACAAAATGTCTCAGATGCTGTGTGCAGAGACGAGCTGTGGGGATGCGATCACTAGTGTCAAACAGAAACGGGAACAAAGCAACGTGATTTTCAACAGCCTGCACATGACGAACCACACGACCAGCCTGGGCCAGTGCAACTTGGTGGAAAAAAACGACAGAGTCTCCTGTAAAAAAGCCTATGTTGTTTGCACAGGTAATGGATTGTTAATTATTCATATAGTCAGTTATCATAATTATGTTTGATCCACATACCACTTTAGAAGATACTAGGCTCTCCACCATTCTGTACCAGCATTTCATGCAAGATGCAGCAACCCTGTTCCTTTTTCAACAACGGACAGTTTATGCAGGAGGCAGATTTATTCCTGATACCAACAAGACAATTTCATGTCGACTGTTGTTGAATTGTGAAAAGAGCTAATTAAAGAACCAGCATTCATTTGATTGATGTTTTGATGTTTTGCACTTTTCATATTTGCCATTTGCAGCCACGATTGCAGTGTTTCCGAATCATGAACGCTGCAAAGTAGCGTATTCTAGTATTCACAACAAAAAAATTCAAAGGAATGCACAGCATATTTTAAATTTCATTCCAGACATCTCATAGTTTACTTCAATTCAAAATGTTGTAGTATTTTGATGGCATTAGAGTAAAATCTCGACAAGGAAATCATTTAAATACATTTGTTTTTGACACAATTTGACACAAAAAAATATGAATTTTATGAAATTATAAATTTCCCTATTGGGCTTGAAGTGCAAACCTAACTTTCACCAGTCTTAAATAAATAAAAGCTCCCTCTTGATTAATTAAGGACGAATTTCCCTATTGGGATTAATAAAGTGCAAATATAACTTTCACCAAACATCACATTTTGTAAAATAAAAGGTGTTAAAAACATGTATTTTAATTTTTGAACATCAGCCTGTATCATGAATTCGAATTGATTGATAAAATCAATTTATCGCCCAGCCCTACATTAGAGATTGTTAAACTAATTTATTTCATTAAAAAAACAGAACATACATACAATATAAAAAGTATAAATAGAGTGAAACAAATATTTTTAAAGCTGTGTCCTGTTTATACAAACATCACAATAAGTTCATAATAATCATGTTCCTGTGAGATTTGATAGTCATAGCTCATTTTTTTCTAATCTTTGTTTTGTTGCAGGTAGTATCAAGGCCAAGATTAACGTTTCCAGCTCCAGATCCAAATGCTCTGGAAATGTGGAGATTCACTATGAAGGCCAGTGGCTCCCAGTGTGCAAGGATGCTCTACGAAACGCTGAAACACAAAAGATCATCTGCAGGGAACTGAACTGCGGTCAGCCTCTCAGCGTAGTTGACTACTTTGGGCCGAGAGCAGCAGTGCCTCCTGTCATTTCAAAAATAGAGTGTCCTACAAATGGCAACATGTCATCATGTAGCATCTCTCCTGGCGCGTCCAGCTGCCCTCTTGGTCACCTCCAGTGCTCCAGTAAGTGCAACAATTTTTCACTTTACTCTTTCACCACACTAGCTATGTGAGCATGATTTGAAAAGAGTGTATTACAGGGAGAAAAAAGACAAGCTGTGATGGAAATAGCATGTTGGAACCTTCTATTGAAGAATTGTTTTTTTGTTAAATATCACAGTGTAAGATCATTTGTCATGTCCCCGTGTTTATCGCAGGCTGGGGTCACATGGAGCTGAAATTCGGCGATGCCTGTAGTGGAGCTGTGTTCGTTCACTCAGAGGGAGAAAAGAGCGGTATCTCCCCTAACGGCTGGAGTGAAAGTGCGGGCCAGCAGCTTTGCAAGGACCTGAAATGTGGCGAGCTCAGGTTAAATAAACCAATTCTGTCTGCAACAAAGTCTACCTGGCATCGAAGCTTCAACTGTGATGGTGTAGAGACGCCACAAAACATATGGGACTGTGAAAATTCCTCACAGAACAAGAACAGAACCTCAGCTGAGCAGGTCTTTATTGAATGCCAAGGTAAACTTTATTTCTGCAGGACCACTGAGATGATCATGGCAACTTTGCAGTTGTGTCATAAATATGGCTACTATGTCATAATTATTTTTTCTGACAATTAAAGGAAGTGCATTTTAGAAAATTAAGTGGAAAAAACTGCATACTTATCGTACGCTATATGTATCACAGACATGCACATTCATTTGCAGGTGGGGTTCAGTTGACCCTTCCTATGTCCCGCCCCTTTCTGCTCTGTGCTCCAATAAGAGTTGAGCAAGCCTCGGTCAGAACTTTCTACTCTCCTGTACTTAGAACATGCTATGCTCATCTATGTTGAAATGACAATCAAAATATGAAGATCGCTAAAAGTGTTATACAGTCACATCATAAAAAAATTAGCTAATGTTAGCAAAACTAATTATTAATGCAAATTGACCATTTGATTTAGATTAGAGCAAAATGCTAACTAACTAGCTGGCATTTTCAGCTCAGCTATCGTTAGCTTTTATTGTGAAAATCTAGTTGTCTTTTCAACATGAAGGAAAGTGAGAAAGTTGACAGAAGTTCTGACTGAGGCTTTTGAATAAACTTTGCTAGTAGATTAAAGGTCCAGTGTGTAAGATTCAGGAGTATCTATTGGCGGGAATTTATAAATATTAATGAGTGCATTCTCATTAGTGTATAATCGCCTGAAAATTAGAAATGCTCTGTATTTGTTGCCTCAGAATGAGTCCTTAATGTTTACAGTGAGAGCAGGTCCTCTTCCATGGAGTCTGCCATGTTAAACCACTATTTTGTACAGTGGACTTGAGCAGACAAACCAAACGCTGACTCTATATATATATATTTTATGTGAATTTTTTTCTACATGCTTTGAATTGAGAAGGTGAGACGTCTTAGAGTATTCATTTGATCGTAATCTGCAACTTCAGCTAGGTGCCATTAAATCCTACACACTGGACCTTTAATAGAAACCCTGGCAGTGTGTAAAAGTCTTTCTACTACACTTATGAACTCCTCAGAGTCACATTGTTGTCAGTGACGTTTTATCTGCTGTTGACTGTGTGTTCACTCAGGGTGCTCAACACCATCTCAAAGTGTTATTTTATTGTTTTCTTTCCTAGGCGAGCCAAACGTCACTCTCTCAGAGGACTGTTATGGTGAAGTGAGGATAAATAACACCAGTGTGTGCCATAGGAACTGGAAACCTGAGTATTCAGACTTGGTTTGCCAGGAAAAAGGGTGTGGCAATGTAGTGCCACACAGCAGTAGCAGCAAACGTGAGAGCGTGAAAGATGAGAGCTACCATGTCAGTTGTGAAGAATACCATTACAAGCTTGGCCAGTGCAACAGATATAAGGCAAAGTGTGAAGACCTGGTGTATGTTTACTGTTCTGGTAAGTATGTATGTGTGATTAATATGACTTCCCACAATATTTTTCACTTTGTACTGATTCACAGTCGAGTGTGGCAGGAGCCTTCACATTGTGACAGGAGCTTTTACATGTTCACAGGTGCAGGTAGCACAGTTGTTCATCGAGTTTTAGTATTATTTTTTTTCTTACTTTTTATTTATTTTTGTTAACATCTGATTTTAGGAAGACCCTCTTTGCAGCTAGAAGTGAAATCCATTCAAATAATTTGCATTACAGAAACAGAAGACATTCTGCAGTGCACACTTACTCTTTGCAATTTATCGCTGCGAGTTTCATTAAAACACTGATAAACTCTCATGCCACCTACAGCCGAGGTGAGCCAGTTTGCTCAGCTAGCTCTGTCCAACGTGAAAGAATATGCCTACCAGCATCCCTAAAGCTAAAATGTCTTGTTATATTTTATTTATTCTTTATTTATCACAGGATAACCCCTTGAGATGTATCATTTCATTTTCGAGGGGGTCCTTGTTGCCAACAGAGATATACAATGTTTACAGACGATACAAAGACGCAGACAGCCATTCACCACAATGCTCCAATAGGCCCCGCCCCCATACATATACATGGAGAAAATAAGAATGATACAAAACACAACTGCAGAAATACAAAAGCAAAACTAGGGCTATTTTTATACATATGCACACATTTTGTTAGTAAGGATAGTATAATCATAAATTAATTAATTAATATCGTTGGACAGAGCGGCTGCCAGTCTTTATGCTCAGCTTAACCGACTCATTGTCTCCTTGTCCATATTTAACAGATGTGAGAATGCTGTTGATATTATCTACTAGAAGAAAATAGATAAATCTGTTTCCAAAGTTAAATTATTATTATTATTTGTTTTATTTTACAGGTGCTGTCAAGTTCAACACCACAGAAACATGTGGAGGTAAAATACAAGTCAGCTACGGAGCTACTAGTAAGCCATCTTATCTTAACCTCGAGTCTCAAGATTCCTCTACGAAGCAGAAGCTCTGTGAAGCACTCGGCTGTAACGGTCACAATGCTAGCATAAAACCCCCCAAAAACAAAGAAAAGCAGGTAAATATATTTATATTACACATCTTGTTTGTTTGTTTGTGGTAAGATCTCACTCAATATAATTTAATTAGGATCTTTTTCATGCTAATTCCTGTCGTTTTGTATGTATTTGTATGTATGTTTTCTTATATTTCTGTATGACTGCATCAAAAGGTCAATTTCAAGGATACCATGAAAGCAAAGCTTAATTGCACCAAAGACAACATGGACATTAGGCGCTGCGTCACTATAAACGATATAAACGATCAGAAGGCCAAACCATTTCAGATCTACTGTAACGGTAACTAAAACCACAAAGCATTTTCCCAACGAGTCAGGCTGCTTTTCAAATTAAACAAGAATAACTAGAGCAAGTAAGTAATGTTGTGTGTTTGATTCCAGGGTATAAGAGGAGTGAGGAGCCTCCTGAATCGGGAACGAACTACACAGTGGCCATCATCCTCGGATTAGGCTTTCTTCTGATCGTGATAATATTGATAATCGTGTTTATACGCATCCGCATGGTGAGGAAATCCAAGAGACCCATGAATGTCTCATGTGAGTATATTATTCTGTTACACTCGTCTTCTGCTAGTTGTCATTCCTTCAGTTAAAATCAAATACTGGTAAGATGTTTCACGTTCGATGAATTACTTTGGAGAAAAAAAAAGAGGAAATAAGGTCACTCTATCTAATAAACATCCTAAACTAAAGGTGTGCTGGAGCCGATGTGCCACAAGAGGCCAGTCTTTCTGCACGCTTACTACATTTCTATCCAGCATTTACATTCAGATCTGATCCACATCGCTTGAAGAAAAACCTTTAGTCCAAGTCCAGACCCAGGCAGAGTTGTGAAACATGTACTCATTGTTTTCCTGCCTCATGTGTTGTCTTCATTCATTCAGTTTAATTTATGTTTGTCACATAAATGTCTGATGCTCTTTTGATGTAGCGAGAATGTTGCCAGGAAAAGAAGTGGAGTCTGAAAGTGGCGAATATGAACCTGTCACAAACGAAAATGAAATGGACGTCTTCAGTAATGGCAGTGAGTCTCATTCATTCATATCAGCAGTATTATTATTATAATGGGTATATAAGAAGATAACATATCTAATACTATTTTATTTCAAATGGCATTTTATTACTTAAAGTAGTATAGTTATACTACAATATTATATTACTATATTAGATTTGTGCTTTATATTATTATAAACAGGTCATATAGCATTATCTTTCGTTTCTACAATATTTTATATGCGTGTATATTACAAAAACAACACGTATATTCTATAGAACATTATATAATGTCATGTATATTGTATTAGAAATGTATTAATCATACCTAAACCTATAGATATAATATATATATATATATAGTAGATTGCACATCACAGCTGACAGATTAGTGGATAAATATTTGCACAATCCACTTCATAAGTTTAATGTATTGTAATATTATTTAATAATATATGATTATTATATAATAGATTTTTTCTTTTATTCTTTTTTTTTTTTACTTGATTCAAATCTTGTCTTGTCTGTGTGCTGCGTTTACGTGAAGTCTTGACTTGATTTCAGTAAAAATGTGAATAATAATAATTGTAATATGATGGACATATCTGTCATGACTGAGTTTATTTTAATGGTTTCATGTTTTCACAATGAATTCGTGAAAGTGTGTTGCTGCTGTTGTTCCTGCAGGGTTCAGATCAGAGTCTGAAGTCATCACGGAGAACGACGCAAAGAGCATCTCTTACGATGATGTTGGCGAAGCGGCTGAGTCTCAGCCCCTGACCTCTCCGACAGTCCCTGCTGGCACATCACAGAGAGACAGCTTTTTCGGTGATGATGCCCTCAATCAACACTCAGGAAAGTTTTGAACCAGTTTAATCACATCCTAAATACCAAAACAAATCCTCAGCAGTCAGATCAAGCTCATTTTAACATGCAACATGTTTTTCTTCTCAACAGATGGGGTGACCTACGAGGTGGAAGACCCACAGGAGAATTACGACGACATTGAAGCCAGCCCTGAATTCATTCAGACTAAAGCTGAAGTCCATGACGTCCCCGAACCTGCGCCTGAAAGCGTCACCGTGGCAACTCCAGGGATGGTGCAGGGGGAAGAGGACTACCTGGTGCCAGGCCAAGATAGGTGAGACAAAAGTGGGTTTAATAGAATCTGGATCACTTCAAAATCCAGCTCACGTTTACTCTGACAAAGATGGAAAAACATTGACACGTGGACAAACTGTAAAGAATCTTTGTATGCATCAGACAGTGGTTAAAATGAATAATGTAAAACACATCACAAAATTCAACAATTTATCAACATTCAAATGTTTCAGGAACTTCATACTGCTGATGCGCGTACCTTCTAATGAGATTAAGGTTGTTTTATGTCTTATTTTACAAGAGCGTATTATAAGAGCATAGTATAAGAAATGTATTTGTGTTTACTTTCATGAAATGAGCTGTACTAAAAATGTTTAGATGTACATATTTTTTTGGATTCATCATACATTTGTTTAAAAACATAAATCTGATGTATATTTAGTAGTTAAGCTTCTATGATTTCCACACATTTCCGTTCAGACGGCTATGTCCTATAGCATAACTCAGGTAAAATTTACGTATTATTATTTTTGAAGTTAATATACAGCTTTGTAAGAATGTATAACATTGAGATTTCACTGTCATATTAATGTTTTTTTTGTTTTTTTAAATAAATAGTCGCTGAGAGTTGTCTCAATGCCACGCTCACAACTGTACGGCAGATTTAAATTTCCAGTCAGCGTCCAGTTAGCTTAGCTTAACATAGCTGGAAACAGTGTCCAGATGTAGCACCCAGAAACACGACTGAAGCTCACAAATTATTATGATCTGTTGTTTGCTTCATCTGTCCAAAAATGTCAAATCAACAAGATACGTGTTCATTCTTCAAATTTTATTTGAATTATTATTGAATTATATTATTATGTAACTTGCAAGAAATTAACATAATGTAATGTAAAACATGAACATAATAAGTTTGCTATGACTGTCATCTTTTATTGTTTGAGTGTCTTTAACAAGACTAGAGATACAAAGTGGGTCGTCCAATAACCCCAAGGTTGGCGGCTTGATTGCCACGGCCGAGGTGCCCTTGAGCAAGGCACTGTACCCCCATCAACATCTACACCCAGGGTTGCTGTGAGTCGATTCCCACTCCCGCTCCAGTGAATCTGGCATCTGTCAGTTTGAGTGTGTGACCCTGTGCACGTGCATATGTGCGCAACAGGTGCCCACCTGGATGGGTTAAATGCAGTGAAGTCATTTCAAGTTTAACGTGATTAATAAAGTTTCTAAAATTAAATTTACTAAACTGGTAACAGAACAACAACAAACATTTTATTGCCATTTTTTATGCTTTCTTACGTGAGTTTTTATGGACTTTCGGTTATTTTTTGTTCTTGTGAAGTTGCAGCTTGTCTTCAGTCATTGCATCATAGCATCAGCTGTACAATGAATGTAACTGCTTCTTTATAAAATGAATAACTGTACTGCTTGTGTGCCTTGCGTTAATAACGTGTATATTGGTGTATATTACTTTAGATATGCTCTGTCCTACCACTTTTAGACTTTGTCCTCTACGCTGTGCCTCTGAGACTCCCAGTTTTGGAAAATGGCTCAGATGTTGAGTATCAAACTGTATGTTTTATATGTCATATATAGTTTGATACACAGCACAATAAGCCATTTTCTTCAAAAGATCATCTGTAGACTCGCGATTGAATAGCGTATCCTCTTCAACAATACATTGTCGTCTTTTACAGCGGTCAGCGTTCATTTTTGATTCATCTTGATTTGATTGTTGTTATTTTGCACTTTACCACACGAAGCCAAGCGTTTCCCCCGGACGACAAAAGACATCCAAATACTCTGGCTCTGCTCAGAACATTTGGAATACGGTTTTATCTCCATGCACTTGAACATTCTCTGTAATCACTTAAACATCTCTCCCCAATGCTCGAGACATAGAGAGAGCAGCTGCTCGCTACAAATGTTAACATGAGTACTGCCATCCGTAAGGGACTGACAGACATACTGGTGCTGCTTTTAAGAGATTGACAGACCTGCTATAGAACCTCACATGTTTAGTCAGGATTTAGCCAAGGGCCACTGCGATCACAGAGTCAGCGATACACCCAGAGGGACTAATTTGTAAGCAGCAGGCCCTGGTATGATATGTTAACATCACACCCAGCCCTCGCTGTTACACTCCCTGCTAAGGGATTATGATAGGACGTCTGCTGCATGGCCGGAGCTGAAATAGATACAGTCAAGTTATAGCAATCTGTGAGTGAAAGCGGTAATGTTTACATTCAGCTTCAGGTGCCACTTCGTCACGGCAGGACCTCATGGGGCAGAGCAGGGCCGGGGGGATCTTTGAGGGCTCAAGCATCATGTTGTTTTACTCAGTTTGTAAGTCTGTCAACAGAAACAGAAACAGTGTCTGTTGACGACAAAGTGAACAAACTCTGGTAAGTGATCCTTTGACCCTCTTTCCATCTTAAATTAAAGGTTCGTATTATACCTCAAATCATGTGTAATGTAGCATTTTCCAAAGCGCTTAGTTGTTTTGAGCTCTAGGAATGGTGCAGACTAAAATATCATCCACAAGTACAGACACTCATTGTCCCCTGACAATGAATCCTAATGACTTTGGTCCACTGACTTTTTATCTCGCACCAAGCAATAATATAATAAAGCCAATAACATAATAATGTGCCAATAATGTAATAATGTTTTTGAGCCAATAATAATAAAACAAAATAACATTTTACAGATAAAATAATAATACATAAATAGGACTGCATTCATTAGTTCGAATGTGATTAATGCCGATGAAAGTTTCTTTAGTCACCTCGCGCTGGATTTTTTTTTAAATAGAGGTCACAGACAGATGAGCCAGCGGCTAGGAAAAACGCCCCAGTTGTGGTGATTTTCCATAACAAACACAGTGGTAGTATTAATAGTGCTCCCATGTGTACGATGCCATCCAGAAAGCCTGGATATCTTGTCAATGACTGTGTGTGTGTGTGTGTGTGTGTGTGAGAGAGAGAGAGCGGACGCTACAGGCTGCATGATGTAATCCAAACTGGAAACACATGACATATTAATACGCGGCTGCTCTTTTGTTTCAACATGTGCTCCTTACATCTCCCAGTACCTCCGACAGATGGCTTTACATGCCCAAAGCTCCCCGTTAGGCTAAAGACTGTTACCAAATACATATCCAGAAGCAGATTGTAGTCATTGGAGAGACCATCTGCTGTGAACCAGAAGAGTACCAAAAAGAAGGAAAATAGTTTTGTATTTAATTATAGACAGTCTACTAACTATGGCATAGTTTACTGTCCTACTTGGCCATTTTAAATGAATACTGTAAGCTAAATGGGCACCTGAAGGGAACTTTATTCTGTAGGAAGAAATAAATAACAGAATTAAAAAAAAAATGTCTGATGGTGGTAACACTTGCGTGAAGTGCACCATACCTCACTGACGTGATCAGAAACATGACAGCCGTGTAGATAAGATGAAGGGGAAATGAACGCGGCGTCTTTCAGAACAGCATGTAACATCTTTATTCAGCACGCAAAGCAGATGATGTGATGATAAGACCTGTGTGGATGCACTTTCCTGGAAATGATACTTACTGCTTATCTGTTTAGTCGACACTTCGCACTGATATATTTAACACTCCCGCCGATATGCAGTGAAAACAAAGCTGCAAAAAAACAACAACAACTATAAAATATATATTTTATTCAAGGTTTATGTGTAAAGTGAGATGTCCACATGAATTAATGGAAAGTTTGTATGAAATACTGATCTGCTCTATGTGAAAAGTGTCCAGAGATAAACTCTCTATGATTTGTTATGATGTAAATATAACCGAACTTGCACAGAAGCAGAGCTATACACTGCTGTGGACAGGGTCAGCAGAAAATGTATTTTATCCACATATAAAAAGCTTATTTAAAATAGTGAGTATGTAGAAGTTAAATGTGGTAAACATGGACAGCTGTACACGTGTATTTGTTCTGATCACATTACTTATGATCAAAAACTAACAACTTTGCAACATCAGCAAACATCGAGCAAGGTCAACAACACAAGACATAGCAGCCAGCTAATATTACTCACTAGTCCAACAGCAGCCAGCCCAGCTCGGCGTCTGTCTTTCAGACTTTTACTTCCTTTCTATTCTAAGGTTCCTCCGTTGCCCTCTGGTCTTGTGACCTCTTGAAGCAGAGCAGTATTAAGACATGGGCAGAAAAATAATATCCATAAAATCTGATTAGTGAGATATGCTGTGATAAGTGTTATGGACATCTCTCGACCCGGAACTCAAAGTTACACGTGCAAGAACAGACAAGTGAGTATAGCATCAAAATAATTTCATATAACTATATGGTAGAAAAGTTTCACAATGTTGCTTTATAATAAGCCCAACTGTGCTGCACACTGCATTATGCCGAAGATCAGCTGTTTGGATCAGAGGTACAGAACACAAACAAGCACCATGTTTGAAATCTTTTGAAATGTGAAGCTCGATTTCAGCCTGATCTCTAACGCAAACAGCTGATCTTCGGTGTCACAACAACACATTTGTAAGTTGCAAATATTCCTAATATAATGTGCACTTAAACTGATATTGATTATTGTGTGTGTGTGTGTGTGTGTGTGTGTGTGTGTGTGTGTGTGTGTGTGTGTGTGTGTGTGTGTGTGTGTGTGTGTGTGTGTGTGTGTGTGTGTGTGTGTGTGTGTGTGTGTGTCTGAAATACATTTTTCTGCTGATCCTTTCCACAGTAGTGCATAGCGCTGGTACTGTGCCAGGATTCCTGTCTGCTTATCCAAACTGGGAACACGCCGAACGCCGTCTATTGGAAGCAATGCACTGACTATGCAGAAGTACCTCACACAACCCCAGTTTAAAATACCCCAACTATCCTGTGTGGTTGTAATTCCTTGTTACACAGAATAGGCATGTAAAACAGTATTTTAATCTTTTTAAACACTGGATGTGTTGTGTGTGTTAACACCGGCACAGATTGTTGCCAAACACAGGCGTTGCAGTTGGATTTAGCGTGGCTGTGTTGGTGTTTGTATGACAGCGATGGGTGTTCAGTCTGGTCTAGAGGTCAGCTGAAATGACCCTGATGACCCTGGTTAGTGCAATGACCCAAATATGCTGTAAAGCATGAGGAGGCTCAGGCTGAAGGCCAAGTTTGAATCTGCCCCCTTCGGAGACCGTACAAAAGCAGGACATCCATCAGTGGAGAGCCAGCTGCAGCAGGAGATTATTCAATGTAAAGGGGCTGAAGAAGGTCAGTGCGACGGGGGTTTAAAACTGAGTAAGACAGATCTAAGATAGGCCAGGGATCTAACTTCAAAAGTAACATGATATCTGTCAGGAGGGAAGATGAAAAGAGCAAAACTAAAAGGATGGATGCATGATTTTTTTTAATTTTCCATCTGCATGCTCTCAGCATGACAGATGTAATGAACAGTGATACAGTATCATGGGAACTGTGTAAGGGAGATGGTAAAAACTGTCAGCTGTGCACAATGCAGCACGTCTTTTCATCCTTTATACTGTATATAAACACAATAAATACAATATAATTGTAATCATGATATTAATACATATATGAAATTGGTGGTAAACTGACAGGTGTCATAAAACAAAAACAAAAAACCAACAACAGTATGAATGTTTATTAATTATTATGCATCCGGCAAATACATACATCAAAGGTCAAACGGTAAAATGTGCCGCAGCTGAGGGCAAACGTCATCAGTAAACCCTGTGATTTATAAAAAGTTTTCACAAGGAGAACATGCAAATTCCAAAACAGACATCAAATTATGTGTTAAAGTTAATAATGTATATGAAAATGATCTGAATAAACAATCCACCATTTAAACGCTGAACCACACTGATTTATTTGTGTAGCAAACAGAGGAAAAAGAAGTGCACTGCTTTAACTTAAATCTGCATGTGATCATTTGACAGAGTAGCGGCTTACTGAGTGAAAGGTCAGAATACTAAGAAGTCTCCGGATGATGCTGGGCAGTAAACAAACGTGTGCTGCCTGCTGCTCGCAGATCATAGTGACAGGCTGAGTGTAAAAGAAAAAACAAAACTGCTGCGCACAAAAAAACTTTACATAACTTCCTCTGCACGACTACAGTTTCATGCTGTTGTACTATTCAGTGCAACCATCAAATAAGGCAATGCAGAATTGTCTTAGGTTGAGCCAAATTCTTTGTCACATTAAATGAACACGTTTTACTATTAAAATTACACTTTGAAGTCACACGATGTGAAGTGTGATGGGCTTTACAGAGCACAACGCAGAGCAGGAGCTGAAACTGAATTCCAGGTGCACAGACTTGAGCAGTATATCAGTATTGTACTTTTTACCACGATATAAAATCTAATTTATTATATTATATATTATATGTATGCATTATATGTATTATATAATTTATTATTATCAGTTGAGATATCCAGTCCATAATAATAATAATAAAGCAGGCCCCACCTTAAGGTCCGAGTTATAGATAGCATCAATATAATCTATCCAGTAATATCATCTATAATAAGCATTTTGAACATCAATATGTGATTTGTATCATCATCCAATCATTTTTCTTATGATACGGATGAGCTGTAGTATTACATAAGTAAGTAAGCCGGATTTTAAATGCAGTTTTGTGCATTTTTCCTCCTGCTGTCTTTTAAACTGACTCTAGGACAGAAAAATATTGTATCACCCCGCTGCATGATGTAAACACCATATGTGTCATCACATGCCTGGTACGTGGCTCCTATGATTTAATGTCTATATTGTATGTTTTACAAGCTGTATAAAAGTGCAGTCTGTTACTAAGTTTTAGGCTGTTCCTGCACCTCGCCATACCCAGGATCATTCCCAGAGGCACTGACTTTCTCTTTTTCTGCTGTCTGCTGCTGCCCGATCCCATGTCCCTTCTTAAGCCAGTTCTTGTCCACATATGCTCTCACTTCCCCCACTGTACACCTCTTCCCTGCATCCAGAGCCAGGAGCTTACCAAACATCTCCATGGCTTCTGGAGTGAACCTTTTCCACAAAGGAGGAATGTCTTCCTCAGTGTCATGCCTCTCCTCTATTCTGCACCAGTCTGCAAACTCCTGGTAAAAGTCGTCCGAGTCCATGCAGCACTCCCAGGGGAAGTAGCCTGTGAGGATGCAGAAGATAACCACCCCGAAGGCCCAGGTGTCCAGGCTTGGCTCCACACTAAGTGGAGGAGCTGTCACTTCTTTCTGGCCCTCCACTAAGGCCACGGTACAAAGCTCCGGAGCCATGTAGGGCAAGGTTCCTGTGATGAAGCGTATCAGAGTACCTCTTTTCTGGGCAAGGCCGAAGTCTGCCAGCTTGACTTGGCAGCAGTGATTGTCCAACAGGAGGATGTTTTCAGGTTTCACATCACGGTGGACCAGGCCATGGCTGTGGATAAACTCCAAAGCACTGGCAATCTGGAGGGCACAACGTTTTACCGAAGATTCTGGGATACCCACCTACAATATTCAGACAAAAGGGGTAGGGCTTTTTAGGGAGCAGGATAAAAACTGATCACAAAGCAAAAAAAAAAAAAAGCTGAATCCAAATGTTCAACCTACAGAATTTCAGGCTGGGTTGTCTTGAACTTTAGTTTGTGAGTTTGTAAAACCTTGAATTCTTGAAGATATCCCTGGTACATAACAGCTGAAGTCTGTAGAAAGTTCAGCCCCAATTCAGACCGGATGAATTGTGGATTTGGACAGCCTTGTGTATTTGCGCATGTCCCTGGAGCACTAGTCTGTAATCTAAGTATGCAAAGGCAGGAAGGCAAATTTTTCCCCCACTGTATTATGAATGCCATTGTTTTGTAACCACACTATTGCCATGGCTCTCGGAGATGTGAATGTTGATGCGTCTGCTAGTTGTTGTAGTTGGAAAAGTTTCTACAGACACTTATGAAAGAAACTTTGTTTCTTCTTGCGCAACCGTGACATTGATACTTTTATTTTTGAACGAAATCTCTCATGATTCATCGTCGGATCTAAATTTTCACTTGTCAAGTGTCATTTATTCCACTTCTAGTGGCAGAATACATATGATCAATGAATAAAGTATGATTGATTATTATAATTTGCTAAAATTAGCTTCAACCTGAGGAGACTTTAAGAAAGCAAATTTTTCCAATCATAAATTTGTGCTTTTAGTAATTATATAGTTTTTAAGTGCAGTGCACTTAATTTAACAATCTGATTTCTTCTCAGCTGCCAGTACCAACATTTTCTTTTCAGTAATTGCCTCAAGCCCCCAAATTTCTGAATTTGCCTTTAGCACTACTAACTCCAAAATTCATTCTTTCTTTCTTTCTTTCTTTCTTTCTTTCTTTCTTTCTTTCTTTCTTTCTTTCTTTCTTTCTTTCTTTCTTTCTTTCTTTCTTTCTTTCTTTCTTTCTTTCTTTCTTTCTTATTTGTCTGATGCCTGAAAAAAAAAAATGACATTCCCATCAATACTTTGTGTTTAGTACTAAGCAAAGTATTAGCAAGCTAACACACTGTAAACAAAAAGCTAAAATAGTGCACATGGTTTGCAACATTACACCTCAGCGTGCTGGTCTTGACATTGTAAGCATGTTAACATGCTGACATTAGCATTCATGTCGAAGCACTACTGGTCCTAAATATACGACCTGACAGACCCACAAGCAGGGCTGTGGTTTCAGTGTCTTGGTCTTGTTTTGCCAGTGTTTGTCTCACCTTTGGCTGGATGACAGCAAACAGGTCCCTCCCAATGACAAGCTCCTGGGCGAAGCAGTAGTGCTCATTCGACTGGAAGGCAATGCCAAAGAGGCCCACGATGCAGGGGTGACAGGACAGGTGTAAGGAGATGCAGTACTCCCGCAGAAAGCCCTGCAGCTTAGTCGAGGCTTTGGGCATCACTTTCAAGGCCATGGGAGTCCCTGTGGATCATCCATACTTCATTTTGATTATTATTAGGGCTGTTCATGCACATCTTCTGTGTCTTACTAAATTTTTATGAGCACTACTGTACTGATATTAGGCATTTTCTTCAGCATACCAATTATCCAATGTATGGTAGCATAGAGTTTCTACAACCTTAAACTTCTCACAGGTCACCTCACCTCCACATCAAATCAAATCAAATTTTGTTTGTATAGCCCAAAGTCACAAAATACATTTGCTTCAGGTGGCTTCCTTATACACATACACTCCAATAGTTTTTAAATTCAAAGCCTCCAGCCTCAGCTCATGCTATGAATTCTGCTCCCTTCTTTGTCTACACCAGCCCAGTCATTGCTCCACTTTGGCTCAGCTCTCCTCCTCTCAGGATGGCGTACTGTTCAAGATTTTCATCCATTCAAATGAGTGCTGTATCTTCCACACAAGTAGTGCCTTTGTCACCTCACCTTGACTGTGGTTTCTCTGTAAAGGTATTTCCTTCTGTCTCCTTGGCTTAAATTTATTGCTATGAATTTTGTAAACATATTTGCATTGGCTTGAAAGTTGTGGAAAGTTATTTCTTTTTGAAACTTTTAATTTCCAACATTTCTTCTATTTTTCTTTTTGGTATCCGGGCTGACAGTTACATAATTTGTTCACTTTCTTCTGTCTCTTTAAAATAAATGGCTGAAACACGTTAAATAATAGAAACCTTTTCTGGGTTGTCAGTGCTTCAGATCAGCAAATATCAAAGATTTTATGAGAATGATTATGTGACTGTAATTGGTGTTAGAAAACAAAGAAATCACTTCAAGGTTAGTCTGTACTGAAAGAGACTAGAAGTCAAAGTGCAGTCTTACCCCTGAAGCGATGTGTAACCAGTAGCACTTTGCCGTATTTCCCTCGGCCAATCTCCTTGATGATGTTGAAGTGCTCTTGGATCTCTAGGTTACCGAGGCTCTGTGCCGTCAGCTCCATGAGCTCGTCGATCAGGCTTCCGTCAGCGAGGCCCAGCTCAATCATCTTTACCCACACAGGGTGAAGCAAAAAGCAAAAGGGTATGAACGTTTTATTGTTTCCCATACATACAAGCTCATCAATCAGAGCACACGCTAAGGCCGCAAAGCGCAGAGCATCCATATCAATTGTCCTCAGACCTTTTTTAAACATCTTTTTATATTGGTCTGTTAAGTGTTTTTCCAAAAAACTGCAATCGATCTTTCAGCACGCAGGAGACTCATATCTATAATTATTCATTCAGTTTTTTTGGGGATACTTGTGGCCTTCAAGCATAATCCTAAATAAAACCTCTGGGTCAATGAAATGTCTTAATAATAATAATTTTACAGCTCATATCAATCACTACTTTACAAACAATATCAACTGTCAGATGCTTCTATTTTTATATTAAATTAAAAATATGCTGTCTTTCATTTTTGACATGATTCATTTTGTAACTTTTCATGTGAACAAACACATTGAATGTTTGTCTGAGAATGTGCACTGCGTCTTCCTTGCTTTTGATTCCAGCGCGGTCAGACAACACAAATCATACAAACTAGTTCTGTTCGAGCATGAATCAACCCTAAGCCACACTATGGTGTATTTATCGCCTTGAAAAGACAAAACAGAACACCAGCTATGTATATATATCAAAAATAATATTATTTTTCATTCAATTCAAAATCTGTCTGCATTTGCCACAGCATGTAATAAACATGGTATAGTTATAATTTGTACAAATGCTTTGTACTGGATGGACCTGGTTCACTCGATATGTCATTTCTCAGTTATATATTATATATGCACAATGGTAATGTAAACTATACAGTGCATGTAAAAGATAAACCACGGATAAAAAGTCTAATTTTTCATGTCAAAACATGTCATGTGTTCTGTATACTGTAAGTGTATGCTGATGACAAGCAGTCTACATTAACACTTCAATAATCCCTGTATACACACAGGTCAGGCCATGAGGATGTCTCCTTGTCTAACACAACAAACAGCTAGCTCCTCTAATTTATTTTATCGTTTAATTTTCCTATTTATACGTATGTACACTTTATATATATATATATATATATATATATATATATATATATACAGACAGCCAAATCTTAAATTCTTAACTTCTTGAACAACAACAGAGTCTATATAATATGTAGAAAGATAATCATCATTTTGTATTTTTACATTTTTTTCATTTTCTATCAACAGTAGCAGTAGTAGCAGTAAAACATTAAATATTAGCAGTAGCAGATATGGACATTTATATAAATATAGATATAGATCACTTGGCCTTACCTTTCCCACTTGTTTTTTTTAATACAGTCTCTGGAGTCTGAAAACAGGTAAAGCTAACACACAAAAATGACTGACATACACACTCTCACACCACCATGCCTACAGTTGACAAAGTAGAGCTAATAGATACACTGTAGAAGTTGAATGTCTGTCCTGTCCTGTCCTCTTTCTTCACTGCTGCTGCTGCTGCTGCATGGATCAGCATGCAGAGTGGACCTGAAAGCTTTTCACTGGCCAACACACAGCTCCGCTCTCAACCACTGCGATGGGGACAGAGCCCACTTTGACAGCTGATTACAAACTGCCTGTGGAAAGGGCACACACACGCACGCACACACACATACACGCACACACGCTGGCCTACATACCGTATAACCAGCTACACACACGCATATGGACTGCACATATATCAATTCATGTGAAGCACAGGCATAAACCTTCACATACAAATAAGTACAACTCTCTCATTCACATATTTATTTATATGGCGGCACAGTGTGTGTTGATTCAGAGGTGCCAGAGGTGTGTCACAACTTTCTGTCAGTGAACGCGCCGTTATATAAATATTAATTACCGCATTGCATAAAATTAGCATACCGGTCACACTTTTTACAGGTCATAAATGAAGCTTTTTGAGTGTGACTTTTACAATGGATTAGAAATAGTGAAATGCTCAGGCACAAAACCAAAATACTAATGGCTAGATTTAAACAGGCTAGATTTTTTTATTTAATCACATAAAACGTTCTATTTTATGAACCTTTCTCAGCAGCACAAGAACTTGGTGCAAGTATTGTACTTGAAATTATTTTGACAGCTGGAGTGATTTTACATTAAAAAAAAAACAAAAGATGTTATGAATTGTTTAGAATCTAAACTTTAGATGAAACTACTCGAAAGTTAATCAAAAAATATGAAAATATGACATCATCTTGACTAACTACAACAGTAAGTGCTTATTTTTGACACCTTAAGTGCATGTTGCTGGTAGGACATTTAATTGAGCTGCCTGAGAGTTATTATATGACATCACAAGATGTGTCTGATGCTCGATTAGATTACACATTGCACTCAGACCTACTGGCAATAACACACATAGATTGTGTAACACACAATCTTTTTGCAAGGCCTCCACCACACTGTGCAAAGAAATGTTTGGTTTGCTCAGAGTGATCAGTAGTAGAGACAGCTGTAATTCTGACTTTACACTGGTACTATCCTGTCACTGTCACACTGGTGCCATCTCACATCTGGTATGTATGATCATGTTATGACTTAATAATAACACAGTGTGAGTATTACTGGGCTGGACTTGCTATAGATGGTTGCCATGATGATAAAGACAAATGAGAAAAACACGTTTTGAATTCATACTTCACCTTCTGCATCTCTTGTGTTACATCTTCAACATTCAACAAACCTCTCTGAACAGGATGAGACATGTTGGATAGGAACGATCATTGGCAGCGTGTCCATCACTTTGGTCCATTCCATGGCTTTCCTTGAAATTTGTTGCAGACATTCATGGTCCCCAGATGATCAGAATCATACCTACCTTTGGTGAGCCCTTGAGCTTTCTTCTACCATGGTGCTAGAGGTTGAGGTTGCTATTTGGGGTTTTTGATAAAAACATCTTAACAACAATTGGATTTCACTGTGATGCAAGAAAATGAGTTTGGTCATCCTCAGATTTCTACAGATCCACAGATTTTTAGATCTAGCGCCTTCATTGGGTCAAAATGTCAATGCTTTTGTATGACATGGTAAACATCAGTATTTTAGCGTTGTTACTGAGAGCATGTTAGCCTTAAGCTCTAACCACAGTTGTGGTATATTCTTACAGAGCTGTTAGCATAGCTGTATAATCTTGGATCCCACCAGGCACAGCTCTGTGATGGGCTGTTTTGGTCCATTCTCCATGTGGCTTCAACCAGGAGTGTTTCAGCTACGTACTTAAATTGTTTCCTTTTCTGTTTTTACAATCTGAAATCCGCACAGGGTGTTTTATTTCGAAAATTGACCGGATAGATGGACGACTTCCGGCCAGCTCGATCTGCTCTGCGCTGTCAAAGTGGAACAGCTGCGTATTCTCCGTGGACAGTGGCTTCTGAAACGCACGATGGCGCTTCTGGTAAAATCACAAACATTGCCTAGAATGGCTGTGATCAGATCGGCCTCACCAGAACGCGTCACGGTTGTGCCTGCTAGGATTGAGCCCTTAGTCCTGTTGGGATTTTTTTTGGTGTGGTACCTGGCGTACACCTGAATAGAATCATCTCATAGAGTTAGAACTTTCCACTTCATGAGGGATTACACAAAGCCAGCACCAGCCCACTGGGAGTCTAACCAACATGGCCCTGAACTGGAAGCCATGAATGCACTCAAGCTGTGGCACTCATACAGACAAATCCCCGCGGGTGTCGCCTACAACTCGGGCAGGCCTAACGGGGTGTTGTTGTCTGCACCTGTGAGCGAGTAAGTGTGAGGGTATGTTTGTTGGCCTGTGTTGCATTTACTGTGTACTCACTCAACACTGTGACCCCTTGTAGTTATTCTGGGGGCACCAGATATGTTGGTGTATTGGCTTCTGCAGGGCTCGGGTGGGTTAATGAGGTGTCAGTCACTGTAGTCCTGGGCTGCCGGCTTTCCAGAAGGCTATAAAGGTCATTTTGTTGTAAATAACTGGTATAAAGCTTAGATGATTTTGATGAAGTTGTTGGACGTTAGGATGGAATGAGGTTCTAAGTTTTCAAATTAGTTCATTATAGAGACAAAGTTAGATGCAGCTAGAGCGTAAACTGTAAGTTATCCTGTTGGTTTCTGTTCTGCAGCTCTCTAACTTCACAGCTACCATCAAGCTCAGTGAGTCTTCCTTCAGTGTTCAAAGTCATGTTATGGAGCGTGTTTTGAAGTTTATGATCATCATGTTACGCTGTCACCACAGACATGGGGCCATGTCATATTTGAGATCTTTTAAATCCCAGGGTGGTACAGAGTAGTCTTCGAGGCGCCAGATGGGGTCCATAGCCCAACTTCCCGTCCCATCACGATACCACTGCTGTCCTCATAGTCTCACTGGAATGGAATTACAGAGCTGCGTAGACAAACCAGCTCTGTGCAGGCGAACTTCTTGCTGTTCCTTTGCCAGACATTTTGAGATCAATTTTAAGAGGCTACACCATGCTGTGTAGTCTCAGCTGTCAGTTCAGGGATATCAGTGAGAAGAGTATGGTCATTTTCCGCAATTAATATTAGAGAGGCATTTATTTATTTATTTATTTGACATGCAGTGAAAATTAAACCACAGCTATCAATTCCAAAGCAAGCAGGAGGGAAGATTAATTCCAAATAATGATTGTTCCCACCTACATATGGTGGAAAGTTTATCAGGAGCAATGAGGCAAAAGGTTCCAGAAGATTATCCGTTTCCTGCTGACATAGCTGGAGTAGACCCTGTGCCTAATTAAGTGCCTAATAAGTCATTCATGGTGCCCACGGCTCTCAGAGGAAATAAGCGAAAATCTTTTGGGGTCTTACAGGAACACTCTGACATTTGGGAAACTATGCTTGTCAGACCAGAAGATGGCTATCAGTTTCAGCTCTGTGGATGCGGAGCAGAGATAGGTCTGAGACATGACGAGCGTCGCTGAGCTCAGAGCTATGAAGCGAGGGAGAGCAGCTCAGCTTCATCAATAGTACACCGATCAGCAACTCTAAAACTGTTTTATCAGATGGGGCAACTACAGCTTACTGTATGTATGTAGCTATACAATGTATGCACACGGGACAAGGGATATGATTTCCTTCACAAACATTGCTATACAAACAGTCACTGACCAGAAAACCTTAGCTGAGCAACAGTAAATAATGATCATGTATGGCCACCAGATAAATGCTAGTCTTGTATTCACTGGAGTCTTTTATGCTCTGGTTTTGGTCTCCACTAGTATATGACGGAAATATCTGGCCTTTACTGGTTAAATGACGATTATTCACCACACTGCTGGCTGCTGACTTCAGGATCATAACGCCCTTTCACTTTTTTTATTTTTTAAATTTCTATGAGAAGAAAATTTAATGAAATTGAAAAATATGAAAAATAAAATTCTCACAGAATAAGATAGTAAAGACTGAAACACAACTTTATTCATATTTACAGAGCTTTCACTCACTGCTAAACAGTCTGTTCCTGCGTTAGTAAAGTATGCGCTTAAATCAACCAAGAGCCCATTAAACAATGAGAAGAAAACACGAACACGTCTGTTAAAAAAAAGAATCCTATTAAGTATGTATGATTGTAAAAAATGAAAATGCATGATACAGACAACTCATCTCTGGTGAAATATTCAGAAGAAATAATTTGTTTGCAATTCTGCATTCTGGTCATCTCATTGTTATGCTTTGAACATAATATAAAATGGACATAAAATATCTCAAAATAAAATTAAAATAAAGTAGCTTTGATTCATGAATGATTTAACCTGTGAATGGTGCAGAATGGGCTGTTTCCTTAAAGAAAAATATGTTAATTTTTTTTTTTTTTTAACTGTAAGTTCATACATAGAACTGTGGAATCCTGACAAACTGCATATCTGACACAGCTGTTCTGAACAATAACCAAACAGACAAGGAGGCAGCATAACACATGACGTTTAGTTCAACGCTTGAACTCTATGTTTGAGAAATTTAGCCCTGTGTGAAATTACATCAACGTGTCATCATTTCCAGTGTCGCAGTGTTATCACAAACCATATCACACAGCTGTTCTGAACACTCACTTTAATGTGAGGCCGAGATTTGACTCTTTCTACACGTACAGATTGCCTGTACATGATGTTTCAGTCATTTGGCTTGTTTACAGACGTTTTATATTTTATGTGGCTTAAGCTTGTGTGTGCGCGCAGCGTGTGCAAGAGTTTTTCCATACTAAAAGAGTGAAATATTTCATCCACCCAACAGTAAACTATAGGCATGTTCAAAGACGCAGTATAAACACCTGCTGTGGAAGAAATGATTTATTAATCACCAATAATGATTCGGGTGTAGGGTTCTTGAGCGTGAGAAACTACATCTTTACAGTTCAAGTCTTGGTGACAGATGGTTCATCTTGTAGCATGGTAGTCTCATTCACACGCGCACACACACACGCACACACACACACACACAAATGTGTACAAGGCATGCACACCATCCACGCACACGCTGGTCCATAAACGGAGCTTTAACATGCCTGACTACATTCTTCAGCTGCTGCTTTTTAAGGTCTCAATGTTCATGATTGTAACACCAACCAGAATGATCAGCCACATAACTATCGTTTTATTGTTATTACGTGCCACTAATCCCTCATTGTTGATTTAGTGCGACTATAACTTGTCCCATAAAAACTGTGAATGCACAGATTGCTCTATTATGCCGTTATTACACGGCTCCATACCAGAGGAAACAATATTTTGTGTCAAAAATATTGATTTAAAAATCAGTTCATTGATTTAAAAATGATTTTAATGTGTCTGCTATTATAGGCTACTCTCAGTGTTCATAATCACTTGAACAAGAAGTCAAAATGAGTAATTACCACAGTATAATGCTGAAAGTTATCCACCTGTGTTTTCCAAACATTTGTTTCATGGTAATAATATATAATGATTCGACTTGTTACCTACTTGGTGGTAGTTTATGTATAATAACCTTGAACCAGGGCTGCAAAATGCTAAACTATGTATTTATATTTAATATCATGCCTTGTAAGATGGTATGAATATGTGCGTGTGGGCCAGCATTACTCTGAGGTGTGCTATAAACTTCTGTTGTGCACGAGTGACTGGAGCTTGTCATAGCTCTGTAAAACATCGATACGATAAAACTATACCCACACTTTCCACTTTCAGTTAGTTGTCTTTTTCATGGATTTAGTTGTGGTGATGGCAAATGACCTGACTGCCAAAACCTTACTTTAGTCAAAAAGACCTTATAACCTCAGAAATGTACACCCAATAATAATAATAATAATAATAACTTTTATATATAAATATATATAGGGAAGAAGTAATTGAGACCATAAACTCACTGAGGTCACTGTTTGCTGAGGTAACGTGTAAGTAGGGTCATTTTCTAATCATGTTGATTGACCAGTACAGTCGCCACCTAGTGGTCATCAGAAAGATTGCAGGTTTAAGGCCCCCTAAAAACGCAAATTGGCTTTTTTTCAGAACTGGGAGGTCTGTCCACTAAATATACTGTCAATGATCAGAACCCAGAACTTAACCAAAGCTAAACTAAAGCATTACCACTTCAGAAATAAATACTAATATTGCCTTGTAAAGGTGTAGACAACTTATGAGCTTTAACAGCCTTTTTTTAAACTGTGAGTGTTAAAATTCAACATGAGTAGAAGCGTCATTAGTGTGGATAAATACACAAACACACACACACACACACACACACACACACACACACACACACACACACACACACACACACACACACACAAGCACAACAAAGAGTAGGCCTATACCTCCAGAAACCCGAGAAAATGTTTTGAATACGTAAGGAAACATGCACTGACTTAATGGCTTTAATTTCTGTAATTAAGGAGACTGTAATTTCATCGCGTGCATGAAAATTTAAGTCATAATAAACAGTAATCAGAGATCACTAAGTACTGTTCGTGTAATGTACTACAGAATACCTCTGATGACATGTGTATGTACAGCGCTCAGATGGTCAAACAAGAGGAGGGGGTCAGTGGGTCTTAATATAGAAAGGTTAGTAAGTGGATGAAGGAATGGGGTTTACAGCCGTGCTAGTGTTGATGGACTGGGTGAAGACAGGCTGCTAAGATATGGTTTCAGATTGACATGCCACTTCATGGTTAGAGCTTTCTGCCTATTAGAGTTTTACCCCCAAACTCGTTAATTTTAGTTAATTTTACTGTTTTAGAATCTGCTCCTGTATCATTTGGGGACAGATAGAGCAGAAATTATTAGTCGATTATTCAATTATGTGATTGACAAAACTTGAGTTGATTATATTTTTAACAAGCGAATAATTGAATTAGTAACCTATTAAGGAAGTACCACACAAACATGATAATCTGTCGCTATGTTTCTGTCTCATATCATTGAAACTAAGCTACTATTAAGCTATTATTTTTAACTAAACACTGATAAATAATAAATAATTGTCAGCCCTAGCACTAAATTAAATACTGTGTCTCTCGTTGCTGCAACCCTTTAAATAAACGGCTCTGCCTGATCTGTGCCAGAGTGTCCGCGGGACCTTTGGGACCTGTCTTCTCTCTGATGATGTATAGAGTCACTAAGTCTGTTGGTCATGGACTCAAATATTGTGCATAGCCATGGACACGGCTGAAATGAGGAAATAGCATGGCGTCTAAATTGTCCAGTCATTTCTAAATATAGGCTAGGAATAGACAAGACAGTATCGACAACTGCAGATAAATACATGTTCCCGTAATAATTCAAATTGCAAAGTGTTGTTGACTTAAACCGATTCTGGCAAGTGCTTACTGGATATGATATGATTCTTGGCTGGTGGAAAAGCAACTTAAGTTTATATTGATTTATAGAGGCACTGTATTTGTTTTGAGCCATGCTGACAACATAGCTCTGCTCTCATGCTCATTGGTTTATAAGTTGGATCAATCCACCACTTTGGTCTAGAAAATTCTTTCATAAAATATCTCAAAGGCCTGTTGGTGGATTGACATGCAATTTATTACATGCATTCATGGTCCCCAGATGGTAAACCCTAGTACTTTGGTAATTTAGACCCATTTCTTTGGTGATCCCGTCACTTTTTGTAGAGGTTGTCAGATTGACATTTGTTCTTTTTAATGAAATGTCATGACAATTTGGAGGATTGTCTAAACATCTTATTTGGATAAATTGTAATCACTCTGGTGATCCCCTGACATTTGGTCTTGACTTTTTCGTTGTATTAACACATTCTCACTTGCAACTCGTCAAAAACTGCAGCTTGGTGAGTGGCCCTACACTACAAACTATGGCACTGTAGGTACCCACTGAACTTCAGGTTTTCATGTGCAGGGCATGGTCAAGTTAGCAAGAAATAATGCGTGGTTTGAGTTCAAATCAATATGTACAATTGGTAAAGTTGCATATGTAATGTAAAAAGAAGTTAGCCAATGACTTTTGGTTTCATACAGGACACAAACAGCTGTGACAGAGCTGTATGGAGGTCTAACCATCCACCACAACCGCCTATAGGCATTCTCTCTCAATCTTACAGTGGTACTTACAGGGTCATAGTTTGCAGCATAGGGCCACAGACCAAGCTTCCATAGTGAGATTGCCCTTATTTTTTAACTGAATATAACACATATTTCATGCTCTTGCTATACTTACATTGCTTTACTCACTGTAAAAGAGAGCGGGCTTAGGGTAAGTAGAAGGTTTGCAGTTGACATAGCTTTGTTAGATGTAAGGCGAGTTACTGACTGACTGACTACTACTTTTCAACTTGTGGTATTTCCTTGGATTAGTTTCTACAGGGTTCAGAAACTTGCGTGAGAACACGCACAGTTCTTGCAGTCCCAATGTGGTACCTCCATAGTCACCGTAGCCCTGATATCGAGTTACAGTTTTGAGGAAGCGCATGTGTAACCTGTGATGTGCAGCATGACCTGCCACCTACCCATCACCATAGCAAAGACGTATTCACCCACCTGATGAACCAGATGAAATGTCTCCTGCTCTGTGATGTGGTGTGTCTCTGAAACCCGACTGTGACAAATGACAAATTGAGCTGTGATAGCAGCACAGGTGGCTGGAGGGAGAACAGATATGATATGACTTGTAGGCTAAGTCCTGTTGGGTTTACAGAAGTAATGTTCAGGATGCATGTTTTATGATGCCTCATGTTCCTGCCAAGGCAAATATCAAACAATGGAATGAGCAGCAATGACCAAGGGAGTCACACCGCACTCACATTACAACACAAACTCTCTCTTTCGTCTTGTCTCCCTCCCCCCTCCGACTTTTTTTCCATCTGTCAA
Source organism: Collichthys lucidus (assembly GCA_004119915.2). NCBI lineage: Eukaryota > Metazoa > Chordata > Actinopteri > Sciaenidae > Collichthys > Collichthys lucidus. The sequence continues at coordinate 14,016,538 of CM014087.1, forward strand.
ATCCAAAACAGCACCCACACCACGCTGTCCTCTTAGTCCTACAGCAGGCCCTGTGGCTGGTGTTAATTGAGATAATTGTGTGGAATGAGGCTGAGACGCTGCTATGCCTGTCCAGTTATTCCTATCAGGGGGTAATAGGGTGGCACACAGATTCCACAGAGATTTTACAGGGAGCAGGGTGCTGGAACAACGAGCGGCTGTAATCCCCAAAGGACTTCCACGTTGCTGGATACGGTGTGTTGTGTTTTGTCAACAGCCACTGTCATAGTAGACTTGTGTCTTGTCTGGTGTGATGAATCTCTAAGAATAGCTTGATGGTACTGTAGCTAATATTCAAGTTGGCTGATAGGAGTGTGGCAATAATCTGAGGGAGGTGTCAATACAAGCAAAGGTCTCAGTGTCCCATAAAAAACATTCTGATATTGTAATCTTAACTCAAGGTCCACTCACTGGATATTTTAACCTGTTAAACATCAGTAGATGGAGTTTGCTTAGTTCTCGCAAAACTGTCTTTTCTGACTTTTCGAACGACCTTTTGTCTGTCAGTTGACATTATACTGAAAACATAGTAGCAAATTGCTAGCATGTTGCCCGAGAGGGCAATGTGAGATAAAACTCTTGTGGGCTTGTGGATTTAGATGAGTTTATTGCAATACACACAAAACAGTGACAGAAAAATGTGGATGAAAATTGATACGGGCTGTTTTAGGTTTAAACATCTACAGTTCCATGAAAACTGAAGAATATTAATAATAACTGAAAAATTCATATAATCAAAAACCTCCAGAGCAGAACCTCCTCACTTGAACCGAGGGTCTAAGGACAGAGGGTGTCACTCCCTGTACAGATTATAAAGCCCTCTGAGGCAAATGTACAAATAAAATCTGATTTGATTTGACCACAGTAGTGCAGCATCAACACTCAGTTTAATGCTGCACTACCGTGGTCAAAGCTCTGTAACTACATTTATTCACATCCTCAAAGAGGTGTTAGTAGATTCATTGAATATTTATAGTGAGGAGCATCATGGTTTATGAGCTCTGGTAATGACGTGCAAAGAGCACTGACCTATGTCACGATGACACATTGTCAGCCCTGGAATTTACTTTTGTGTTTCATCCACATGAGAGATTCCTCCATTTATCTTCTATTTGTTGAAAGCTGTTGGATGACATTGAAGATATCTGGAGTTATGCAACACACACACAAACACATGACTGCATGATCCTATAACACAAGAAAAGCCAAGCCACCATCAGTGAAATATGTTGTTGTGATTAATGTGGGAGCTATAGAAACGAGATAAAGTGCTGCCATCTAGTGACACCAAATGAGAACACACGTCAAATGCACTGCAGGCCTGTTTGGATATTTCTCTGAGAAGGAATGGCCTTTTTTAAGATGTGCAGCACCTTCATAGATTCACACCTCTCTAAACACATTCTGCAGAATCCTCCTCAAGCAGTCAGCCGTGCTATTCTGGCTCTGTCTAACGTGCTGAACACTGAGAGAAGAAATTAGATAGCTAACTCGACACTTCAGTCAGGATTCTTTGCGCTCTGCACACATTAACATGTCACCTTATGAAAAAGGGTTTGCCTGAATGTAACCTGAGCACTGACATCACCCTGGAGGGCTTTTTTTTTAGTCCACATTGCAACAACTAGACTCTATGGAAGCCCTGAACCGCATGTGTAAAAAAAAAGCCCTATTAAGTCGTTATTATGAGATATTATCTCGTTATTACGAGATACTAAGTCGTTATTACGAGATAATATCTCGTAATAACGAGATAATATCTCGTAATAACGAGATAATATCTCGTAATAACGAGATAATTATCTCGTATTAACGAGATAATTATCTCGTAATAACGAGATATTATCTCGTAATAACGACTTAGTATCTCGTAATAACGACTTAGTATCTCGTAATAACGACTTAGTATCTCGTAATAACGACTTAGTATCTCGTAATAACGAGATAATATCTCGTAATAACGACTTAGTATCTCGTAATAACGACTTAGTATCTCGTAATAACGACTTAGTATCTCGTAATAACGAGATAATATCTCGTAATAACGACTTAGTATCTCGTAATAACGAGATATTATCTCATAAAAACGACTTAATAGGGCTTTTTTTTTTTTTTTACACATGCGGTTCAGGGCTTCCGTAAGACTGTAAACACAAAGCATGGTCGCAGTTCACAGTCATTTCAAGCCTAGATAGCTAATATACTAAGATCTAATGAGTAATATAAAAAGATTTAAGAAAGATATTTCCATAATGTGCAGGGCTGTTCTGTATAAGATGATTATTTCAGTTGGTGATCCATCTGATATATTTAATTTGTATCACATGACTAGCAGACAACTCTGTGTAGCATTATTCTTCTCAATAGTTGTAATATAATAATAGTGAATTCTAATTCTTGTTTTCAGTGTTTTGAAAACACACAACAACATACAGAAGAAGATAAATAAGCTGATTAAATTATGATTAAACTAATTTGTGGTCGTGTCAGAACTTAAAATGAGTTGGCTTGCTGTCAATATTTGCATGTAGCTGTTTGTATTTTCCCTCTTGATGTCCTTTAAAACCTGCTTTTGTAGTTTTCTGTTACAAAACATACATTAAAATGACATTTGTGATAACAACACAATATTGCTAAGATTACACATTGTCCACTTTGTATGATGCACAATGCAAAGACACAATACCACAGGCAATGTACCACAAGGTGGAGCCTTGTATTCTGATGTTGTGTTGTGTCTGATGACGGACAAACATAAACTTTCACAGAAAAGAAAGCAGTAAATGCAACAATAAGAGAAACGCATGCAATAAACAGAAAAGAATCATGACATATATTAATATTAATATATCATTATTTATCTCTACTGGCATTGGCAATGATTGCAACCTTCACCTTAAATGACCACTGACAAGGGGGGACAGGGTCAAAGCCCCAGCATCCTGGTTGTGCACATTGTGTGCACAATGTTTTTTAAAGAAGGAGTCCACCATCAGTCATCAGTCCTGCTTGTTTTCCACCAGTCAGCTGCTTGGCACTGATGCTGCTGACGGGGCTTCGCTCACCAGCAGCCACCCGTGAAAGATGCTCTGTTTGCTGGACCAGGACTCACGCTTGGCTGGGAGACACAGCAGGAGGAGGTCCCAGGGTCCCAGGACCCTCACTGCAAACTAAATTGCTGTTCTGGGATTGTGGTTAAAGTGTGTGTGTGTTGGCTGGTGTCCCTCTCTAACAAACAAGAGGAGATAGTCAGCAAAGCAGAGAAATTGAAGTGACAGGACCTGCTGCCCTGCCCCCATATAGAGTGTCACACACACACTTTTACATTTTTTACAGCTCCACTGAACAGTCGTCTCATTCCTTTTCTCTCTTAGTGTCAACTCTTAGTCTCTCTATATAGGTCACTCTTTATTTACCCTACAAAATAAAATTTCCTGTGTCAGGTGATATGAAAAAACAATATGCAGTGTAAGGGTTCTTGTAAGACAGGAGTGAAATCAGACTGCTGCACATTGTTGAAGAAGATCAATAAAAAAGAATAATAAATTTATATATATATATATATATATATATATATATATATATATATATATATATATATATATATATATATATATATATATATATATATATATATTAGATAATAACTGTTTGTAATGTAAAGATTTGGTGGAGTCTTAGTGCCTCTCTGTGCTTTGTTTACAAACAGAGTGGCAATTTTTTTCTCAACTACATCCATAAATTAAGGCGGTTTATTGTTAGTAGTACTAATACATGTGTGTTTACAGACTAGTTAGAGATGAGTCAAGTCTGTGAGATTCTGAGGGCAGCATCACAGTGTGAGCTTTGTTAACGGGCACGCGGGGAGGTTAAGCCCTGACCTGTTGTGAGCATTTATTTGCAGGCCTATTGAATGCCATAAAAAAAAGAAAAACAGGAAGAGGAGTTGTTTTGAAAGTGAAATGACTTCCACGGAAAGAGGAACTGTGTGGAGTTACAGGAAAGGGACCGCCCCCTTCCCACACAAGCCTTCCTTCTTCTTCATATTGGTGATATTAATCTCTCCTGCTTTCTCTTCTTGTTCACTTTTCATATCATTTCAGACGGTCATGTTTTTAAAGAAAGGTCACACCATTGTTCTTACTCAGTACTGCTTTTTTTTTTGTCAACACACTGACTGATGGTGTGAAAAGCATGCAGGGTCAAATGACACATGCAACATGTTACCGTGCTTATATACTGTATCTTATGTACAACAATCAAATTTTTTTTTGCAAATATCACCTGAGTGCTGCATTTCTGTAAAAGCATGTGATGATCATCGAATGCAGTGCAATCCATGAAGTCCAATTATAGCTCGAAAACATGCGCAGTCATATTCAAATACAGGATAACAGCATGCTTTGTGTGCATGGCAATGCATTGCTTATCTGTTGCTATTTTGTATCGATTGATTTATTCAAAATTTGCATGTGTGTGTTTGTGTGGAATATGTGCATAAGCACATTTATTTACTGTCTGACCTGTGCAGCTTTAGTTCGTGAGAAGAGCTGGTCTAATAAACAGTGGTTTTAGCCTTTGTGATGATAATAAATGCGCAGATATTTTTTATATGCCACCGATATAACACGTATCTTATTGCCCGATGCTTTACATATTTTCCTATGCCTCCAGCGTGATAAATATATTAAAATGATGACATGAGAAGACAAAGTCTCACTAAAGTATCACATTTAAAGGACATGCAACAGTGGCTTATTTAGCCCAGCAGAGGGAGCTCTGATATAAGTAAAGGTGGAGACATTATCTTATGTCCACAATAAAAAAAACACAATTAGTATAAATAATTATCTATTTTTACTTTTTTAACATCTCTTGTGGAGAGAAATAAAAACTCTTGTAAGTTATTTTTAGTATTCCAAAATGTAAAATGTAAATGCAGCACTGGGCTGGCCCTGAAGTAAACAAAGCGTTAATGTACTTTACTGTATGTGCACTTATCGCATACAGTATGTGCACACACAATGCTGATGAATGATACAGTGGCTGTAAACCTGTGCTTTCAATTCAAATGAATAGAAGTGAGTGGAGGAAAGCAGAATAGAAAAAAGGCACACATGCTCTTATCTCCTCCATCCAGAGGGTAGCATGGTCACTGCTGCTATCTCAGGCTTTAGTCTTGTTTTGTGGCTGCTTCCTTCCTCTTTTGACTGTTTGTTTTCTAAGAAATGATTCCGAGTTGTCTCACCGCAGCGCTGTAGTTTCCCACACATATCTCACAAATTCGAGTTTGTTGGTTTGTCACTATGCCTGCAACAAACAGTGTTTCACAACTAATACCCGTTAGCAATAAGCTCTCCCTTTGAGGATGCACATGAGGATGCCTTGTCCTTGTGCCACGAATGAGCTTCTCTAGCGGTTGCAGAATGACACATGCATATTCACCTTTCTGTTTTGATGTGTATTCGTCAGTCTATTTGCCACGCATGAGCACATTCCCACATATTTCTATTGCTTGCACACACAAAAAAGAGTATGCACTTCTCAAGGACAAACATGTAGACTGATTTATGTGTTGCATTCTCAAGTGCTGCTGCCTTTACTTTACTCACTATGATTTCTGGATTCCTGTAAGACCTCAGCTGGATTGTGGCTCACCGTCGGCCCCTGTGTAACCAGATCACTCGGTCTTTAACTGTCACCCGGTACAGTATGTGCTGTCAACATGCCGCTCTGAATGTGATTGAGACTGAAATGTAGAGTGAATGAATTTGGTGCAGCAGAGTCTTGTAGCTTTGACTTTTGCACAGTCTTGGTTTGTTGTTGGAGGAACAGCACAGACATGGAGCTGTCTGTTGAACTAAACTGCTAAGTGTTAAAGGTTACAGGGTTTTAAGACAGGTGCCACCATTGTGATAGCGGCTTGTCTACTACAAGAGATCACTCTGAACGTTCAACATCAGTAAGAGTGAAGGTTACATTGCTCATGAAACTTCCTCTGGTAGAGGATGTTTGTACTTCAGGCAGTGTATGAAAGCATGTTTTGGGCAAGTCTTCATATGTGTGCGTGTGTTCATGTGTGCGTCCTGTACAGCTGTACAGTATTTGATCTCTGTGATGTGGGCCACAGAGCGCTCGCCCCAACGTCAAAAAAAAAAAGGCCAAAAACGGTTAAATTGGGTTGCTCCCCTCGGATGCCAGGCTGCAGCACGTTTCCTTGGTAACAGAGGAGTTTGGCTGGAAGCCAGACCCTGCAGTGTGGAGTCCCACCGCATCGAAGCCAACCTAAATATACACCCATTTCTCTCACCACCGCCGCCACCACCAGCCCCACCCCACTACTCCACTCATACACATAGAGGCAGACACTTGATTGTGCATAAATTCACAACACAGGCATGTCCACATATGGACACATAGTCCTGGCTGTAAGCACGTGTGTGTGGTGCAGAAAATACGCAAACATACACATGGAGAGACATGTGGCTGTCTCATCCAGCTTTTCCCAACCTGTTTCTGTAAAAGCTGCACATACAAGTCATTTTTGGTGTCATTCACGCCATCTGAAGCTGTTCCTCATCCCGCTATTCCTGCTGTATAATGAGCTAATACACTGAAGTGGAACAGCAGCACTGCTGTCTGTCATGAGAGTGTGTGTGTGTGGTTTGCAGGTGCATATGCGTGCATGTCTGTGCACAGTACAGTACTGCTAATGTCAGAGGAGTTAGTGTGCTGCGCTGTAGGCCAGCATGGGTTAAAGAGCTTAATGTTTAATGACATCATGTCCTGATTGATCTTTCCTCAGAACTCACTCAGGCAGTTTTCAGCCTTTGCCAGGAATCTGTACACATGATCTGGTGCTTCGTCTTTTGCTCCTTACATTCAATATTAAATGCATACATCACTGTGTATCGTCCATGTGTGGTAAAATCCTTGTGTATGTTTTATTTCTACAGTCAATGGCAGTAAAAGAGGCATTTAGAAGATTTTATTCCAAGGACAAACCGATGCATTATAGAAACTATACAAATAATGCACAGTTTGTGCCATTGTCCGCCTGCTTTGGAAGCGGTTTTTAGGATTTCTGGAGACAGTTTAGAAATAAACCAGTTTTTGCTAAATCCTTTTTTTTCTTGTGAGGCCTGCTTGTAAAAGTGCTCAAAATTCAGCAAACCCCCTCGTGCCACATAAGTCTTTCTGTTCCTCTTTGTTTCTGGGCAAGTTTAATTGATTTATTGATTATTTATTGATAAGAAATATCAGTCAAGAGTAAAACAGACAGACAGACAGACAGACAGACAGACAGACAGACAGACAGACAGACAGACAGACAGACAGACAGACAGACAGACAGACAGACAGACAGACAGACAGACAGACAGACAGACAGACAGACAGACAGATAGATAGATAGATAGATAGATAGATAGATAGATAGATAGATAGATAGATAGATAGATAGATAGATAGATAGATAGATAGATAGATAGATAGATAGATAGATAGATAGATAGATTGAAGACTTTAGGTAAAAATACTAACATACACTAAAATATACCTGCACTGCATTACACATTTACAGCTGCCTGAAGGCGATGGCTGCCAGTAGCAGCAGCATGCGGTCGTTTGTTCCATTTTATAAAGACACCCAGCTCAGTAGCTACTTAAAAACCACATAAAAACACGTCTGTCATGTCTCTGCAAATGATTTGGTTCTCCACGTGAAACCAAACACCCCGGGGTTCTGGTGGCTTTTTTGTTTAAAATCCATCTTTTCGGGGGAAGTGCTGCACCTCCTGTGTGTGTGTGTGTGTGTGTGTGTGTGTGTGTGTGTGTGTGTGTGTGTGTGTGTGTGTGTGTGTGTGTGTGTGTGTGTGTGTGTGTCTGTGTGTGTGTGTGTGGGGGGTCAAACTCACGTGCATAATGAGGCCCAAAGCTCCACCGTCAACTTTAGGCACATGGTGGCGTCTACAGAGAACTGAGGTGTCAGAGGGGATTCAGCTCTTCAGCGAACATGTGTACATGTGTGGGTATTTTCTGTGTGCATGTATGCTCACAATACGTGAGAGGCTACATGTGCAGCTGCAGCCTTTGGCATGCCTGCCTCTTAAAGTAGCGTTGAAATACATAGAAATACCATCATATACAATAAGACTAACTTCACTTTTGTCATTCACTCTTGGAATAAGTAATGTATACATTATGAACCAACCATAAACTATGAGAATCCATTATTGTGTCTTGCCTAAGGCCCTGTCACACAACTATTAAACATGATATTTTTGCATGGAACCGCCGTCATGAGTTCATTAGCGCACGAGACGAAATGAAATTAGGTTAAACTTTGACATGTGACTTTGCACCATCACAGTGCTGACTGCTGAGGGAATGGAGAGGGGGCCTTCAATCCATAGTGAACTCAGTAACTTTAAATTTCTCCATGCGTTATTTTCTAGGCTATGTAGGTAAGATGATTTAGTGGCTTCACTTCTTTATGGCATCTAAATTTGAGGTCTGTGCTATATAAGACCCCCTGTAACCTAATGGACTTCATCACATGCTTTCAAATTCACTCTGACCCCAGTTTCAGCAGTAATGGGATGTGACGGATGTTTGGGGGCAGTGCTGTGTGAGAACAGGAGCTGGTGTGGGGTGTTCAACCTCCGAGCCACCCTCCCCTCTCACACATGCATACCTCTCCTTCCCACCTTCTCTTTTTTTGTGTGCACATTTTCTCCCGGATTTTTCTCCCCCCTTGCTAGATCTCCTGCTTCTCCCGCACTAACCCATAATCTCCCTCTCCTCCCATCCCTTCTCTTCTTTCATTCCTCCACCTCGCCTTGTCTATTGTTTCTGCGATCAGTCGGAACCGTGGAATGCTGCTGGCAGCCTCAGCCCGCCTCCTCCTGTGGCATTCCCATGCTGGGTCATTGTGGGTGGGATTGAGCGAGCGAGGGTCATAGCCGAGGAAGTGAACTAGGAAGTTTTCACAAGAGTTTAGCTTCCAATGCAACCAAGACTCTCAGACTTCATTTGCAGTCCTCCTCTTCCCTGTCCCCAGGCCTCTAACCATTCATTTCTACAAACAATTAACAGAATAGTTCTTTTTGAGGCTTCATGTTAAAGACACTGACAGGGCTCATTTGTTCAATTCATGGAATTAGGGAATGCCATACCTTGCTATACATACTTATCTTAAACTTTAAGTCAGTAGAATGGAGAGAGTCGAGGCACCATTGATGGTAATGTTATTTTGGGCACCTCCATCTTTATCTCATTTAAATAACTCACAACACTCATTTGATATAATTTCAAAACAAAAGTTTAAGGAAGTTTTTCCTTGCCACTGCCTCCAAGTGCTTGCTCATTGTGGGAAATGTCGAGTCTCTGTAAATAATAAAATAAAGGATTAGTTTGCTCTGTATGGAAAGTGTCATGCGATAACTTGAGAAAAAACTCGAAGTGGAAACAGGAAGTGGAAATTGAATAAATGTCAGAGACGGTAATGTTAAACTTTAACGTTAGGTTAACATTTAACATTTCTACTCCCATGTTTAAATTCGCCATTTTAATTTTACCTAAACAAAATATACTTACACAGAAAATAATCATGCGAAATCCATTCTTACTTAGGAGCTTATGAACAGCGTTTGCTAGCATACGTTTCTCACATACACTTTCTTTTTTTGCCAACATTCTTTTCATTGTTTTCACATCATAACAAAGAAATACAAAGAAATACAAATACATGCCTCGAACAAACATGTCAACTCCCCACCCTCGGTCTTTACAAGTTTTCAAATTCTTGGTTGGGTATCAGGTTAGCCAGTTCCTTATATAAAATATACAGTTTTTTATACATGTTTTAATACTACTTAATTTTTTACACTCTCTTGTCTTCTTTAGTTAAAGAGTCCTGATAGACTTTTTCAGTTCATTATGGTGTCTCTCTTTTGTGCATGATTCCTAAGAAACGCTTGCTGTCTTCCAGATGAATTGGATCCTGCTTCGTTTGGTGGTCACATTCCTTTTCTGTTTTATGTGGGAAGAAGAAGCCATGGATTACATGAGATGGGGGTGCACACACACACACACACACACACACACACACACACACACACACACACACACACACACACACACACACACACACAATTAGGGGAGAGTGGGCATTGGATCTGTGGCTCCAACGGCCGGCTCCAGTGAAAGGATCTGTGTGTGGCAGTCGCAGTGATTCTGGAGCCTTTCTCCTCAGGAGCCTTTGTGTCTCATCCAAGGAGAGCAAGTTCACAGAGACACAAAGAGGCTGGAAAAAGGAGGGAAAGTGAGGGTGGACAGTTTTTTTTTCAGCCTTTCTACTCAACACTTCTTTCTTCTTCTTTTTTTTTCTTCTTGACTTCAAAGGCAGCTCTCCGGTACTTGAATGTCCATCACGATTCGCTCAATTGTTGAAAAAGGCTTGGCTTTTTTTTTGTCATGCTCACTTTGCTTTGCTTTGTAGGAGATAAAAAGATGATTCAGACTGAAACGCAACAGTCATGAACTTCCCTTGAAACATGATTTGACAGAAGTGCATCAAGCTGTGAGTTCATAGTTTGTGAAACACTTTGTGAAAGTGTCTCTGAGTTCATTTCAGGTGAGAAGGCACTGGCCGGGTGAGTTCATTTGTACTTTAATCTTGTTGTTCTTGGCCATATGGATCATTTGTACATCAGCTCCAGTTCTTCCCTTTCTGCTATCTAGTTTCATAGAAAATAAATAACTACTTCCCTACTACGGGGAAAAAAAAAAACTCCACTAATATACACAGACCATCTGCTAATGCTCCATTTAGCTTTCCAAGAAAGCAGAGCATCTTGGAATAGAAACACCAAGAGGATGGATCTGTGTTTGCATTATCGTCTGGCTGAGTGGTGTAAGTGTCTCTTATCGAATATGCTCCCATTAGGGCCAGCCCGTTTATATCCTCACATACACATTCATGCATACACTCTCACATAAACATGTGCAGCAATAACAGCGGACATGCACACATGTTGCATGCACACACACACACACACATTGCCTCTATGGTGTTTAACAAGCATTTAGCCCTGCACTTGTTGCTAAAGAGTGGTTGTGAGATGGGAGGCATTTCCTCTCTGACTTTTGGTTTCCACAGCGCCCCATTAAGGCCCTCATCAATCATTGGATCACAGGCTGAAGCTCTCTTCTGTGGCCGATGGCTGGCGTTGGATCTAAAGCACCCTCTCTCTTCCTGGAGCTGTAAGGATTAAGAGCCCATTTTGTTCACAGGCCATTTGAAGAATGTGTTGAGTGCCAAAATTTTCAGCTTTGTATACATTTGCTTTATGCACTTCGAAATGTGGATTCAGTGCTATTATTTTTGTCTCGATACCAGTTGTAAGATTTGTTCTCCGCTTGTATCTGTGCTGTATTGCCAGGCGTCAGTACGCTTCACTGCAACTTCTGTAACTCCTTTTGAAAATGGTATAAAACCATGCAGCAACCTCCGTGGCTGCAGTTCCTCAAACATCCACTTGAGGCTGGCTACAGAATAAGTCAGTCTCCATAAGCCTCAATGTTAAAATGTCCAACTTAACAGCAGAAATAAACACGTTTACAGCCTGGTACAAAAAACTGTTTTGACCCCTTTAGCTAATTTCCCCGTTCATGACATCTGTACTGAGGGTGAATGTCTGCAATAGACATTGGACAAATCTTTTTGCACTACTTCCTGGACCCACTGTCATTGCCATGTCTGACTCTCTCTGCTACATGTGGTGACTGGGACTTTCATTTATTTATTAATTTCATTTATCTGTTTACAGCCTAATTTAATTGCACACAGTCCTCCCCATTTGAAGTTCTTTCAACATTTCTACTTCTACCGTCACTTTATATTTTTAATATACTTTAAAGTCAGATAAATCATTTTATTTCTACAGTTACTTAATATTTTTTATATAGTTTATAGTTTAATAAAACATGTATATAGTTTATTTACATTTTATATCATTTTGTATAAATGTTTAGCACGGGTTAACTTAACACGGTTATATATTTATTTTCTATGCAAATGTTCAATTCCTCTGCACAATTTTTAACTTTCAGGGTTTTAACTCCTGCACATTTATCTGTATATTATAAACTGTTGGTTGGTCTCCATTAGAAGGACTGTGTGTAACAAAGTGTTAACACCTGGTGCTGTGGAATGATGTTGCATTGTAATGGTGCAAGTAAAGACCAACACATATTGCATAATTTTCTGTCCCAATAAAAAAAAGTTCTCCTTTTCCATTAAGCTTTTTGACACAATTCACAAAAATAAGACAGAACTGCACACATATGCAGTGCAGACAAGTACAAGATAAATAGCATTATTATTATTATAGGATGTAAATACTGTATGATGTTTGTGTTTGTTTTCGTGTATATTAATGTGAGCAAGGTCCTATCAGATATGTGTCCAGCGGTCATGGATGGATTATAGAGCCATGAGGAAACCGCTGATCAGTCATGTGACCTTAAATGTTCCTTATGTTAGAACTAAATTCAGGAAAAACAGTTTCCATCTCCTATTAAAACTTTTTAAATTAAAAAAAATATTTTTTTGCTTTTTCCGACAAACTTTTCTGATGTGATACTTATAAATGCATCAAAATATGGTTTGGAAGCATGGCGTATGTGTCACCTGCATGCAGTGAGGGCTGTCATTTACAAAAGTTCACCTCACTCGCTTATGTTTTGGAATTCTGCAAGAGTTTAAAAAATGTCACAACACATGTCACAACTCCTTTCTGCTTGCACGCAGAAGACATTTTGATATGTTTCACTGAAAGGGCATAAACAGAACACAAACATAACTGCTAAAAATTAGCATTCACAGTAATTAGTATAATAATCTCTTCAAAATATAGAAATGGTGACAGACTCAACACTGAATTTAACTGAATTTAACATATTAAAAGCTAAACCACATTTTTCAATCGAAATGAACTCAATAATTTTTTTAAACAATCAACTCAAAAAGAAAACTAGGCTCTCAATAAGACAGTATTCATCTGTTGGTATCTATACTCCTGGTGGAAAGTTAACATGTTTTTTTTCTACATGCTATCCCTGCATTTAAATCAGCAGCAAATCAGTAAGCAGCATGTCATCTTCCTCTGTGTCACCCTCCTACATCTACAGTATACACATGTCACATGGCCCTTGGTTGGGAACAGCTTCAGCTCATTCCCCCTCCTTCCTCATGTCTCTCTCTTTTTTAGTCTCCCTCATTCTCAGTCTCTCTGTCACCCTGCGTCTCTCCATCTGTCAGTCTTACTCCCTCTCATCTCTCCCTATCTCCCCTACCACCCGCCCTCGTCTGCATCACAGGATTCCCGCCACTTCAGTCTCCAATCTTGTTTCATGGCAACTGGCTTTCAATGAGGGGGCTCTGGTGGTGGTGGTGGTGCCTGGAGGAGGTGGTGGTAAAGGAGGCGGGTGGGTTTGACATTGAGAGGAGGAGGAGTTGCTCCTTCGGAATGGTGGATATCTGCGTTACACGAGGACAGAATGTTCTCAAAAGTACACGTGAAGATTGAACTATTCATGTCCATTATGTGTGAACACTGGGGTTGGGAGCGATAGGGGGGGCGGATTGTCCGGGCCTTTTTGGCAAGAGTGATGGGATTTTTTTTTTTGTCGGCTAGAGTTGCCAAACCCATGTCAAACGTGTCAATATATGACACGCAGCTCAAACTAATTCTCACAGGTTTTATGACGCTGCAGGTGGGAAAGCTTCCTCACATGACTTGAGTCGTGATTTATTCTGTGTAATGTGTAATGTATTCTAGAAAAGACACCAACAAGATTGTTTAACACCTGATTGCACTGGATGGGATTTCTGACATATTATTTGCAGAGCTGTTAAAAGCATATGAGGACAATAAAAGCTTTATTGATACGATATGGATTTTTCAATGAGAGTTCTGTGTAAAGTAATTGATTTATTCACATTAGTTTGCTCCTACGCGGGGGAGGTCATTATTAAAAAAGCAGGCTGACGCTTATATCCAATGAAAGAAATACATACACTTTATAAAACATTGATTATTTGACAGCTAAATGGGGCTTTTATAGTTCCCTCCCGCTGCATTTGAATAAGTTCCAGCTTCCGTGTGTTACAGCTCAGCCCACTGCGACTCATGACCCTCCACCGCCAAGAGGGATGGACTGCATGTTAAAAAGCTTTCCCCTCCATGAACCCTCTGTCTGCCACCCAGTAAGTCTGTGTGAGAGTGTGTAGTGTTCTTTGTGTGAGCTTTTATATGTGCACCTACAGTATAAGGGCTCTTTCAAAAATTTGTTTCTCAAGCTCTTGTGTCTATGCGCCAAGGGATGTACAAGTATATATGCTTCAAGTGTGTGTGTGTGTTTATGTATAATTTTTTGGAGGCGATGCACAAAAAAGTCAATAGAACGATGTTACAAAATGCAAATTAAAAAAAATTCAATTAAATCTAGGTGGTGACGCAAATTTTGGGAAATATTCCCTCACTTGATGAGACTTCTCAACCAACCAACAGCATAACCATCCATGTTTGAGGTAGATTTATGTGCTGGTAACTATTTCTCTGCCTGCTTCCAGTCCTTTTGCTCTGCTAAGCTAATTAGCTGCTGGCTCTCGCTTCATATTTAGCATATAGATATAAGAGTGGCATTGATGTCTCATCTAATTCTCTGGAAGAACATGAATAAGCGTATATACCAAAATGTTCAACTATTCAGAGTGAACTTGAGCGAAAACTTTTTGACGTATCCTGAAAAAAATTGACTGTACTGTACTGTACTTCATGTACATACAAAAAAAAGGAAAAGGTGAATGAAGCAAACAGTAACTGCTTCATTCCACCGTTCTAGAGCAAGTTTATGATTGCACCGGGTTTAGTGGAAGGTGGTTTTAGAACAGAAGCAGATCTCTACCCTTCATCACCAACCACACCAAGAAAAAAGCATAGACTACCTAGACTCCTGATCATTACAAAATTTTACATGAAATAAAATTTGAAATGAAAATCTGATCAAAATTCTCATCAAATCTGAGCAGGCAAAGCGCTACGCTTACTGAAACACCACAGGTGGAAGATGCCGAAACAAAGAGCTGCGTGTGGTGGAATCAAGGCATTAGGCAACTTTAAATAAATCAGTGTGAGCTGTCACACAGTCACACTCCACTCGCAAATGGCTGACGTGTTGATTTGCGAGCTAATTATCGCTATTGTCTCTACGGTTGGTACATAAACACACAGACCGTACAACCAGAGGAGAAAATTTACTTCACACCTGTGCAGACCTTTGTGTGTTTGTGTGCATCTGTAGAGTCTGTATGTGATTATCTGTGGAGTACACCTACACCGAGATGGAAGTGTATGATGATATTCATTATCTGTGAGTGAATGGTGTGTGTGTGTGTGTGTGTCTCCTGCGATGCTGCCACCCATGATCAGCAGCAACAACGCTGTTGAAAAAGAGAACGGGTCCATTCTGTCCGAGGTCACAGATCACTCGACTGACTGCATTAAGTTGTAACAATGTGTGAGTGAAGTGCTTAACCCACACCGAGGCCTGTTTGCCGGCGTTCTTGTTGGTGAAATAAATCAAACCTTTAGGGGGAGCATGCTAACAGAGGGACTGGCCGCAGAACAATCAGTTTAGGGCACAATGAAGGTGAAAGGGACAAGGTCACAGGCTCTAAAATCAGATGTGAGGGGAAAGTGGGGAAACAAAAGCAGGGAGAAAGCCTTTTGGAGGAGATCTTCGTTAGGGGAGAGCTAGTGGGAAAGGGGGAGCAGAGAAAGAGCACAAGATGGAGCAGGGAAAGAAAAGGTGCAGTTTAACCCTGCTGGCCTATTTTAAAGGGGGTGAGGAGAAAGTGGAGATTTGAAGCATAGCTTGGAGGTGAGGGGGGTGACTCTGGAGATTGGCCTCCCTTTATAGGGTAGTTAACACAAGGAAACTCCTCATGTTCAGAAATGGAGAATGGGTAGTAAATGTGTTTTCAGTCGAATTAGCAGTAAATCTTAATTGCAGGTTTATGTACGACCAAATGTGGAGATGAGATAAAAAGAAAAAGGTCCAACCCTTTCTTCCTTTATGGACTGCTTTAAATTCAGCCTTCATCCAGGTGATGTAAGCTGAGACACAAGCGTTGCACTGATGAGTTTGAATGAAAAAATTGTGAAATGTGCTCAAATGGACCCTGCATGCATAAATTAATAAAAAGATAAGATCCTGATCTGAAAGGGGCCCAAGGACAGTCCTCATGTATAATGCAAGCTGAACAGACCCATACATAGAGGCCCCCACAGCATCAACAGCGGCGTGATGCACCACCAATTAAAAAGAAAAAAATAATAATGATAGCAATACATGTCAGTTTTCACACATTTCACAGCGCCACACTTGGATGTGAACTCTTCTCAACACGTTTTCCTCCTGTGTTAACACCACACGTTCTGGGGTGACGGCAAGGCTGCACAGATCCAGTCAGGTAGTCATTAATTGACACACAGACCCAGGCAACAAAATGGTACCTTACCCAATTATATTAAACAGAATGTAACTTGGACCATGCTCGGGTTTCTGGTCCAGTCTTGATTACTACAAACCTGTGAAGACCTCTACTGGGATATACAAGTTTTATTGAAATTAACTCAAAATGTTGTGTATTCGTTGGTTACACACATCATCGATGTTCAATAAAACCTGGAAACAGTGCCTAACGCTTAGCTTGTTACCAATTTTGCCCAGTGGCCACTCGTAGTATTGCACCCAAACATTTCCCCATGCTCTAAAAAGCATTTTTCTCATACATCACATTATAAAAGAGGCATCTGTAAAACAAGACAAGACACCTCCAACTGCAAACAAGGTTTATTATGACTCTTTTTATTACGAGGTTTGATATTTGTGAAACACTCCCCGAGCCGAGAAAAGTGATTTAAAAATCTGTCACATATTCATCAATGTAAAGTCTATGTGCCAAGCGGGAACTCAATCGTGGGACTAGTGAGAGAAATACTATCCAGTGGGCTGTAAAACCAGTGTCTAGGTCTGAAACATATCCATATATTGCTATAACAAGACTATTGTTGTTTGGTGTTCTCTAAAACTAAAACTGTCTCTTAAACAGACACATTCTAAATATATCTTCTATTCTTAAGTTAAATTATTTAACCTGTTTCAACTTCATAACTGTATTCTCATGTTGCTTTCATCACTCTCGTTTTGCTCTATTTTACAGTATGGTTTTCCTTTTTTCTTACAGCAGTGATATCACACTTAATTTACTTTAATTTATTCAAGAAATCTCAAGCCGCCATATTAAGGCATAGCAAACATCCCCCTGCTCATGCATGCGATGATCTTTCCATTATTTATTTTCATTATTCTCAACCGGCGCAATTATTCACCCATTCATATTTAAAATAAGACATATCATATAGAATCACGTGATGAAGTAATCCCACTTGTACAATAAATCTAATTATGCTATCTCAACTGATCAAAGATAACATGTTTTAATATCTGCAACAGATTCATTTATTGTCGCCTGCCTCATTTGTGCATTCATAACACGAATTGGGTAATTGGGTGGGAATGAGCGCTGCTAAGTATTATATGTGTCCATGTAAAGCGCAAACACGCGCGGTTGTGTTTCTCCTGCCTGAGTGGCATGCTAATGATGACGGCAGCGTGGCTGCCCATCTTGGACCTGATCTCCATCATGTGGTCCTCTGGTTGTTAATCCTCATGTGGTAATGAGCTGAGGGATGGAGTAATGAAATGAGAGCACCGCGTGTGTTTTTGTATGTTCATGGGTGGGGGGGGTCCCTGTGTGTATGTATGCTTATATGCACATGGTTACACTTGAGTCGTTGGTTAGAAGATGGGGGGATTAGTGGGGAGCGGGAAGGGGAGGAGAAGGAAGAAGAGGATTTGTGTGTGTGTGTGTGTGTGTGTGGGGACGACAAGAAGAGCCTGTGTTACTTACACTGGTGCGAGCTTCTGTCTGACATATCACCACGCACACACAAGCGTGCGCTTTTGCACTGTGACCTCCCACCCCAAGCTGCTGTGTTACAGTTGATTCTTGGGTACCTTGTTAACCCTGCAGCAGTAAGTCGACAAGCTTTCAAAGGATGCTGCTGCTGACCGGGCAAGACACAGACACGCACATACCTACAGCCCATTGCTCACACTCGAGGAATACGCCCCAAGATATATTCTAGATCCTCCTCACTTCCCCCCACATGGCGCCTAAAACATTCACATCAACACCCCCCTTGTGCCCCTCCTTCGAACGCACTCGTTGAACCCTCGAGTGTGCGTGCAGGGCCCGCCCTCTCAGTGGCTATTACAAAGTCTGGGGATCACCCGGGGGTCTTGCTTGGGGCTTGAGATGGGAGGAAAGGGGGGGGGTCAGGGGGCTTTGTGTGTGTGTGTGTGTGTGTGTGTGTGTGTGTGTGTGTGTGTGTGTGTGTGTGTGTGTGTGTGTGTGTGTGTGTGTGTGTGAAAGAGAGACAGAGAAAGACAGAGACAAAGAGAGAAACCAGCTACCTCGTGTTATATATAAATAAAAGTATGAATTGTTTGTTACACAACTACACAAACAATTACTAATATGTAAATATATAAATTATTAGAAGATTAAACAGAGATTATATGTTCTTTATAAACACAGTCTTCTTTGTTTAACCACACTTACCACTTGTCACAAAAAAAAAACAGATGATGTTACAAGACAATTAATACCTGATGATAATCAGCATCTACAAATATTATTATTATTAAGTATAATTTACATGTACTGTATTAAACACATACACAATCAGTAACATTTCACTGTCTTGTGCATTTGGTTGGCCATGTTTTTAGTCTCTCATGTACCTGAACTTCCCACAAAGTCTCATGCATTTGGTATAATTTTGCCCCCAAACCAATGTGGACAGCTTCCAGTCCAGCATTTGAAAAGTGGTTGACAGTTATGCAACAAGAAACATGAAATAATTTGAAATAAACAGAAGTAATTATTGACCTGAGTATGGATGACTGATCAGAACGCATGTCAGGATCAACATATCAAGGGACCCAGTTAAAAACTGTCTTATCTATCACTTGACAGGTAGTAAGCTTTGAATTTTTATTCATAACTTCAATACAGAAATTGCTTTCGAACATTTCTCAGGGTTGCAGAAGAAAACCCCCCTGTGGTGGGTTTGATCCCTGGCTCGTCCTATCTGTGCTTCAAAGTGTCCTTGAGCAAGACACTGAACCCATGCTTGATCCTCTTATATGCACACACAAATAAATGTATGTTGGTTCTTAGCGTCAGTCAAATGAATATATTAGTTAAAGTTCTCTGATGTCATAATTTTCACAGCTGCCAGTAGATATTGAAATTGACAGAAGTACTGTGAAGTTATCAAGCAAAGATTGACGGCGATTTTTTGCTGAAAGACAAATTTGTGTTTGTCTGTTTGCACGGGTCAAGCAATGGTAACATAAGCCAATGAACAAAGGGGCCCCTTGAACCGGCTGGCCCCTGACCACTTGTGACTGGAGCCTTAGGCTAACCGCACATACAAAATGCTCATTCAGCAGCAATCATGAGCGTGTAACCGCACAATATGCCGTTTTTCGTCATGTTCAAATGATTGGAATTGCTGGTAATTTTGAAATCGCCACAGGCTTTGCCAAACACTTTGCTGTCTGAAAGGTTTGACCTGTTTCTTGTACGTTCGAGTCGTCGTATGGTAACCGGCCATATGTTGAGGCTTGTTCTTGTTCTGCTCCCGAAGCTGCGACTTTGGTGGGTCACTCTGGATTTTGACTTTCCGAGGTTATCTTCCTTGCGACAGACGAGTGACTACTGAAGATGTTTGAGTTTCCTCCGTTGTCTAAAAAAAGCAAAGTAATATGACTTTCCCTCATGATACTGGGCTCAACGCAGTGTGACAGCTCTGGAGTGAGAGGGTTGAGCACTCAGTGGAATACAGTGCTGCATTACCTGCATTATTTAGAGCCTCTATTGTACCATTACCGACTGTCAACTTCCTCCCTCAGGGGGGATGTTTAAAAGAGCACAACATACAGCAAAGAAGACTAATCTTAATCTTAATCATCTTCATCTCTGACATTAGGAAATGCATTTCATTTATATATGTGAAGGTTATAATGAGAAGGTTGACATTTTGTAGTATTTCAACCTAAAAAACAGTGGAGTAATCCTTAATATCTTATTTTTTAAATTATGTTATTTAGTTATAAATTTCTGGAACAATGCCCGAAACCTTAGACTCTGTAATATATCGTCTCTATATCTCCTCCACCCAGTTTCTGTTCATCTGTTTGCACCTCTTTAATTTGCCCGCAGTGGGTCATGAGTGGCAGAGCCCACCTGTTACACACTGTCATGTAGCAACAGACAACATCGCACTGTTAACTCACACCTGGCCGCACTCTGCCCTGATGTTCACCTTCAACACAAACCCAAAAAACACATAAGGTCCATCTTACTCTTCTCTTTCTGTCTTGAGCTCTGTTTTCTTTTAAATATTTTAGTACCATGCCATAATCTGAAAGACTGTGTCCATCCAAACATCCAGCTACATTTTCCAGCCTTTCCTGGGGAATCCTAAGGTGTTCCCAGGTCAGGTGGGACATGTAATCCTAGCGAGTTCTGGGTCTGCCCTGGGGTCAGCTACCAATTGGATGTGCCAAGAAAACATCCAGACGAAGACACCCAGCATCCTAATCAGATGCCCGAAGCTCCTCAGCTGGCCTCTTCTGACACAAAGTAGCACAGAGGCTCTACTCCAGAGGGAGCCTGAGCTCCTCACCCTGTCTCTCTAATAGATGAAATCTATTCTACATATCTGCAAACATATTTTTTCTGTCACTACTCAAAGCACATGGCCACTGGTGAGGTTTGGAAAATGATTGGTAAATCGAGAGCTTTGCATTCCAACCCAGCTCCCTCTTCAGTACAGCAGTCCACTACAATATCCGCATTACTGTTGATTCCGCACCAATCCACCCATCCATCCCACACTTCATTTAACTATCGCTTATGAACAAGAGCCAGAGATACTTAAACTCCAAACTTAAAGGTACACATTTAAAAGTGAAAACAAATTGGAGATGAAGAGAAAGATGTGAATTTGTCAGACGTCTGTAGCCCACTCCTCATATCTGCTTGAGACTGGATTGAGGCTTCTAGCACAGCAGAATTTCTAACTAAATAGTCAGTGGTTGAGTTGGTTTGTGAGTAATGTAGGTGCCAGGTGCTGTCAAGGAAGAATAAAAACAGATTAAACCTGCTGCATTAAATTCAATCCTTTTTTAAACATTCCATCTAAACCAGTTCCCCTTTAAACAAAGCAGTTCATTTCACTCTCAGCCATTTCACATTCCTGTCAGCTGAAGACAAATCACGAAAGCTGAAAATTGTTTTTTAAAAAAGAAGAAGACGTGAGGATCAGAGTTGCAGTGAATTCAAGATGCTTCACTGTGTAAATCATGTCTCTTCCTCCAACCATTAGCAGCGGGCATAAAATAATTTTATGTTCAATCCAAAAAAAAAAAAAAAAAATGGATCTTTACTGCCAAACTGCACCTTGGGAGTCGTATTTAACTTCCCAGCTTACATTTTAATGTACACAGGCTTGTACCTTTGACTTTTTAATCATAGAACAAGATATTTTCTCATACAGTTATTAATCTTTTCTGCTGATGGTTCAGCCGTGGAGTGTTGTGCCCACCCAAGCCATGGAAGTGCTCCAACTGTTGTAAAATTGTCTGTGGAGAAAATTGATGGGATTTTTATGTCCTGAACCAGGGACGCCCGAAATAGCCTCTCCCTCTGCGTATTAGAGCCCGATCCCACCAGCTACAGTTGACAGCAAAATGTATTCATGTCAATGGAATTACAGCGGACAGTGGATTTGTTGGCAAGGGGGAAGTAAATCTGTGCAAATCCTTCTCGCTGGGTTCAACTGTGGTGAACGAGCTAACTGGGTATTGTCAAATACTTCCAGCCTGCATGGTATATGAGGGAATAAAAAAGGTCAGTATACTTGTCTCGCACACACAACACATCAACACAGGAACACACACACTTAAACAAACAGAGCATACAGGGTCCTAATAATTTTCTCCAGCAGATGTTCTCGTCCTTTATTAACTAATTGTAATCTATGGCTGCTTACATTCATGACTGCATTCATTCATGCCATTTATCACGAAACTGCCCCGTAACAAAGATGGCTTTCTCTGAGTGGTGACGGATATGACAAATCTGTCACCACTATTCATCTTTCTGATACCCCACCTATCCTCTGATGAGCATGTGGTGTAGGGCGTCTGTGTGTGTGTGTGGGTGTGATAGTGTGTGGGTGTGTTGTGTGCATGGACGAGAAACAGCTTGTATGTAGGTAGCGCATTTTGGAAGCAGTCTTAGGGAGTGGGGACGTGGGGTGGGGGGTTGGGAGGTCACATGTTTTAGGAGATTGTCCTTCAACATGAGGTCTTAGACTTTAACCTTCATGTCGGGTAGCACCCGCCATGTGCAAGCGTCTCTGAAGAGGTGTCTTTCTGTGTCTAACCTTGACCTCTGACCTTCACGAAGTAAACCCAGGAAATAGAAAAACATTCGAAAGGATCATGTTAGTGAACAAATCATCAGCCCGATAATCTCCACCATGCAGCATCTTCTCTTGACTCGCCCTTGTTATCTCAGGAGTATATCTATCATCCTTTCCTGACATTAATTGTAATTGAATAATAAATTAGGCATGTTGTTAAAGCTTGGTTCTGGGCAGGACAGAGGAGAGCAGAGGAGAAGGTTAATTAATGACTTGAGCTAGACCTGAGCTCAAGCTTGGCTGCTTTCGGATTCGCCAAACCATGCTGAGGTACTGCTGGATCACCGCTGAGATGTCTTTGAAGAAATACTATGTGTTCCTTGTGTTGAATTACTGCAGACCTGAGATGCAAAATCTACCCTCAATCCTTCAACATTTCAACCCTCCATTTTTTTATTGCACCGTGTGTTAAAGGAACTGAATTTCTCCAACAATGTGTAATTTGACCGCAGCCCACTACACAATGTCAGTTTGTAACATTATTCCAAATAAGATGTATATTTTTATCCAACTGAATGATAACTGTTTGTTTTGTTTTTGTGTTTCTTTTGCTCCCCTATGCTGGTAACTGCTTTTTCTGTCCTGATAAAAGAAAGGAGGTAAGAGAGAGTGAGTTTACAGCCACGAGGAAGAATACAAATGAAGATGAAGGGAATAGGTCAAGGAGAGTTGGGGGGCAGCTTAAAGGAAAGAGAGCGGGTTAGGCCAAATAAAACGTTTGATGATGTTTGACTTAAAAGCTCCATCAAACACAATTAACACTGTGTAAAGTTTACTTAGTGCTCCAAATGATTTCGCAGGGATATTTGTCTTCTCAGGGCAAACAGGATATACCACTCATTTGACGTTCATCAGCAATTTACTCCATAATCTGTTTGATCTTGCTGATGAGGTTTGCATACATATGAAAACACATGATTATCTGTCGACATGAGTACGAAAGCGACGTAATCTTCGAAGTGAAGGGTTAATGGAATAGCCAGGTAGCCATGGAAACGGAACAGATAGGTGTGTATGTGTGTGTGTTTCAATGCACATGCATCAGAGGACATCCTCAGCAACTATGTCACATATATGTTTAGCACAGCTGGAGAAAATGGGCAATTATTGCACATCTAAAAATAATTATAAAGTATAATTTAGATGATGATGATAAAAATATTGAGCTTGGAGTCATTTAAATGTGTAAGTACACATTTCAAACTTTAAGCACATGGCTTTTTACTTCTACTCTGTCATTCATAGATGCTGTACACATGGATTTCAGGGCTGCAAATTGCCCAGAGGAGAGCTCCAGATGATGTCTCTTCTTTTTTTTCTTAACTGTTATCTAAACTACAGTGAAGTTGTTAGGTTAAACCACTACATACCAAGTCATGTTTAAAATATCAAGCAATATACTCAATTATCCGCCCAAAGCGGACGCACAAAACAATCACATATACGGAATATATGGAGCAAACATGAATAATTAACATATACTCTGATTATACATAACATATGGCATGCACATATGTAAGTCACATCAGCATAATGCATAAAATAAAAGGTCATGCCACCAAGGATATGTCTGATCAGTTATTGCTGATCTGTGCACAAAAGTAGTGTTGACTGCATGTGTAACTTATGATATGATCATGATGAGGCTACAACATTTGGAGTGCAGGGCTTTTAGTCTTCTTATTCTTTTGCATTTTGATTATTCTTGAGTAAAACATTGATGCATTAAACGGATGTTTATGTTAAGCATTTGGTTGTTTTTGTTCTTTAATGGGTTAAACAGAAAACATTTTCAGGCTGGAGACTGTATATAGTCCATGAGGGGCAAAGGCCTGTGTTAGGTTTAACTGTGGAACACACCCCCTTCAAAAATAGGGTCTGTGAAATAAGCTGATCATTATGCTTGACTAATTGATAGCCTGGCCACTGTCACCTGATGCAAAATACCGCAGCTACACACACACGTGGTCATACCCCACACACACACACACACACTCACACACACACACACAGCATTGTATAATCATCGGACCTAAAAAAACTTGGAGCCAGAACATCTCACATGATCTTATCAGAGCTGACAGGATCCACGAGTCTCTCACACCGGTCCTCATCATTCCTCACATTCCTCGTGGTAACATTTGCCAGTGGCCGCGCTGTGGGCTCCTAATGGCACCACGCGGAGCTGGCCGGGCTACAATGCAATCCACCCCTCGCCTCTTGTGACTCTCTCGCTCTCTCTCTCTCTCAGAGCTGCTGACAGTCAGACCTTTAGAAATGACGTAGACCGGCACGCACCATATGCACGCAGCGGCTGAGGGGGGAGAGTGAGAGGCAAACAGGGAGAGCGAGAGAGGGTCCAGTCTTTTTTAGTGGAGGGTCAGCTTGACACTGATGTCATCCGTGACCGTTGGGCATGAGATAACTCCACCGGTCTCTGCCTCTGTGGCTCTTTTGCCTTATAGGGAAGTCTACATTCATATTACAGCTCAGTTATTATTAGTAGTGCTGCAGTACAGTTGGCTTTCCAGTGCGGGAAAGGCAAACTACACATATTCACATGACTGCTGTGTTTGGCAACATACGCCAAAGTAAATACAAATGAACACAAAAACATAATAAATAAACGACTTTGTCATTTCTTGATATTTGGCTTGTTGTGTCACATGATTTACCTTTCCTAGTGATGTCACAGGCTGACAGAATGAACTTTATTTTATTTTATTTTTCAAAATAACAGACATAAAATCCCACAGCTGACTACTAGGGGACACCACTGTTCCTCCATGTCCTCTATAATCTATCGTGCCTTGTACCATTGTGATCAATGACCTTCAGCACAATGTTATTTGATCAGAGTGCCTGACACTCTCATCCATTCATCGGATTCCTAAATGGCACAGATGAGATATAAAAGGTCGTCATGCCCCTTTTAGCCATTTTTCATGTGTATAATCCCACTGACACACACACACACGCACACACATACTCAAAACATACGAATTGGATGAGCTGCTCTCGATCCGCTGGGGGCTCCCTCATGCCATGCTTTGGCTCTGTCGCACACAAACACAGACACGCATGTACATCAGTAGTGGAAACCCGACCCAACGTCTGCACTCGACAGCTGCACCCCAGTGTGGGTCCTCTTACCCTGTGAAGGCATAACTATGCATAACCATCAGCGCTAAACCTGAGACTCGCCTATTAATAACACACTGGTGGGAATCTCACTCTGGCAGATGCACGCTTCAAAGTGCTCACGGCAAAAGGTAAAATGAGGTGAAACTCTAAAAAAAACAATGAGGAGCTCAGAGACGCCCTGAAACAACCTCATCATATCTGGTGCACGGTGCATTCAAACCTGGTTGTGTTGTGAATAATTTAACAGCGGTGTGTAACTGAAAACTGGACGTGTGGTGAACTGCAAAAAGGAGGGATTCCCTGTATGTGTGTGTGTGTGTGTGTGTGTGTGTGTGTGAGTGTGTAGGTGGGTGGTTGGTTATGTGTGTGTGTGTGTGTGCTCCCCCTCCCCTCATTTCTGCCTCTGCAGTGAGCCTCACCCATCCAACAGCCAATCAGAGCGCAGCTAGAGGAGAGGAACGCAATGATGGGGGAAGCCATGCTAGACGTGGTGCTTGCCCGCAGTGATGGGCGTAGGTGTCTGTATGCGTGTGTGTGTGTGTGTGTGTTTATGTGCGTGGAATGAATTTCTCACATATGCACGTCATAAAATGTGCTGTAGGAATATGTGATAGTGTGTTTTTTTTTAATATTTCTTCCACTAATTTTGACCTGCATGTCTTCATGTGCACAAACATAGATGCACACACCCCACAAACACACACACACAAACACACACACACACACACAGACAGGGAACGAGATGCAGAGATGAGGACAAACAGAAGGAACTGTTTGAAGTGTGTACAGATGCTGGTCACCTCTACTGCTGAGCGATTATATGATTCAGACTGACATGTAAAAATCCTTGAGGAGGATTTCAATGACACGACACAGGCTGTATAAAACTTACATAAGGAGTGACAGCTTATGACTTTCATGTGATTTTATTCAACAGTTTTCAAACCGAGACTGGCAAGTCTAAATTTACTTGGACAATGTGGTAAAAAGAATGAGAGCCGGGAAATAATGTTGGCATGTTTAGCTGGTGGCCTGTTGCAATAGCAGCA
The DNA here is from genome assembly GCA_004119915.2 of Collichthys lucidus. Classification (NCBI taxonomy): domain Eukaryota; kingdom Metazoa; phylum Chordata; class Actinopteri; family Sciaenidae; genus Collichthys; species Collichthys lucidus. The sequence goes on from CM014087.1 coordinate 14,043,464, forward strand.
TACACCTTTAAATCAAATACCTACTGTCTGCAGTCCACATGAGTCCGAGACACGTCTAGGTCTGAGTGTAGTTTTAAGACTGCATTTAGTCTAAATGGGGGTCACATCTATATCTGAGTTTATTACAAACTTGAAGACCAAAGTCGAGACAAGGATGAAAAAGCACAACTGCTCGTGTTCATGTTTCATCAGAAATACAAATTAAGGCTTTTTAAATAAAGATTTGCTTAAATGTTCTCTAAGAAATCAAATGTAATCACATTACATACTACAGTAGTTTAAAAAATTGTAACTGTAGAGTAAGTACGTGCTACCCTCCTCTGGCTCGTGACATAAAAAAGAAAGTATAACACATTCCACTACACGTCTAAAATGAAGATGTCTGGTTTGTGACAGGTCAAAGACAAACTATAGAACGTCAGCATTATACATGCTACAGGAGCATGCAAAGATGAGAAAGAAAAGAGTCTGCAGTCACACGAGCTCTGTGAGGCTGTACTGCTAACAACAACAATAGCCCACAATAACAATACTAACATGCTAAAATTCAGCATGTAGAGTGTTTGCCATATTGGCATGCATGGCAGGCTAACATTGGCTGATTAACCCAAATAATCCATCCAACTGCTGTTGAAAAAAAATCACTAAAAAACACTAATTTGAACCACATAGTGATTCAAGAGGAATGTCAAAGTGAGGTGTCTATATAAAATTTTATGGTAATCTATTAAATAGTTAGTCAGATATTTCAGTCTCGACTGAAAGTGGTGGTGTAAACAAGTGAAAGACCAATAGTGCTGTATCGACAGCTGCATTCCTCTCTCAGACTAAGACAAGGCAAATGTTTGGAGGCTTGACTTTGTATTCTAGCTACTCCAGTCCAGTCTCAGTGTTTATTTATGTTACGTTTTCCTCCCAAGCTCCACCGTAGTATTTCAGCGTGAAGGCCTCTAAACAAATGAAACTGAGGTCAACTCCGCCATCTCTCTCAAATTGGCTGGACATTGGGGAGCCTTGTTATTTCACAGGTCAAAGGTTGGTTGAATTCATCAGAGCGACAGGAAGCAAATAAATCTTGACCACTTCTTCATTGAAATAAATGGGGCCTGAATTTTGGTGTGACCATAGCATTACTCTTTCTTGCCCACCCCCATGGAATTAGCAGTAATTCAATACTTTGTTGCTTTAATTGCCCAACGCCAATACCCTGCACACGTCTGGTTATGCTCTGATCTTACATATAAAACAAACAACCCCAAAATTTCCTGTACCACACGGACCGATTAAAAGCTGCTGCTGTCTATCTGCTGTTTAGCTGTTTATCCACTACAAGGACGAATTAGTGTTAGCATCCAATATTTCCATCCAGATCCACTATAGTTAGATCAAATCACAAATCAGAGCATGGCATTTATGCACACAAAACATACATGAATTGAATTATGTCCTTTTAAGGGGCCGACATGGAAACAACAATTACATTTCTAGTTAGGTATTACGTCTCTTGTTAAAAATAGAAACTACGAAGACATTCTGAAGCCGTGAGCCCTCTGGGGAAATCTGGAGATAATCAGTGAATTCCAGACCTGCTGGGCTCTGCCTCTCTTCATGCGTCTCCTGAGACCATGACCTGTCATGTGTGCATGTGTGTGGAAGGACTGGGCCATGGGGGAGGGGGGTCAGACCACGATTAAATCCTTATTATCTCCCTCAAAAGCAAATTAAGAAAATTACTTAAGTGCCCTAGGAGGAGAGATGGGCACGGCTATAGCTAGTTAAGGAGCAAGGGTTAAGGTTCAGGGATCAAACTGGTGACCTGCAGGGCTGCTGTTTGCAGGACGCCTCTCTCCCTGCTCTTACAACTACCATCATTTATCCTTATTTTTAGATTAATATTGAAAAAACTAAAAACTGCTTCAAAAAATGCTTTGCATGCTGGAATCACATGCTCCATTCACATGATCTGCCTACTGTTTTTTTAAAGGCCAAGCTGGTTGTGTCGTATTTGTGGAGAAATACACCATAATCGCTTCCTCACAACCGTGAATGCTTTGAATCACATTTGAGGAGCAGCTGACTGGTACGATTATGAAAGAAGAAACAAAGAAAAGGCTACAGTACTAAAGGTTGGAAGAGGCTCCTGTGCAGTAGTTTTTAAACCATGTGTAAAGGATCTTTCCGCTGTTTATTAGCTGTGGCAAGCGGTTTTGTAGCACGCTCTGTCCATGTGTTGGTCGGTTAGTCCGCAGAAAACTTACCCACCCTTTGGCAGCCACAGTTTTTGCCGTAGGAGACTGAAATTTGCTATAGAGGTCAAAAACTTTGTGAGGTTGTGGGGTGGTGAATGCAAGAACATGTGGATACATGCACGTAGGTGGTGGAAGTGTACTGCGCAAATACAATGCAAACAGCACCTCAGTTGCTCTTCAGGAAGTGGAAGGAATACTGAGATTAAGCATCCATGGGCGGAGCTGAGGATGAGGAGTTTCTATCGACTGACCCCAAAACAAAAAAGCAGACAATGAGGATGCTGATACACTACACTGATGCTGCTTGAGTCGATCGTTGGGTATTGTTACACAAAGGTGTTGTACATTGTGGGATACCAAAAAGGACACGATAAACTTCCTTCAGTTATGCACCAGAGTGGATCAGATGTTCCAGAAAATGTCACTGGGTCATGGCGTGGATATCTGTTGGTTACAATGGAAGCCCAAAACATGGCCGTTGGCCCCTGAGGCTACCTCGTCAGATGATAGCCAATTAGTTCCTAGATTACTAAAACACAGCTTCAACGTGTGCACAGCTGCATTTATGAATTAAGGAAGTTCCGGCAGCCACCAGTATCAATATAAGGATGAGGGTTTGGACATTTCTTGTGATGATTTGCAACACACGTCCCGCCACACAAGTTTTATGTTACATATGAAACTGTCAATTTGAAAGTGATTCCTTGGATTATTGTTGAAGATATGTCAGAGGTAGATCAGTCTTACTGGCAGCGGAATGCATGGCAGACTTTAGCAGTGATTAGAAGTGGGTTACGAGGCCTTGAAGCCCCTGGGCCCATCTCCATCACCGCCCTGATTCCTTGCTCCTCTCTGCCTACTGTGAATGCCTGGGAACTGGGTGACGGATATAGTGTAGCAGACAGCGTGCCAGGGCGAGGCGGCATCCTGACAGAGGGTGGGTATCTGGGCAGGAGCCACATAGCTGGAGACAAACTCAGTGACCCTGCCTCGCCGGATGTGGCTGGCACACATCGATGTCAGCTTGTAATGATTTATTAATGGTGCCATTAGAAACTGCCATGAATCCAGTGTTAGGGAGGAAGTATCAATCAGTGTCAGTGTGTATGGGTGTGTGAAACAGTGTTTCAGACATTACTATGAGGTTAATAGTCAAAATAAAGGCATATTATTAGCTATTTATTAGCTCTTTACTAGCATTTTCTCGATTCGTACTTGTCTCTCTCTGTCTCTCTCTCTTTCTTTCCCACTGCGGAGGATTTTCTGACACATGCTGAACCTTGCATCTGAATGACAAGCACGTTCAGCATGAATTAGAGAAGCGGCCGGGGGTGGGGGGTTCTGCGTCATCACTGCCTCTCAAAACCAAATGCGACTCCCTTTCCCTCCCTCCTACTCTCACTCCCTTCTCTTCTCTACCTTTATTCATCGTGCTACCTTGGTATCCTTTCGATCTGATTCACACTCTCTAATAAGGGGCGATTCCAAGCGTTCGCTGCATCACGACAGAGAGTGATGGGGATGAATGAAGGGAAGATGCTCTGGGGAGAAGCTGGCTGGTTCTTACTCATGCGCTGATCAGCAATGCTCTGTCTGGCGTCAGCACATGCTCTCCTGCGTAATCATCTCCAGCGTATGGGTGCTCGCGCGCATTCCTCCCCTTTCTCCCGTCATCCTTCGTAGCAGACTGTTCTGCTGTTGTGAACACTGAGCCCGCGGCTGCATGCTGAATATTAGCGCAGCTTGCTTTTGACACACTGGAACGGACATGTTTTACACAGATGACAGTGTTAGATACATGTCCCTAAGCACTTCAGCAGCCTCCCATATGAAGACAACAACTTCTTTGTTTGCGTCTGGACTAACTGGACCACAGCAGATGGTATTATTATGTTTGATCTTCCACTCATCTGTCACGTTTTTATGAATTTCATACACACAGCCCAAAAGCACATGTTTGTAACAATCTGAGACAAAAAAAATGCACGATTCATCCAGCCTACCATCACACATAATAGATTTTCTCTCGTCACTTATGATTAATAATCAATTTCACGAGATAAATCATGATGAGGCTCACATTTGAGGACGCAGTTCTCATCTTCCACACATGGACTGAGCACATGTGCTGCTCCTCCCCTGTAACCTTGACAGTGCAGCATTGAAAGTATTGATCGGTTCACATTAAGCTTTGTTGCGCACATTGATGCCCTCCATACGCTGCACCACACACGTTGTATACAAGCTAACGACCCTGTGGATGACTCGTCCGGGCTGTTATTATAAGTCAGGACATGGGTGGCTCTATGCATGTGTGTGTGTGTGTAAATGTCCTCTCCACAGGGCCCAGTTAACACACCAGCTCAGAGAGGAAGATCAGCTGTAACTCTGGCCTTCACACAGGATGTTCCCAGCATGCCCCGGTCTCCCTGGAGGCTACAGAGGTCACACAAGACACTCAACTGTCCTCTCGGTATTTTGAATAAATAATGAATGAAGAATAAAGACAGGATGTGTAGAGAAAGACTCAGACAGAACGTGACTGTTTGGGTTCTGTTTATGTAGTACCTTTTTAAAATGCATTGTTATATTACGTTGGTTTTGGCAGAAGCTGCTTACTTTACTACATTTCAGGAGGTCCGGTGTCTTTAACATGGATAGAAACCAAACAAAAACTCTAATTTGCAGAACAAAAATTACGGTAATAAAGTAATAAAAGTGAACATTTGTGGCTGATAACAAAGCTGCTGATGTTGACTGAGAAGTTCCAGGTTAACTGGAATTGGCGTACGGGTCATGGCGGATAAAACACTAATGAACATGTGCAGTGAAGCAAAAAACATGGAAGCTGACCTGGTAGCTGGAAAAACTATATTAACTCATGCACTTTTCCAGTTCTTATAATACATCCATGATGTAACCGTCAGAAAACATTTCAGGTCTTTATGCTAAGCCAATGTAATCCCCTGCTGGTTGCAGTTTCTTATTTAGTGCAGATATGAGTGGTATTGATTTTCTTTCTTAACTCCCGGCAAGAGGAGACATATTTTCCAAAATGTTGAGCTATTGTTAAGTTGAAAGAAGAAACACTGTTTGCTGCACTGGTCTTATATCTTTTTCTCAATTTCAATATAAAAATCCTTGTGAAGCTCAGATGATTTGAGCTGTGTTGCTCCTTTCATTTCGAAGATGAAACATTCGGTGTTGAATTGAAGCAATGCCCTCGAACAATCACAAAATTCATTCAGTGACAGTTGCATGCTTTAACTTGTAGTTTGCGGTGCATTTCAAGATGTCTGGATCTCTGACGAGAAGAAAATGAGGATCTCAAAAAGAGTGAGAAAACAGTTAAATGAGAGATCAGCTGAAACTTGTGGGGAAGGGAATTCCGAATTGTGCTGGAGTTTCATAGACCATTTGTGCCAGATGTATTTTCTACCATTGCAAACAGATACCCATCTGCTACGGTACACATCTCTGGAGTTCAATGATTGCCAGGGTTGGCTGAGCAATGTCCAAGATTTCAAGGGAGTCTCTAACCAGCAAAAACTCTCTGCTGGTAACATGGGTTGGTGATTCAACAAATCATACTGACAATAATAGTGAAAAAAGGCAAGAGTATGTCCAACATAGTGCAAACTGGATGTGTAAATCAGCACATGAGACATAAAGAATAAGCTGGCAGCTGGTGGAGAGGTATGTAAATGAGAGTTTTTACATATTGGCTTTAGAATGTGCCGGTTTCTTGGTTAATTAGAGATGATTTTCAGGAATGCAAAGTCAAGGGTGCAGGAAGCAGAAGTAGCAGCGGCTGAAGAGGGTAACAAGTGTAACGGAGCTTAATGAGAAGAGGAGGCTCAAAGAGGATGGAGAAATGCAGGATGAAGAAAAAAAGGGATTATGGGAAAAGGCTCTGCTGAGCATCCGTCAGAGCAGTCGGGGAGCCGGAGGCCTGTGGTGCAAAGAAGTTATGGGTGGGGTAGGTTCTGATTTGTGAGGGGGGGGGGGGATCATGGCAACATGGACAGCGGGATCATGCGTGGGTTTCCATAAGCTCAGGAAGTCCATATCCATTTGTGACTTAAGTTACGCCACAGCTGAAGGTCAACAAGGCTCCACAGACGCACAGATGCATGCACAGCGGGGAAGGGAAATGGATGATGCTTCCCAGTGTAATAGGCAGTCACTGGGGAGCACGGGATGTGGAGCCGAAGAGGGGGACGGATGCATGGAAGGAAATGTCTGAATTAAAGATGAGACAGAATGGAGGGATGAGAGGGAAGAGTGCCCTAGGCAAGGATGTGTGGTCACTGAGGGCTCGTGTTGTTAACACTGCTGATAATGGCTTGCTGAGATCACAGGATCTTTGTGATATTAATAGTTCCACGTAATAGATCAGCTGCTGTATGTGTGCAGAATTCTTGACTCGTACATCAAAACTAATTAACACACCATGGACTTTGTGAACACTGCTCAATCTAGTGTTGCGTTATAAGATTCCCAAAACTCTGTGCTGCAGATCAGATCAATTCGCAGTAGAGTTTGGAGGAGGGTAACGCTGCGTTTTTGTGCTCTAATCATTGATTCTCACATGGGCGGCATGGTCATTAAAGAGCCCTATAGACACTGGTGCCTCTACACTTTTACATGTAGTTCAAGTTCAGTTTAAGTTCTCATTTTTTACCAGTAAAATTCTTTCATCCATGTTCCCTTTACAACCGTTACTGTGTTAAAGTCCTGAACAAAAATTAAGACAAAAAAATGTTTTTTTTTTTGATAGTTAAAGGTCCAGTGTGTCAGATTTAAGACATAGGCATTAGCCGAAATTGAATATTCATTTGTCTATAATCACCTGAAAGTAACAGTTGTTATTTTTTTGTTACCATAGAATAAGCCATTTATACCTCAGTGCTGTGGGTCCTCTACTACAGGGTCCGCCATGTTGAACCTAAAAACTGAAACTAAACACTGACTCCAGTATTTAAGGAGCAGCCACAGATCCAGTCTCTGCCGGATCGCTGTGAAGTATTGTGTATGCTACAGCCTTCTAGCCTGAAATCCTACCTTGTACCAGTTTCTGCCTGTTTCTGCCAACCTCTTGTCGTCTGTTTTTTGTCCGCCACTAACCGCGTCTCTCTGCCTCAGGAATCAGTCCAGTCCACTCAGCCGACCCCTCTTTGGATAGCCCCCACCTCTCCCACTCTCGCCTACCTGCCTCCATTTCGTTTCATTCAAGCCCTCTTGTTACGATCTGCTTCTGGGTTTCCCCTCAGAAACAGTCACATTGCACCAGCACTGGACCTTTAAGGGTTAAACTAAATGAAATTTCACAGGGAAACTGTGCACACACATGTAAGGTAAGTACAGGAAGCAAAAGCTGAGCCAGGAAGTCTGTAAAAAATCGTGATTGATGCTGACATCTGTCATTCTGGGTAATAATCTTACTGCTCGATTCAGCTTTCTATTAAGGAGTGGGCTCTTGCTTTACCTGCCTGACCAGTGGAACACTGGTGTGGACTGGTGTGGACTGGTGTGAATTGGAGCCCATGATGGTTTGCTGTTCTTCAATCTTCCTGTCTACTGGTTTGGGACCAGGTGTGACCAGAAGAATTTAATTTGATTCATCTCCATGCGTTGGATCATTCAAAAAAAGTAATTTCAGGAACTGTGGACAGTTCTTCATCTGCCCACGCCAACAGATCGCTCTTCAAATGAGAGGCATTTGTTACGTGTGTGTGTGTGTGTGTGTGTGTGTGTTCGTGTGTGTGTGTGTGTGTGTGTGTTTGTATGTGTGTGTGTGTGTGCGTGCGTGTGTGTGTGTGTGTGTGTGTGAGACGTTATGCTCTCTCTTTTTCTCTTTGCCACTGGCTACAGAATGTCAGGTGTGACAACCGTCGTATTAAACCACCCCAGCAGCCGTCGCTAGTGCTCCCACCCCCCAGCTCATACACAAAGACACACACGCGCAGAGAAGTAATGAGCTGAGACCTATTAAAAATCAATTTTATAGCTGCTCTCCGCGCTCTCTTTATGTTCCACTCTAACAGCAAAGCCATCGCCGAAATTGCCCAAAGCATGAGAGGGGAGTGGAGGGGCTTTGATGGACAGACTCAACTCACATTTACAGGTCAGGTGCAGTAAGCACATGTGTGTGTGTGTGTGTGTGTGTGTGCTTAGATTATGTACACAGCTTCGTAGAAATGTAATAGGCCTGTCTGTTGTTGACTTAACAGCCCAGGCTGCTGTGTGTGTTCTATTTCCTACAGAGAGCAATTCCTGATGCTTCGATTGGACTTGATAGGTTTATATTAGGGCTTTGATTGTTTTCTAAAAATCAGGTTTGAAGAAATTTATACTACAGCCTCAATGACTGTCATGGGAAAGCAACCCACATAGCATATTGTGAAATCTGTGGCAACCGTGGCCGCAGCTGATTTTCCCGTAATGTCTATGAGGAGAGGGACAGGACACACTTTCATTCAGGAGAGACAAAATGAAGTATTTATTGATTGATTGTAGAACAGATGGTTTGTGATGAGGTTTTCTTCAGATAGAAGTTTGGTGATCGATGAGCAGCAAGATGAATGAACGGAGTCCCGACACTGATGTCGGATGAAATGATAAAGATGGCGAAGCTGATGAATCTGCAAAGTCTAGGTGACGTTGGGGAGGCGGAGGGGTGTAGAACATCAGCATGTATGTCCTGAAGACAAAGATATTAAAAAAACTAAACAAATTTATGTTGACAGTCAAGATGACAAAGCAGGTGTCTCACTGTGCTATTGGATAGACGTGACCGGGTGATACAATCGATGCCCCAGATAATTAGAGCGAGAGCAGGGAGGAGTGAACGACAGGGCGGAAAGTCAGATTGATTCCAGGCCTAAACATGCAGAATAATATTCCTCCCGACTGAACCGACGCTCAATCCACACCCCACTCTATTCCACCTTAGCTTAGGCCTGTGAAAAAATGATCAGCACCAGCACCAGAAGCATGTTCACTGAAGAGGTAAATTGAAGTTTTATATTGAAATTGGAAACAGGAAAAAGCTATTGTAACGATACACTGTGTCTATAGAGACACACACATAGTTTAATTAATGGTATGGGGGTGTAACGTTAGCATTAGTTTGCTCATTCATGCCCAATGGCAGACATAAATAAAGTAAGGAGAGGTGGCACCAGTCTAAACATGGATGGTGTCATTATTTTGTATAATCAACATTACTTTATAATGAATGTTTTAATAGAGGTTAATAAAAACAAACTATCATATTAAACACAGTCTAGCGGTAAGCATACTGTAGCATCTGTGCCGTACAGTCAGCAAACTTATTTGTTATTGATTTTCACACGAGCAGCGAGGTCGAGTGCTTCTACACTTCTCATACATTTCTACATGAATATAAACAAGCTGCGTTTATATTTTTATTCCTGATTAATCTATCACTGATCCCGTTGCTGTTAAATGAAAGTTTTGATTTTTTTGTCTGTAGGGACTAGGCCTGGAAACTGGAGAGTCACCATTGAAGTCCTGCACAAGACCTGTGTGGACCTTAAGCTGGAGAGGTGCCATCACTCCATCGTCTCTCCACATTTAGGCCATATGAACGCTTTATTTGTGAGTTTGTTGTCTTTATGTGTGTGTGGTTGTATTTTAGGCTATTTGTATAAACTGATTTAAAAAATAATTTCTCCACAGAGAGAATAATAAATTTAATCTTTTCTTCTAAAATCTACTGTTAATATTTTAATGAGAATAATTAGACAAAGTAAAAAAAAGGTTAAGTGAAAGACGACAGCATCAACAGGAATATCATGTATTACCAATGTAAACGGATGATAAAACATTATTTAGTTTAATTTTATTCAATTGTGTGTGTGTGTGTGTGTGCGTGTGTGGTTGTGTGTGTGTGTGTGTGTGTGTGTGTGTGTGTGTGTGTGTGTGTGTGTGTGTGTGTGTGTGTGTGTGTGTGTGTGTGTGTGTGTGTGTGTGTGTGTGCGTGTGTCCTTTCTGAACAGCTGACAGTTGCACCGTGTGTTGTCTTTAACTTTAAAGCCTTATCATCTCTTCTTTCTCTTCCTCATCTCTCTAATGTGTCTCAGCTGCGGGCTGATAATGGACGTTCTCCCTAGACGCAGTCACTCACACACACACACACACATACACACACACACACACACACACACACACACACACACACACACACACACACACACACCTTCAGACACTCAGTGAGCGGGACAGTGTGTCAAGTCGGCGACAGTCACTGTCTCATTACCAAACAGCTTTGAAACGACTTAAAGGCGGCACGCTACTGAAACACGCCTTCATGGGTTGTTTTTGTGTCCGTGGAGGAGAAAAGATGGAGAGTGGGGGAGCGTCTTGAATTACATGAAAACGTTGTGATCAAAGACTGATCCTGGTTCTGTTTCATTCTTTCTCACTGAGGGCTTTGTTGTTTTGGAGTATGAAAAGCTGAAGGATAGTGTGACAAGCGTGTGCCTGGCAGTCAAGGATTAGTACTAGATGGATGGATGGATGGATGGATGGATGGATGGATGGATGGATGGATGGATGGGTGGACGGGTGGATAATGCTACAGGGTGTCTCCTGTGTCTGTCTTTCCCTCTTCTCTCTGGAAACCAATCCCACTTCACTAGGCTTAAGTGTGTGCTCATTCACACAAAGCCAAGCCTGTAGTAGAACCATGTGCTCCCTGGCTCCTAATAATAAACGTGGCATGTCCAGAAAGATGAGAGTTCTTCACGTTGAAGATTATTGAGTTAACCAGATAATAAAACTATTTCATGGTCTACGGTATATCCTACAAGGCTTAGAGAGAGATCAAGCACCACCCAGTCTATCTGTGGGTACACACTAAAAAAAATCTGTCTTTCTAATTTGGTGGCGCACCGTCGTATCGATCCACACATCTGTCGCTCTTCCTTTTTGTCTTACAAGTCGTGCTATCTAGTAACGGATCAGCCCTGGGGGAGTCTTCTTGATTTCAGCTGAGTGAGACGGGGCTGTGGACTCTGGCGATCAGCCTGATGGATTTGACCAACTATGTGCGGTCAGCTTTCTTTTCCCACTCACAGGAAATCTTCTATCAGCTGCACTGTCCTGCCCCCGAGGAGATAAAATCACAACTGAAAACGCTGCCTTATGTTAAAGGTTCAGCACAGTTTTAGTGGAGCGGCAGCTGACATTTAATTATAAGTCACGTCTAAAGAAAAAGAAACATTAAAACATCCATCTGTTCTCTTCCACTTATTCAGGGTCAGGTAGTGGTGGCATTCCCAGGTTGGATGTGCCCAGTGGGCATCCTATTCAGATGATCAAACCACCTCAGCTGGTTCCTTTTTTTTAAATATATTTTTTTGTCCTTTTTCAAGCATTGGGAAGCTCATTATGCTGCTTGTATCTGTAGTCACATTCTTTTGGTGAATACCCAAAGTTCATGATCATAGGTGAGGAAATCTTTGTGTTTTTCGACTTTTTTTCCCATGTTTTTGTTAATTATGCGTAACTTTAAGCCCTAATATCGTTTGAACAGGTGATTAAAAGAAAAATTCACCCCTGTTGTCTTGAACAAGGAAATTAGCTACATACACCACTGCTTGTACCAGGCTGTAAATATGTTTATTTCTGCTGTGAAGTCGGACATAATACAGGCACTTCTGGAGATTGACTCACTTCTGCAGCCTGTCTCAAGTGGCGTCTCAAGGATATACAGTTTTTAGCACTTCTGCATTGGCTTCGTTTCCAAGCCTTGGAGGTTGCCGCTTGGACCCCACAGAGAATTTTCTGTTTCTTTTGCTAGATCCATTGTGTTTCGAACCAAGTCTCCCTCAAGGAAAAGTGTCACAGTGAAATCTCTAGTGAAAGGAGGAAACATGAGTGTGGTACAGTAATGCCCCAGCCAGGACGAGTTTGTCGCATTAGAGTACATGTAGCTTATGTACTCCATAATTCCCTGATTGGGACTTGGGATTTGATAGCTGCCCGTATTTGTTTGAGCTGGAGTGAATGGATAAGACTTCAAGTTGCTGAGCTGATAGAAAGAAAGAGGGGGTAGATGGAAGAGATTTTACAGAAACAAAAAGGTAGAGAAAACTATTCTGTAGGACTGTAACGACGGGCTCTCCGTTACCCCCATATGCATGCACATATTGTAAGAAGGATGATAGGAGATGTGTTAAAAGTATACAATATGTGCATGCATATGGGGGTAACGGCGAGCCCGTTGTTACAAGGGCGCTTTCCAAGCTACCCTTAAGGAATAAAGTAGTAATTTCATTCTGGAGCTTTCTACAGGACTGATTTACATCCAATGGCAGCATTTAGTGTCAGAGCATGACGTGATGTACCCTTTATGAAGAAAGGCTGGCAGTAGAGACCCGGTGTCTGCCTTCATTCTTTTTCTGTGAAGCAATGTTCAACAAAGTGTAACAAGTATATTAAACTCTTTGAAGCCACATGCCAATTCCGTATTTATTTTCAGATCATCTTCCTGAGATGACGAAAAATATCTCTGTTCAAATGTCACCTTTCGCCTTCGACAGGCCTCGTCTGACAGGAGAGATGAAGAATTACATTCTCAATATTTGATGCGTTGTTTTTTTTTTTAAACGTTAACAAGCTACTACAGATGGCCATTACACACTGGATCCCTCCCAACCCACTGAGCAGTGCTCGCAGATCAAACACACCGGAGTGTGTCTTTAACCGTGTCCTAGTGGGTGTGTGTATTGATCGTGGAGGAGGCATTAGTTCTCTGGTTATTAATAGCCCGAGGAGAGAAGCCTAATGGGAGCTCTACTTCCTCCAACTGGTTTATTCATAGCAGGATCATTACTACCGTAATTGACCCTCTTCCTGTCTGTCTGACTAACGCACTATGAAACACATTGCGTGTCCTGTGTCTTTGTACCTGTCTCTCACACATCTTCCTTTCCTTGTGCTCCATGCTGTGCCTCATATATATTCTGCTGCATACAATGTAAAATAGATACTTCATATGCTCCGTAGTGCATTTTGGCAAGTAATTGTGTGTGTTCTCATTCTCTCCTGCTCTTTTCTGGATGGGATCGTAGCTCCTTCTGCTCGTTTCCATATTCAGGATTCTGATAAGAGGCCACCCTGCTCACTCCCTCATCCTCCGGCTAAGCCCCTCGAGGCGGCAAATTATTCATAAACTATTTCCCATCTTTATAGATATGCTTTCAAAAAGCTTTTCCTTGTCCACAATTTAAGCTGCATTAAGCCGGAGCACCGGGTGCACACGTACATGTGTGTGTACGCACAGTATCTCGGCTGCCTGAGAGATACGTCTTGGTTAGAGTACAGTCCTCCCCTCCGGCTTACATCTCACAGTAGCTGTGTACACAGAGCTGCATCCTTCTTTCTCCCCATCTACCTCCTTCCATCTCTCATGACTCCACTGCCCTACATCTCCCTCACTCTCAGAGAAGCTGCAGCAGCGAATAACCGACCTCAGTAGCATATGACTATTGTTTTATAGTTTTCATTCCACCGCCTCGTGTTTATTTATTTTCCTATTAATATCAGCAGATGAAACAGTTCTTTTATTACTTATGAATATTCACTTCCATCTGCCCCATGCAGGTCCTCTCTGCCCACACATAACCTGTTTATAAAAGCTCAATATCCAATAGCTTCCTTCCCTGAGGCACAGCTTAACACAAGTGTACAGTAGTAAACAGCTGCTTAACAATTCAGAGTGCATGTGTTGATTTAAAAAAAAAAAAACAGAAAAGAAAGAAACATGGTTTGTTTGTTGTAGTCAGTATGGGAGAAAAGTGCAGAAATAGAACAGCAGCTCAGGGTGAAGAATATGGAATGCAATCGTGATTATACTGTTAAATGTCTGTGTTGTTTCTCTGTGGACACAAAGTGCCCTGACGAGCGAGGATTGTGGCTCACAGAGATGTTTTTGTTTCCAGAAATGTTTTTAATATAAAGCATAAAGATTTATTCTTGCCTTGGAGATAACAGTTTGACAACAGAGTTTACTTGAGCTTTCATTTCTTGGCCTTCATCAGGTGAAGTCTGACCAGTTGCCAGGGAGAAGGTGACTGAAGTATGGAACTTTGTGGGACAACAGATGATTGCAGAACAGCCCACAGCACTGTTGGAACACTTGTGCAAAAACGTGGTATGTAGAATATATAAAATGTTGGATATTGCCCTTTATCATCAAAATACAAAATCCCTAAAAGTCCCTAAAAGCCTGGCTTCAGATGCTAAAAGGATTTAACAATCAAAAACTGATCTAAACTCTGATTAGTGAAGGGAACTGTGCAGGGACGAACTGACAATCTGGCACACCGTGCATTTGCCCGGTGGGCCGACGTGCTATTTGGGCCGACAAATCCCATTATATATATTTAACGAGTAGATCACACACCCCAAACACACTCTTGGGCTTAGCGATGGGCGATGAGGGCCGCGCCGGAGCATGTGGGGGCCGGTTACGGCGCACAGGGATGATTGTGGGCTGCTGTGGTCCAAAATGCCAGGGCCGATTTTTTGTCCCAGTCCGTCCCTAGAACTGTGTGACATCACCTTCATGCAACGGAGTTCTGCCCACCAAAGCTCACTCATTGTAAGACATTGTTTGTTTTTTTAGGACATTACATCACTGCATTAAAACATCTCTGTGTCAATATCTGCTGCGATTTGCAAGAATAATCTCCATTATTGGTGCATTCTTGGAAACTGTATTTGTTATTTCAGAAGGACTGATTTCACAAAATGTTACAGCTGCAAATATTTCAAATGAATTTGGCTATTTTAATCACATACTGTACGTGTGTGTGTGTGTGTGTGTATAAGAATATAATCAATATGTGTTTGTGTGAAGTGTTTTTTTTCCACTCCTTTCACACTTTATATTAGATCCTTCCTGTACGGAACAAGGAAGACGGCTTGGCTATTTTGCTTCATAGAGCCAGCTCTTTGTTCAGCAGTGTTTGTCCTCTGTCACCTACTTATGTAATGGATACACTCACTCTTACACACACACACTTACTCACACGCTGGCTGGAAAAAACGAGGAAACAGGATTTGTTTTTGTCAGTTTTCAGCTCGGAGTTCACTCGTGGAGCACTTCCTGATCTGGAGTATGTAAACACAGACACTCAAAGACGCACACAACACACAACACATGCAAGCGTTCATGTTTACAGATGAACAGGTGTGCATACACCCACGCTGACACACAGATGTTCATACTCAAACAAACACACGCATATACACACACACGTCTTCCTTCCCACTGAGTCAACAGCTCGGTGGTGTCTTTGGTGTTGATGAACAAAAAACAACAACAACAAAAAAAAACACACACACTTCCCCTCCAGCTTCCACTCAGGACGTGACTGCATTTTCCTGTGGACCCGCGAAGACAATGTCAGCATGAGTAGCCATTAACCTCCGAGCCACATTCATAAAAAAACACTCCACTTCCACAACATGTTTGTCTAACATGGGTTACAGGATGGATCTGACTGCAAACACAAGTCATGGCTTCTGCACCACTTCCCCTTCTCAAGTTGTGTAAACAAATGATGCAGCGGGGTTACCGAGTTCTTAGCTTTGTGGATTTTTTTGAAAACCGCTTTGTGCAGAGTGCACATTTTAAAGACTTGCACTGAAATGATGAATGCATCTTTATTTTGTGTGACCTGATATTCACCCAGATCTGAAATGACCTACAAAGACAGGAGATACATGATAAATGCTGAAATTATGAGAGCGGCGCAAGCCATTGGACAGTTTGTCCTTAAATGCATTCGTGGATTTGCACTCGGGTCTTTTCTTCTGGGAATAGCTGCGACGCTTTCTGGCTGCACCTTGGTTCTCGGGGCTGATTGAGGCCATTCTAGACAATTATTATAATTTCACCAGAAGCTGCGCAGCATATTTAAGAAGCGTCCCAGAGGCATCTCTTAGCTCGATTCCACTGAGCCATTGCAAGCAGTATAGAGCTGTTCAAGCTGGCGGGAAGTCAGACACAGAAAAGGCATAGAGAATTTGCACTATTTTCAAATAAAGACACCCAGTGCAGACTCACAATCGTAATAACAGACAAAAGGAAAACAAGTTACCCACTGTACCCTACTTACCGTAATTTTTAGACCATAAGCCGCTATTTTTTTCACACGCTTTGAACTCTGCATTTATTTTTACTGGCCAACGGCCACTGGGGGAGCACTCTCTAGCAGTAAACGCAAAAGTAAGACAGACATGTAAGGAAAGATTATGCGCCGAAGAAGACACTAGTTTTGCTTTTGAACTGTCATTTTGCGCATCATGCACACACCCTCATCATGGAAAACACACAAAGAAATGCATATGATGCAGCTTTCAAGTTAAAGGCAATTGATCTGGCCGTCAATGGACATGTTATCACCTGACAGGAGCAGGAAAGACAGCAGCAAAGATGTGCCAAACGTGGAAGTCTGAAACTACATGGCCTACTAGCAGCTCTGTGAGGCTGTATTTTGAGCTAAATGCTAAAGTCAGTATGCAACATACATTGCACACTGCAATGCTACCTAATTAGCTTGATAATTATTATTAATTATGCACATAAGCTTGGTTTAGCATGTTACACAGGGAAATCCTGGACGTACGCGAGACCCTGCGATGAACTGTGTATAGAGAAAACAACAAACAGCTGACTTTGCTTCTCCGACGTGGAGGAGATTATAAAAAGCATCTGTTGTGTCATAAATGATTGTGTGTTGTTCCACTTCAACAATTAGTCTCTCATCGTTCATATTGAGACCCTTTGATCGATCTTTGATCACCTGGTGCCACCGCTCATAACGTAATGTTGATGTGAAGTTGTGATAAGCGACATGAACTGCGTATTGTGTTTTATTTTGAAAGCGGGCGGAAGTTTATTGCGTTAATTCTGTGTCGGGTTTCCTGTCTGGTGCGCAGTGCTCTGTTGAAATTTACGAGGTTTAGCAGCGGCTCGCGTCAACAGACTGGCAGCTATTTGCTATGGTGACCGCGGCGCAGCCGTTACGCAGCCGTAGCGCCTCCGGTGTGAGTTGGCCTTTAGGGGCCATAAACCAAAGTACTGGAAAACTCTGACCTTATGATGATGCTACATAAAGATAAAGGTTCACAATTCACCCTTAGGGGACCATGAATGTACCACATTTCATGGATATTCATCACGTTTCAGTAAAAAACAAAAACGTGACCTCACGTGACAGCCAGTGTCACTACATAGTAACACAGTCAAATCAGTAGGATGCATCATCTGGAAACCATGAATATCCGCGCAAAGTTCTGTGCCAATCCACCACGTAGACATCGTTATTTCTCTCATAGTATTTTGACCTGATGGTGGCACTATAGAGGAAAGGTCAGTAGGATTTATCCTTTGGGCACCATGAATGTCTGTACAACACTGCATGGCAATCTTTCCAAGAGTTGTTAAAACATTTCATATTTTAATACGGACATTGCCATCTGTAAAATGATGCCGCTCATGTAGCTTAAAATCCTGCTTTCTGCAAATATGATTGGGGTAGTTGGTTTGTGATATGCATTACAGTCAGTGATCACCTCTTTAGTCCTCCATCATAATCCCCCATTTAAAAATACCAGGCCTCCGTCGTCAACTGAATGACCTCTTCACCTCGTCAGCAATTTACAGGATCATGTGTGCAACCTCACATTTGACCGCCAGTGCTTCAGATGCATTTACGTCATCTCGAGCAGGTGCATTGGGTTGCATCCATTGCCATGTGAAGCATGAGGCATGCTTTAACCTTTATGCCCTCATCTACCTCCCTTTGCACTATCTATCACCCCTACACCCCCCTATCCCCCTCTCCTTCTCTCACACCTGAAGCCGTGAACTCAGTAGGCAGAACATGAGGAGGGCGGAGATATGGAGTAGATTGAGAAAGAGGGGGTGATAACATTTACAGCAAGTGCAGAGAAGTGGAAGACATGGAAAGGGGGTTGGGAGTGTGTTTTTGTCTATGAGGGGAGGGAGGGGAGATGAGACACACAGTGTGGAAGCATGGAGCAGAGCTATTTTTAACTTGCTCAGGCAGCCTGATAGGGCAGGGCTATATATAGTGAGGCAGAGGCAGCTCGGGTAACCGTGTGAGTGTTCAAAGTATCTTTATTGTCCCTGACAGGGAAATTGGTTTACAGCCAGGATCATAGAAAAACACACACAGAGTGATGGACAACAACAAACAACAGGACGTAGTGGACAGAGTGATTTAGTGTCAAGGTCAAAGTGCAGAATGTTTAGCGCCTCGGTGGCAGCAAAGACAAAGGAAACCTTATATCTCTCGGTCGTCATAACAAGCACCCTCAACCGACGACCTGAAGGTAACTCTGTATGAAGGGGTCGGTCTTGGCACCCCAGAAGCGAATACCTGAAATATTATTATCCACTTTGATGAGGCTGTTGAGGCTGTTTTTGTTAGCTAAGGTCAAATTCCCGTACCAAGCACGAGTCATGAACTCAGAGGAGACACTGAAGGTCCAGTGTGTCAGATTTAAGGACCTCTATTTACAGATCATGGCAAAAATTTAATATTATATGCACAAGTATGTTTTCATTTGTGTGTAATCACTTGAAATGAAGAATTGTTATGTTTCTGTTACCTTAAAATTCAGAAAATTATGTCTACATACACCATGGGTGCTCTTGCGTGGAGTCTGCCATGTTGAACTACCTATGTTTCTACAGTAGGGGGTTTCATGTGTTTAGCAACTACTGTAGATTTTTCACACAAGGGGGTTTCAACCAGCACCCACACAGGTAAATTCCACTGAATCTTATACAAAGGAACGCTTTCAAAGGACACAACTTTGTGCAAGAAAAAAAAAAGCAGCATGAGATTCAAATCACAGTTTGTGATCAAGAACAAACTTGCAGTGATCCACCTGCTCAGTGCATGTACCTTTGATCGTGGTTAGTGCAGGACTAAAGATGATTATCATGTTTCTTTAGACGTTTAATTGGAGGAAGGACTCGACACAGCAGGATACAAAGTCATCGACCACAAGCTCATGATGATGCTTTTCCCCTTTTAAGTAGATAGTAGCCCTGAGGCCATTTACCGTGCATCCAAGGAAGTATCTGAATCTGTCATTAAGCCATGTTATCTGTGAATACCATGAAACGAGCATCCCTGAAAATCCCCTGTAATTCATCCATCTTATTTCTCAATGATTGGATGTTGGCCAAGATTATATAAAGCATGTTTTACAGTTGGTTCTGCAAATGTTGAACCATGCAACCTTTCTTCCCACTCTTACTGATATGAGCTAGTCACTACGTATTTCCAGATAGATCCCAGTGATCCAGGGTTTGGTGATCTCAAGTGGAGAAACTTTATTGTTGTATTGTGCCTGTGTTTGATTGTTTGGGAATGTTGGCAACTCCAGGCAGAGTTTGTGAAGAGCAAAAAAATGAAATCTTCATCCCTAAACCAATTCCTCACCAACATTAAGGACTTTAAAAAAACATGAGTAAAAAATACAAACACTCTCTGGCACAAGAAACCTGTCGTCAGTCGCCACAAGAGCAGCATCCCGTAATCGGAAAGCCAGTCGGGTGACTGTCACGCTGTGTAACCAGGATACTTTTAAAGTACACACACACACACACACACACACACACACACACTAGTGATGGTCATGTTGTTGGTCACCAGCTAATCTTGTTTAATCCATTCGCTCAGCGCATCGAGATACACGACAGTCTCAAGTTCCTCCACCAAGAATGCGGCACACAAAATACATAAGTGATAATTTATCAAAGTAATCCCAGAAAGTCAAAAGTCAAAGAGTTAATTAATCATTTAGGTAACTCATGCACTCGTTACCATTTCTTCTTCTTCTTCTTCTACTTTAAGCATCAGCGGACATAGATGGGAATTCAAGCTGCACTGCCACATCTGTCAGTCGGGGTGTTTTTGTGAGACCTATTGCTGGTTTTACAGCGATGACACAATCGGCAGGTGAGTGTGAACATGTGCACGTGTCCACGTACTAATAGCAAAGGGGGGGGTTATCCACAGGGCAGCTGCCGGTGCGGTCATTTGTTGTTTCAGGTGTTTTGACAGGCAGACACTGAGAGAATCGAGGAACAGCTGAACATTTGTCTGGACATGCACATCAAAGCCAGCTCATATTGTATTAGCTCAGCTGCACTCACACACAAACATGCACACACAGAGCACGAAGCAGATCCAGGTCTAAACAGGAAAGTGAGAACTTCATTCACTGTTTTGTCATATCTTTTTCTGGTGCTCTGATCTCATTGTCAAGGGGAGTGAATTTGGCCATTGATTCAACATGTCACCTTTATTAGCCACAGCAACCAGAGCCGATACAGATGATGGGTAAAATCATATTATGTCTTCATCCCTTTTGATCATGCAACATTAATTATTGAGGTAATATGTCTGACAATTTGACCAACAAACACTGGACAGAGGAGTGGGCACAATCAGACATGAAATGGTCCCTAAGTATTGAATAATCCTCGTCATTTTTCAGTTTAATGTTATTTATGATAACAGTTAATGTGAATGACATTCCCATATAGAGCAGATCCAGACCGTAGACTATCATCTTTATAATATAATTTACAGAGACGCACTGATTCTCACCATGAGGATACACTTGGCAACAGTTGCAAGGAAAACTTCCTATTAAAAGGCAGGAATGCCGAGTAGGACCCAGCTCGTGGTGGGTGTCCAACGGGGAGGGGATGGGGGAGGAGAATGCGAGAGACAGTAAGGGGACTAACAAGTCTATGATAGAAAACTTGAAGAAGTTCAATGAAGCACTCTTGAATGCCTTAATGTTGTTAATGCTGCTGTCATTTGATTAGACAGTCAGTTAGTTCATCTGTTCAACACTTTGGTCCAGTGCAAGACATTGGTATGGATGTTCCAGAACTTTACCCTAGTACCACCATCACCATCACAATCAGGCCAACATTTTACACTTCAATGATGAGCTCTCAATAAATAATTGCCAGATTTCATTGAAATTTGCTATAGATTCATTTTCACTTTAAAATTAAATTAAAATAGAAAAACATTATTGTCCACTTCCCTAAATGTGCCGTACTAAGGTTATTCATGTTCCACAGAGGATGAACCATTTCTTATTTGGACACTAAATCGGCTTTCACCTGGCAGCTCCAGTTGTTTAGTTGCTTAGCACAGAAGATACCTTATGATTGAATAGACTAAAATTTACTGAGAACTTTAACGTTCAAAGACATTAAGACAGGTAAGGTACTCAATTACTGATTAGAACAGCTTCAGCGTGTTTCTTAGCACCTCCATACTGTGGAGTGTAATAAAGAACCTCTGCGGTCCACTTGGAGAGCTTTAAACTGCACAAACTTTACATTAATGCGAAAGGACGAACAAAAGAGCCTCTCTGCGGGAACAGAACATTTGCAAGTGGTTTAATGTCAACCTCTCCTCCTCTCTTTTAAGATACACACTTTCCACTCTAGGTAGAGACTAGAGCATTAATCATTCAGCAGATGCCACTGTGTGTGTGTGTGTGTGTGTGTGTGTGTGTGTGTGTGTGTGTGTGTGTGTGTGTGTGTGTGTGTGTGTGTGTGTGTGTGTGTGTGTGAGCGTGTGTGTGCAGCAAAGAAAATGCCATGGCTGAATATCAAATAACAGTCCTCCTGACCCTTGCCTTTTACATGAGCTCCAAAGGTCTCATCCCTCTGCATTATCACACCCCTCATTACTTATTCATAACCAGGAGTTACACTGTGAGCGTGTCCGCATGTGTGTCTGCTTGTTAATGTCCGTGTGTATGACTGTTTCCACATATAATACAGTTTACAGTATAGTTTGGCAGATACTGACCTCATTAAAACAATCATGTGTGGCCACAAAACCACTCCATGTTAAATACTGTGTCATTGTCATTGTTATTACAGAATTTAGCTTCATTTATGAAGCCACACCAGGCTGCCATGTTTCTTGTGTCACACCATCCCTGGCCTCATGTTACCTTATCTAAAAATAACCCCGATGAGTTTCACACATTGTGTACAAAAAAGAAGGCACTAATGTCAAATCAGGACTCCAGGTACTGGAATGGACATAGAGTGTGGGGTCACTTACTGTGTCTCGTTTAAAATGCATCTGTAAGCACACTCCTTTGTAGTACACCAAGTACCTCCTGTTATAGTGCGCTAATTTCAGTAATGTAGAAGTTGTCTTGAGTACGGCCAGTGTGCACTTACTGGAAATAACAGTCACGACATTTTACTATTACTACTCTTCTTCTTCACCAATTTGCAAATCGGTATAATAAGTATTAACACCGATATTTGACTGCAAAAATTAAAAACAATTAAATATAAAACATATGTACAACTTATCCTTGGTTGCCTTTTTTACAATGCTGGCGGTCCCTCCCAAAATGGCCTTAAAAGCATAATACACTGTACTTAGAATGGTAAGCGTAAGTATGGAAGTAAACGAATTGTCCTTATGAGAAATCCATGACAGCAATCTGCAATACATCATCACGATCATTTACTAATGGCATACAATACATACATACATACATACAATGTAGACAAGAGTTTTAGCCACACTAGCATTTCTGTTATGCTGAACTTAAACACACTGGTGCTTTGAGCTGAATGTTAAAGTCAGCATGCTAACATGCACGTGCACATGTTTATCAGGTGTAATGTTTAGGATTTCACCATTTTGGTTTAGCGTGGTAGTAATATTTGCACAAAGTATCGCTGATAATTATGGGAAAGTCATCAATTTTATAGATATTTATAGAGATATTTTAAGATAATATAAATAGGACAAATTAAAATTCTTACCTGATAAATTTGATAAGGCAATTCACCCATTACATTTCCATTATATTACATACAGGGGAGCACCACAGTTATTACAGTTCATCCAGAGGACACCTGGAATGTCTGAGCAACATTTTCCAGTAGTTATTGAGGTATTACATTGTGGACTGATGTGATGGGTTGAGAGAACCAGTTGAATGCTAAAGTTGACCAACCAGCACATGTGTATCTCTCCTCTGGCTCGTTTCTGTAAGTCATGATATCATTTTCTGCGGGCTTCTTTAAGTGTAACATCTGACTGATCTCAGATCATCCCAGCGTATAGCAGAAATGCTGCAGTCAGCCGATTTGCTGTTTCTCCTGCATTGTGTGTTCTGCATGTGATAGGGTCCCTTCCAGCTGAGTGGCCGAAGAGATAAGCTTCACTCGCACGCATGCACGCAACACGCTTGTGTGTGGACACTACAGAGACATAGAAAGAGGCAGAGGAATACATCTGTGCAAGGTAGATAAGACCGCTGCTGAACAAGAGCCACTTCTGCACACACTACCCCAGTCTCTCTCTCTCTCTTTACACTTTCAAAGCCACATTATCCATGTTGTCACGCCCCGCGCACATGCACGCCACTCCCACTGAAATTTCCACCTGCATCGGTCTCAGTTTATCGAAAGTCTGTTGCTGGTTTTCCCTCACAGGCGTTCTTTAAAGTTCAAAGGAGCGTATGCATTTTTGGTTTGTCGCTGGAATTTGCGAGGGCTGTTTGTTGGGGTCAGCGCGGATAAGGCGACATCACAAGATGTCAGAAATGCAGTATTTTATTATTCATGCTTGCGTGTGATACCGGCTTCTCTCTTTGACTACATAATTATGTCTGACTATATTTTTGCATTTGGCCGAGCGCCCTTCGTTCATGAGAATTCCTGTTGATGTGACAATTCCTCCCGGGGCTTTTTAAAGCTCCCCTGTGGCACTCAGCCCTCGGAGAGAGTGCTGCGCATTCAGCCATCCATTTGTGTGGCATGGCCCTGTGTTTATGCCGCACACTGGCATGGGTACCTTCCCCAACACGCATTGGCAAGCACTCAGAGTAATTGGCCTGGAGAAACTTGTGTGTGCATGCAAGCAGCTCCACGACACGGGAGTCTGGCATACATTTGCTCACGCATCGGAGTTCCCTTCATCCACCACTTGCACCGAAATATCTACAAATACAACGACACACATACACAATCAGGCATTAGCACAAATATGCATGCACTATTTAAGAATGCGTGCATGCTTCCTTCTACACCATCCTGCCCACAACGTTTTGTTTTTATAGAAGCGCCAGTTAAAAACAGATCACAGAAAACATCAGACAGCTTGCACGGTGCATGGCAAGCTGTTGAGATGATGCAAGCATACACTCACACATAGATCCAAATCTCTGGAAAAAAAACAATCTTCTGTCTGGCTAGGACGGGGATGTAATCAAGAAGCTGATTTTTTTTAAGTGATGTCATTAATCCAGAGTGTAACACTGACTCACATTTGTATTTTATGTCCTTAAAAGGAGCAAAAAGCTCAAAAATGTTTTCACTGTTACTTGAAAGTCACTTCTGTTAAGATGTTATGTAGGGCAAACTCAGTAATCTTCATGCCTGACGTAATTTCATAGGTGAATTCCAGCAAATGTTACAGATATGCATGAAATTTAAACCTTAAATAATTGATTATTTTAGTCTGCATTTTTGTGGAATATGTGATCTCCGGAATATAGATATTGTGATCATATGAAAAAGGTATGAAATGTTATTTTCCATGGCAATCTGTCAAGAATATGTGCATATGTTACATGCACAAGAAAGGAGCTCAGATTGGCCTGTGAGGCAGCTTGTTTTAATAAACCTGCGCATTTGCATAGGCAAATATCCTCAGATCATAAAACATCTTTAAAGCGTCGAAGCTCTTTCTCTCAGCCGAGGGCCCAGCAGGCCCCTCAGCAATCACACTGAATCACACGCTTAACAGCCATCACACACCAGGGGATTGTGTGTGTGTGTGTGTGTGTGTGTGTGTGTGTGTGTGTGTGTGTGTGTGTGTGTGTGTGTGTGCGCGCGCGCGTGTGCGCGGGTCCTCACGTGATCAACACACAGTTTAATTTGTGTGTGCATCTGTGAGGTTGTGTGTGCATACACCCCCCCCCACCCCCAACACTTTCCCGTAACTTCTGTGCTCGTGGTCTCTTGTGGCTGCGAGGGGGAAAACCTGAAGCGCTTCTTCAGTAAATGAGAGGTGGTGAGGGGAACCCGTCACTGTTTTTAGAGAGGGGGAAAGAGGCCGGGGGAGGGGAGGAGGAAGGTGAAAAAAAGATGTATTTAAATACTGACTTTCACCGCACGCCTCACTCTGGCTGACATCTGTCTGCTCTGTTATGTGCCTTTGCTGGATGTGAGTTACTTTAAAACGGTCACTAAGAGCAAGCATCTGAAACCTGTACGAGAAAAACCCAAGCAGTCCACGCTGAACACAACTCGCGTGGTATCACCAGTCGTCGTAGATCTGATGTAGCAGTTAGATTTTGGAGGAGGTGCAAGTCAGCTGAACTTCGGCCTGCGGTGTGACCTCAGAGCCTTCTCGCGTAGCCGCTGTAGATAACCCGAAAACTACGCAAAGTCAGTTAGCGATTGCTGGAAGTGAGAAATGAACTGTGAGTGTATGAATCACAGGAAGCCCCCTGCTTATTCTGAAAGGATAGAAATGTTAGCATGCATGCTGTTTGACATGTTTTATTATAAGAAACTGTGTCAGTAGGATAGTCATGAGCTGCAGGAGATTCGAAAAAGAAGAGCTTCTGCAGGATGTGATTTTTCTTTCTTATCTCTGAAAAATTACAAGTGTGGGGTGATGTATTTCCCCTCCAAAGCCGTCAGACTGCACCTCTATCACCTGTCAGCACACTGAAACTCTAAACACACTCTGCAGAGCATCAGTCACTGAGCCTGACAAACATTCACACTATTTACCCGCTATAACCGCACGTGACAGTCAGCTGTTCCACATTAAAACGCACGTGTCTTCCTCTCTAGCTTCTGTCCAAAAACCCGTCCACCACCTTATTCAAACCCAGAAATCTGATCACATCAGCAGATGCTAAAGATCTAATTCTTCACTCTGAGCTGACAGAAGTTTCCTTAAGTTTCCTTTGCAGAATTTTCCACACATCTTTTGTGATTTATGCCGTGTGAGACACAAATAGTGCGTAATAGAGTGTCTGAGTTTCATTTCAGAGAAAATATGCCTGGTAAGTGCACACCTGGTCAATAATCAGTTCCTTATTGTATTTAACACCTGCCAGACACTGTGTGATTCCAGGGAGGATGTAAGTGGGTGGAGTAGGATACACAGAAATATAAATAAAAGAAATCACATCTAATGATGATTCAAGAACATCCTACAGATAATTTTGAGTTATCGTCAGTATTTCACACAAATAGTAAAAAAAAAAGTAAGTACTAACCAGAGAAGGATGAGGAGGGAGTTAAAAAAAATAGGTGGAAGAGGTAAAATTAGATTGAGTTTAGAAGACAGGGTAGGCAACGAGGGACGGGAAGTCGAGGAAGAGTTGGGGGGAGGGTAGGAGGAGAAGAAGAAGAAGATGGAGGGATGGAAAGTGGAGGGGGAAGGGGATGAGGAGAGGAGGAGCGACCAGGGAGGAGGGGGGAAGGGAAAGCATGGTACAACAGCTGATGCTAAGTTATAATTGCTTCAATTAGCCGCTAAGGCTGCTGCGGCAATAGTGTTTTGAGCGTTGCCATGGTGACCTGGATGCCCGGATGGTGTTGTGAGGTGAAGGGTTGAAGTGATAAAGAGAAGAGGAGAGGAAGATGACGGTGGCCTCACGCGGTGGAAGGAGAGGAAAAGGGAAGCGGGTGGGGAGGTGCGGAAAAGCTGCCGTGCAGTAAAAATAGGCAATCGAGGGAAGGGGTGATTATTGCCTGATTGATAATGATGAAAGCTGTTATAAAGAGCCAGCGCATGGGAAAATAATAGAATAGATGGAGAGCCGGTGGCTGATGAATGGGCAGATGAGAGGTGACAGGAAGAGGAGAAAAGAGGAGGTGATGGGGGGAAATCACTCATGAGAAATGGGAAATATGGAGCAAAAATGAAGCACAAAGAGAAAAGAGATCATGAAAATGGAGAAGATCTAAAAAATGTAATGGAAAGATTGATTTGAGATATATATATATATAAGAGTGAATGACAACAGTCGATAAAAGCATAAAGTGTGGGCCTGATACAAAGGAAAATGGGAGGACTGACTGAGATAGAGGATGGAGGTGCAGTCGTGCAGGCAGACAGAGGTGGAAGAGAATATGAGGGGAGAGTGAAAGAGAGGAGGAAGTAAAGTGAGTGAGTGGAGGGATCGAAGTCTGACGGATAATGCAGCGGAAGTTCATTGTTATCACGTTTGCCTCATTTTCTCTCGTTCACTGAAAAGGAATTTCATTTTCCTTCAGACTCCTTCCTTTCAAACACTTTGTCTCATCAATGCACGATGTGAATCTTCTTTTCCGGGCTGGTAAGAGTCACTTCACTTCAGGCTCCTTAGACTCGAACAATGCGCCGCAAAATCTCAGGATGAAACCCTGAATTGTTAGAGTACTCCTCTGTTGTAGCATTGCTTTCCTGACTGGAATTGCAGCAGAGCCAGAAATATTGTATTTTTCTTACACATTCAGTCAGAGTAGAGGTGTGTGCTTGTAGCTGTATATATAACATGGTGCCTCTAGCCTCAGCATGAAGATACAAGAGGACACAGAACGCCCAAATTCAAATCATTTTTTAGACTGTTCAGTCCCAACTGGTGACATCACCAAAAATATTCTAATACAGAAGAAACCATATTCCAATTTGCCCCATGATACG
Organism: Collichthys lucidus; assembly: GCA_004119915.2. Classification (NCBI taxonomy): domain Eukaryota; kingdom Metazoa; phylum Chordata; class Actinopteri; family Sciaenidae; genus Collichthys; species Collichthys lucidus. The sequence continues at coordinate 14,071,509 of CM014087.1, forward strand.
AAATGGTACACTTCTTTTCCTCTTTAGTCCTGTTGTTCATTAAACCAGCCTGTTATTCAGCACTGACAGAAAGAAGAGATATCAATGCTGCTGCTGAGAAAGAGACAGGTTCCAACAAAGTTCAAAAAAATCAAGTCAGAATGTTCAGAAGGTTTGTGACTTGTCAAAATGGTCTTCTAAAGTGACACAGATGAGTTACTGGGGATTTCCACCGGGTCCGTCAGTGCTGCGAATGCGGTAATCCTGAACGTACGCGGACCCCAATAAACTGTGTAAAAAGGAACAACAAACATCTTACTTTGCTTTTCCAACGTGGAAGAGATCATAAAAAGGTTGTTCCACTTCAACAATTAGTCTCTCGTCGACCCTTTGATCGATTGACTGCTCACCTGGTGCCACCGGTTATGATCTAACATTTAAGTTGTGAAAGGCTGCATGAACTGTGTAGTGTGTTTTATTTTGGAAGGGGCGGAAGTGTTTACGTTGATTCTGTGTCAGATTTCTTGTCTGGTGCAATCTGCTGTGTTGAGATTTACGCGTTTAGCAACAGCTCGTGTCAGAAATAACGCTTCTTACTCTCTATAGCTCATCATCAAGGACCTGTCTGAAATATATGATCATTTTTTATATTTTTTTGCAAACAAAAACAAATGAGCACACTTCTTCTCATGTATGATCTTATTATGAGCATGTTTCTTCAAAACAAACAATCATATATACTAGCTGTTGTGTGCTGCACCTGAACTCAAACTGGAGATGAATGTGCATGCTATATATTTCTGATGAAAACTGTTAAACAGACTGGAAGTGACAATCACTGGAAAGATAAACAAACCCTGTTCACTCCATGAATTGGGGTGGAGGTGAATAAAATCAAACCTATCTGTATCTCTAGATTAATGTAGGGGAAATGAGCAAACAATCCGACCTTCAGAGCAAAATTTCCCGGTCGCTGCCGCCCTAGGCACTAGGAGGAAGGAGAGCCAGGACAAGAGAGGTGAACCGGGGTGAATGTTGTGGTCTCGAGGGGTCATCTATTTGACCCAATGCTCTCCTGCTGCGATTGGCTAACTGGGAACACACCGGCCCTTCGATCAGCAGGAGCGATCTGTCACTCTCCCCGATCTGGTGGAAGATGGATGTTGCCGGTCCAGACAGCAGCTGTGGTGCGAGTGTGAGCGTCGTGAGGGTGTGGGTGTGTGTGTGAGAGTCCGGTCCTCCTCATTCAATTCATGCATGTCAAGTGTGTATCTGCACGTGTTTGTGTGTTTAGACGCTGTCAGACAGCGGGTGGGTGTGCCAGAGTCAGCGTCACGGAATCGCTTAATCTTCAGTCATGTCAGGGAGAGCAGATTTGAGATGGCGAACTGGCAAAGATACACACGCTCTTTCCCATATATATTCATGAAAGGCCATCTTTTCACAGCAGACAGGGTCTTTCGCTCTGTTAGTTGCGTGATTTATCGTCCCGCCACGCCTGAAGGTTTTATATATGGGAGGAAAAGCACTGAGCTGCTCAGAGCTCTTCAGCTCCTGTGTGTGCGCAAATAGTGGACACACACAAATACACACACACACATGCACACACACACGTGTGGTGTGCCACACCTGAATCGAGTCAGTGTTATGTATGGTCTCCCCGTCAGTCTGACAGCTCCACAGATTTAATTTAGCTTTAATATCCCTCTCTGACTGATCACACACACCTAAAGTGAGAACCCGGTTCCACGTGTGTGTATTTCTCCCCCGTCTGAAGCCGGGGTGATGACTGTGACAGGTGTTATGATGTAGATCAGGTGGCACATATTAATTTAATGCCAGTCAGCCCTCGCCCGACGCTCAGCCAATCGGGATCACTTCGATCCAGATATGGTCCCATGTTTTATTCCCACGCATAAAATGCACGCGGCGCTAAAAGGTCTCAATTACAATGACACTGCTTGTGCGTAAGCACACAAATCATATGCACATGCATCAAAATACACACAAGCTTAGACTGGGACTGAGCAGTCGGAGCAGTAAGGCTTCACTCTCCACACTGTCAAGCGTAATATGTAACTGTGATTTCATATCTGAGAGACCTCCATGTTTCATTATGAGTCTTTGACAAGGTGCGTCTAGACGGAACAAATCAGAACAAAAGGACTTAAGTTAAAAGTTCCCTGTGTCTCATGAAAAGCATTGTGTTTTGTAAAGTCTGGTTTTGCTGGTGGAAGGGCGAGAGCAAGTTGAAGCCGGTTACAAACCGTGTTTGTGCTACTCAAGACAAGGTGAATGTCATAAGGAAGGCAAGGAGGGCCTCAGACTCAGACTGAGTGCTTTTCAGCTTGTCCATTTATAGTTTTGCAACTTTGCGAAAACCTTTAACATTTCCATCAACCTACGGTCTGACAAGCGCGCCCACTTCATGCAGTGGTCAGCCAGATGTTCGGCAACACAGTGAATGTCTTATCACAAAGACCTGATGGCAGGTCTTTTGTGTTGCCTTCAAGTGACGGGCTATAACCAACAATAATTTCATTATCGATTAATCTGTCAGTCGTTTCTCTAAATTAGTTACCTTTCAACTTTCCGAAGTAGATGATCGGACTTCCCACAGCGACTGGAAAGATGTTCGGTAATTGTAAAGTAAGCAGGAATTGAACAGTGTAGATGAATATCACCATGTCATGTCATACAAACTGCGTTCATAAACTTGCCTTTTGAAATCATAAAATCACCAGATCGTGCCAGGCTTCAAGCCACAGTGATTTAGAGCAGTCAGAGTCCTATGAGGAACTACTAGCTGTATCATGAGCTACGGTGTGGTTTAACATGAGGTACGTGTGACCATGTGTGTCCACAATAGTTGTCTATGCTGCTGTGTCAGCATAGACATTGCTAGCATCAGTTATATCAGACCTGGTTTTCGCTCTGACTTCAGTCAGAGTTTGATTACACTCTGTGCTTAATTGATCTTTAGATCAATAGAGTAGGTTGTTTTTACTCAGATTTTTTTTTCTGACATTTAATTTATCCAACACAGTATTTTTTAATATACCTGCATTTTTCCAAACAGTTTTGAACAGTAACTTCTCATATGGGACGGCTGGGGTGGCTGTGGCTCAACGGCAGAGCGGGTCGTCCACTAATCAGATGATCGGCGGTTCGATCCCCGGCTCCTCCAGTCTGCATGCCGAAGTGTCCTTGGGCAAGATGCTGAACCCCAAGTTGCTCCCGAAGGCTGTGTCTGTGTATGATTGCTCAGAACCTTAAACTGATGAACAGTTGGCACCTTGCACGGTAGCCAATTCCATCAGTGTATGAATGTGTGTGAATGGAGTGAATGAGATATGTATTGTAAAAGCGCTTTGAGTGGCCGGAAGACTAGAAAGGCGCTATATAAGTGCAGTCCATTTACCATATGGTTCAGTATAACAAGCCATCCTGCACAGACAGGTTGGATGATGATGCTATTTATCTTAAGTTCGTAGATTCGCTTATTGAATATAACAACTTGGAGGACTTTTTGCCTGAGATTGAAGGATTGAAAGATTGTAAATTAATTATTAAGTTAAAATAATAACAGTGTCAGACACAGAAATGACTCACCTCGCTTGGGATTTCTTGATTTCATAAAATGATGAAAAATAAATGAAATGACCTTGTGTTTCCGTAAAATATTAAACCTCTGTGACGGCTGCACTGTAAAAATAATAAAATGGGAGCTTTATTTCGCCAAAAAGGGCCATTCACCTTAGTTTGTTTTAGTCCCTGACGCTGACCTCTGCCCTGTGTCTTTGCGGATCTTTCATCATGGGACTAAAGAGACACCTCCATCTTCTCTTTCTAAATGGAGAGAGACTGGCCATGAATCGCCTTCTTCTTCTATTAATTATTATCAATAACGCCTCCCTGCCCATTTATCTCTCCCACGCACCCACTAACCACTTCTACTGATCGTCCCAACCCCCTCTGTTACACACAGCCCATCCCCCACCACACGCACACACACACACGCACTCACATCCATGCACATCATACACACACACACCAACCCCCATTTCTCCCATACAAATACCTTCTTCAATTGCTCATTTCCCCCTCCCCCATCCTCTCTCCATCATCACTCTCTTCCCATTCTCCCTCTTTACCTCACCCGCTCGCCCACCCCACCCGCCTTCATCCCTTCATCGCCATCCTTCACACCAGCACTCGTATCAAACCCAATCTGACTACTCCAGCAACATTTGCGTCGCCTCGTCCACGAGGAGTGAAAGGCAGCGAGGATCTCCGCGGTGCAATCCTGCAGAAAACGCTGACTGGAAAAAAAAAAAAAAAAGGCCATCCTGTGTAGTGAGCTGCGTTGATGGTGAGCCGGCAGCTTATTTGGAATTACCCAATCAAATTTAAGGATGGGCTATGGTTTCTCATGATGACCCGATCCACATGCAGCATCTGAAAGTTGCCCCTTGTTTTCGGCACGGCATTAAAATGAGCAATAGTATTAATAACGGACACGGCTGTGAGGATACAGCTGACACTTCACAAGTTTCTCTGCTCTTCTGGTGCATTATAGAGATTGCTTTTGGATTGGGCGGGGGGGTGGAAAATGATGAAAAATCCTCTACAGAATGAAGTGTGCTTTCATGAAAAATGGGCTATTGTCAGCAAACAGACCAGATACTTGTGTGTCATCGCGTATGATGGATGAGCCCCGTGGCCCATTTTAACTTGACAATTTTGCTGCCAACAGTACGATAAAATAGGGCATGAATCACAGTGAGCTCCGTCTTTATCCAAAGTATACAATACTCCAAGACCAAGCAATATTTTTACGAGAATGAATGTTGTGCAATAGGGCGGGACATGAAATGAATTCATCGGGAAGACCTTTCGCTTTTCATTTTTTCGAACTGTATTCACAGTGAAGAAAAAGCTCATTTCGATGTATTGTACTGTTGTTCGCACAAATAACATTTCTCTGCACCCTAAGATGGCATGCAAAACACACACACACACACACGCACACACACACAAGCTCACACAACACATATGACATGGATGAAGCGTGACAGTGGTCAGTGAATGAGGAGTTAGCAGGTGGCTTCCCCCTGTGGTGCTGACACACAGAAAAAGAACATCACTTAGGCGTTTTACACACACACACACACACACACACACGCACACACACACACACACACACACACACAGAGTCCTGCACTGCCCGCCGGGGCCCGAGCATGTGAGCCTCTGTTAATGCCGAGCTGTCAGATCTCCCCTCGTTCTCTGCCTCTTGATTTTATCATTGCTGTCTCTTGCTCTCACCCACACACACACACACACACGAGCACACACACACACACACACACACACACACACACACATACACACACACGTATGAAAAGATGTACTCGCATGCACACTTGGTGTTTTCTATCCTCATATCCTCCAGCATTTATAGTATTTGCGCTAAAGCACTATATTATCATCTCCATCGTCTTAAGCATGATGTACATGTGTGCCTTGATGTATTCACAGTTGAGCACCAGCTACCAGCAAAGGTTTGCCTCGGGGTCGCTCTCCCAGCCTCACTTTGCCACACAGATTTACCTCCTCTGAATATCTGAATGTGCATGTGCGTGTTTGTATGTTTATCCATGCTGCAAGGTTAGCATCCTCTGTTAATGACATCTTTGGACATGTGCATTGAGAACACGCAAGTGTGTTTCTGCATACCAACATGTAGCGTTTTCCCTTCATTAATCTCCTCCACAGGACATGCAGCACAGAGAACAAGCCGGCAGATTAGTGCTGGGGTTAAGGAGGAGGAGTAGGAGGAGGAGGAGGTGTAGAGAGAGGAGCAGGTGAGGAGTGGCCTCAAATGATGCACAGCAGCTCAGATCACATCCACACTATGCTGGCAAATTCTGGACGCTTCAATGACCGCATTACACCAGCCTTTTTTTTTATAGTGTAGTCAACATAAATGGATGTAAAATATGTTGAGTATATAAATAGGATGTGTTGTTGGTTAGCACTTTTGCCTCACAAGAAGGTTCCTGGTTCGAATCCCCCAGCCTACTTGCATGTTTTCCTCGTGTCTGTGTGGGTTCTCTCTGGGTTGTCCAGCTTCTTCCCACAGTCCAAAGACACACAGGTTAACCAGTGACTTGAAATTGGTATGAATGTAAGCATGGATGGTTGTTTGTCTCTCAACTTCTACCGATGCGCAATAGAGAGCATCCTGACCAACCGTATAACAGTCTGGTATGGGAGCTGTTCTGTTGCTGACCGCGAGGCGCTGCAGCGGGTGGTGAAATCCGCCCAACGCATCATAGGAACTCCCCTGCCAGCTATTGAGGAGATCCAGAAGAGGAGGTGGACTTGCACAGCTGTTTATACTCTGTTTAAATAAATAAATAAATAAAAAATACATAACATATATCTGTACTGTATAATTCAGCATTGTAATATATCTGAATATTAGTCTAGTTACATCTGTATCCTGCACTCTATTAATTGCATTTTATCTGCACATACTCTGCACATGTAAATACTGCATTTAACTGTATATATTGCACTTCTCTATTTTGCACTTCTGATTAGATGCTAAACTGCATTTCCTTGCCTTGTATTTATACATGTGTAATGACAATAAATTTGAATCTAATCTAATGTGTCAGCCCTGTGATGAACTGGCGACCTGTCCAGGTCATACCCGGCCTCTTGCCTTTCGCCTCTCGCCTGATATTGGGCGATATTGGGATCAGCTGAGATGAGGATAAGCGGTTATGGAAAATGGATGGATGCGCGCGTTGACCTTTGTGATGTGCGTGATGACCTTTTTTCCATAATGAAAACTAGAATACATTGAGCATGTCGAAAGTGAGCTAACATTAACATAAAAAAAAGGTTTGGATTTAAAGTTACTGTTATTTTCAGTCCACTAGCCATCTTCATGCATGTAGGCTAACAATAGGGATCAACAATCAGCTCTCGACCAAACGTTTTAACGTGCAATCGTCCTCAAGGGACGTTATCCTGCTGCTTATCTTAGGCCAAAACTTATAATTAATTAAACAAACTTTACTTTAAACTAAATCTTAAATTAGATGCCAAAATTTGGCCTGATTTAGAAAACGATGTCTGGAGTGAATAAATCTGTTGTCCTTGCGTGGATGGGTCAAACACAGGTTTTGGAAAAATGCATTAAAAGTGCATTATAAGTGATGAGAGAGAAGAGAGGGAACAGAAGGTTTAACCTGCTGAGATTCAGCAGAGTTTACCAGGCTGTGACAACGCTGAGCGCTCATCGTTTAGTTTCAGATTTTGCCGTTTTAGTGCGGACGGAATCGACATGAAGGAGGAAAATGAACGTCAAAGCTTAAGGATTTGATTGAGTGCCTGAAACTCTCATTTACCTTTGTTGTTATTAGGGAACCATTAATGTACCCAAATGAGTTTTCTGCCTTTTCTTCTTCATAAAAAATGAATGTAATTAGCACAAACGCTCATTATGTGCAGAGAGACCGGCGCTGCAATCTTTCAGACTGGTCTCAGGTGAGAACGCTTGCATGGTGTGATGCATGTATTCCCCGACATATTTTATGTATGTATTCCAGCAGGAATTCCCGTGTGGAGAAGTAGATACTGAGGAAACATCAAGCGCCAGCGTTTCTTTTTTCTCCCTCTCCTGCAGGTGATGCTTATGTGTAGAGCTCAAGGCAATTAACCCTGCAGTGTGCAAACGGATTTACATAGATGTCGGAGGGATTTCCTTTCTCCGAGCAGGTGGCGTTTTTTTTTTTGTTTGTTTGTTTTGTTTGTTTAATCCTGTTCCTTATCATCATTCCGGTTGCTTCTTCCTGTTGTTTGGGGCTGTGGTGGTCTCAGAGCGAGCTTCTAAAGAGCGCTGATGACTGGAGGCAAAAAGAAATCCTGCATGAGGCCAACTATCACAATGCTACCAAATCGGGTGCATAATTTTTTGCTTAATGATTTTGGCTTCAATATTTAATGAAAACAAATACGTGAAAGTATTAAATGAACCTTATTCTGTAACCCGTGAGCTGCATCCTCTTGGCAGAAATGTGTTTCATTCCTCCTTTGTTGCTTTTGACGTGTAGCTCAGAAGTCTACAGCAAAGACATTCTGGAGTTAATGATTCAATTAAAAATAGTCCTGCTACTTACAATTATTTTTTTATTGCATCGCATTGTGAATAATCAGCCGGTTGAAATGAAAAATCAACATAGGTGTTGACATCTTTAAATCCAACCAAATTATTGAATTTACATTGATAGCAGGCAGGGGGAAGCAGCAAATACTCACATCTGAGAAGCTGGAAGCTGAAAATATTTGAAACTTCTGCTTGAAAAAAAAGTGAAACAACGAATCAATTATCAAGATAGCTGCAAATTAATTTTCTGATTGCATATATGGCTAGTGATTGCTGTTCTGATTAAAAATTCACTCTTATTGCATCAAGGGTCTGGCTTCTCTATTGTATAAGTCAAACTGCAGATTTCATTTCTTGCCACTGCTTCCTCTGAGGTTATTCATGGAATTTTTACAACTTTAAAAGCAACGGCTTTGTTTTAAAGCCCGTCCAACAGGCGTTTACCTTCATGTATACGTCCTGAACTGTTCATGCCTCAGAGCTTTGCAATCTCTCTATGTGACGTCTCTGCCACCCCAGCGGATCTCCTTTGCTTACATAAATGAATAACCCCTGACATGCCACATGTCTGACGATGTATAATTCATAGACGCGGGGATCAACCTTTGATCTCTGAGGACTGCAGATGGTATCAGGTCAAATTTGTGCACAAGGATTAGAAGATGAATCTTCCCCGCATTTGAGTAGCAGCACTTTGATTCGGTCTCCATGGAAAACATTGAAAAAAATAATAATAATTGATGCTGCAAGCTGCATAGCTTTGAAGCACTTTACCCGGAGAGGAGAGACCCTGACCCATACCAACGACTGACTGGATTCTCGCGTGATCTCGTGATCCTGCGTGAAAACGGCCGGCTCGCTCCGCTGCCGTTCCGCGGCTGAAAAGCGTTCGGTGTGAGTTGACGCCGGGCAAAGGACCGCGGCACTACCGTTCCGCTGCCGTTCCGCCTCCTGTGTGAGTCCCGTGTTTCCATCAAACGCATGGATCTGTGATTCAAACCAGCCTTCCTGTAATCTATTTCATCAGCTCATCAGTTCCTAAGCCAACTTCTTCTCATGTCCTCCCCTTGTTTTAACAACAAGATGCTCCAGTCCCGAATACATAGCCTCTAGTTTAAAATAGCTGGAATAGCTTCTAGCTGAGGGTGATATGCTGTACATAATGTAGCTTTGAAATGATTTGTTCAGTGTATAGACAGGAATCAAGGCCAGGAGCTTTTATGACTCAGAGTCTGTCTTTGTGAACACATTCCTTTCTCTCAGAGAACGGTGGTTGGACTGTAACTCAGTTTGAATTCTCAACCTTGACATCTCTCTGAGGGGTTGTTCAGACTGTATCCATCGTCTAGGTAGATAAAACACATGGGATTCAAATCACATTTGGAGGTGGCTGCATCTGTAGAATGCGCCAGGACTAAGATTGAGAATCTGGCTGCTCAAAATGGATTTCAAAGTGCTGTTTGAGTCACTCAAAGTGTGACACAGAACGTCAAATCCAGGGTGGCGGAAGTACGTCAGTGCGGCTGTGGAGAATCAAACAGCTGCGAGCTGTGCAATGTGGAGGACAACCCAGAAAACAACAGTCCATGAGTGATCCGTACAGACAAAGCTGCATCTACAATGTCAAACAACGTCACCAGCTCACGTAGTTACAGGCGCCTACGTCAGCGGCATGCAAATCAAGTGGAATCATTGATGATGTCTGGCCAACAAATCCCTTCGGATCACTTACAAATAACAGTGCGGGCAGTCTGTCTTAAAGATCTGATTTGAAAAACAAATCTGACCTTAAGGCTGGTAACATTTCTAAAACTCTTCTGCTGGGTGGAATCATAGAAAGTCTGTATTTATCCTGTTGATAATAGCATGGATGCCTTCAACCTTTGTAGACTCTGTGGCTGTAGCACTGTCTCTATTTCTCTGCAAAGCGTTCTGGACACATTCATAGCAACACAAGGAAACCAAGCCCTGAAGAAAAATAGAAAAGATTTATTAAGGAAACAATGACATGATGTTGAATAGCTCAAGGTTCTATTAACTTGGAGTTTATTCATAAGAATCTCATTTTGGTATCCATTCACTGTGTTCATTCATCGACGCTCAATGGAATATAGTGCTTCAAACGTCAAAACTGACCTGTTTCTATAATTCCCAAAGTTCCACAGTGAATCACAATCTGACACGTATGTACTTCACCATGCAAGTGTGGGGATTTGTCCTTGATCAATCTGAAAATGAAAATTTAATGTAAGAAATAATTCATTTTTCACTAAATGACAGCACAAAAATAAAAAGTCAGTCTCAGATTTATTGTCGTCTGCTGGCTTATTGTTTGCTTACTCGTTCCATTTCTCTTCTTAGCTTCTACCGTCAACGTCCTCTTTGGTTTCTTCTCCTCTGCCATTATGTCCATAGAGGCTCCAAGGTTGCACGGGGCAAGGCTGCAACGCATTTAATACCAGGCACCAGGAATGCTGAGCTCACAGTCCGGGCAGCCCAGCTAACAAACTAAGCTAACATCAGCTAACAGCAGCTACGGTTGACAGCGGTTTACTTTACTGCCCATCAGGAAACTCTGTAAATCACAGAGAATTAAGGTGGAGCAGCTTCCTGATTGCTGTTTGTGTCCTGGTCACAATTATTCATAAAATGAGGTTGTATTTTTTTTTATTTCTTTGTGAGCTCTTAGTGATTTCAGAGAAGATAAAAACTGGTAGATGGGAAAGCTTTTTTCTTCTGTTTTCCTGCTCGAGTTACAGCGGTGTTTACATCCTGTCACATCTGACATAGGCATTTATTTCAAGAACATACAGATACAGTTTGTTATGCGCACACACATATAAGTACATACTATGTATTAAGTCTGGATCATTTAACTTCAGCTCCTTTCTCTATGCATTATTTATATTTGATGCGGTACATATAAGAAGAAGCTTGCCCTATGGATATGTTGTCCTAACCTGACCCAAGAAGTAGCATATGTAGCCTTTACGTGCATGTACATACATGTTCACAAATCTGTTTAAATAAATTCAGGAAAATAGGCAGGAACCGATGAAAGCCCGGACATTATGGAAAGACAATGTCACGGCTTGAAGCCTCAAAGCCTGAAGAAAAGATTCAACACCTCTGCCTTCATTTTCCTGTGGCATCAGTCAGCCAGCGTGGATTTAAGAAGGAAATGTAATTTAAACTTCTTTCTTCCACAGAAAATAATCTTTAACTGAAGCACACACACACATACACATGTACACGTGTGCATTCAACCGAAAACAAATGGGTTTTTTTTTTACCTTTACAATGTATTCTGATGAAGACATTTATAGTTTGTGAGTGATTTATGTTTGCATGTTTCCCTCTTTCCCAGGCCTCGGCTTTTATTAGTCGTAGCTAGCTTGACAGCTTGATCTTGTCTGATTCTGTGGCTTTGTTTCCCCTGTACACTGACTCTGAAATGATGGAGGTGTTTTATTGTGAAAGGTTTGCGTGGATACAATTTGTAATTTAAATTGGAAACCGACAATGATGGAGAATTCCCATGTAGTGTCCATTTTATCAGCATCCTGGCACATGCTGGCTGACAAATAGAGTCCTAGTGAACATTAGTGTGTGTGTGCGTGTGCGTGTGTGTGCGTGCGTGCGTGCGTGCGTGCGTGCGTTGTTGTACTCATATCTTTGTGAGGACCATTGCATTTTTTCTTCACATTCAGGACATTTTTGTTTTTGGAAAATTAGGTTAATATAAAGGAATGTGTTATGTCAATGAAGGTCCGCACAGTCCTCCAGTGTAAAATTAAAAACATGTGTCTATGATGAAGACCTCTATTTGTTGCTTAATCAACAGTTTTAATTGTCTGCATGACAGGATACCAATCAGTTATCCAGTTTAATTTAAACTGTGAATTTTCATTATAAATGATCTAACTAAGAAAACATATTTTAACAGAGTAACAATAACAGTGTGAAAACACCAGCATGGGTCTGTAAAAAATACATTAACTGATCACTATCCTCACAGCATCCTGTCTATGTTCAGTAATTGAGAAAGTGCGAATTCCAACTGTGTGTGTAAATTGATTTCTAGTACAGACGAGTACCTCCGAATCATATGTTACTTTAGTGGAGGACTCAGGTGCAGAGAGACAAAGGTTTAAGCCAAATGTATTTAACAAAAAAAAAAAACACTCCGACATGGAGGTAAAAAGGCAAGACGAGGAAACAGGACAGCTCTGGAAAAAGAGTGGACGTGGTCGATCGGGCTGAGGTGCACGAAGGACAAAAACACTCTGGCACAGGACAAAGGGAGACACAGAACTTATATAGACACACAGACGGGTAATGGGGAACAGGTGGAGACAATCAGGGAAGGGCAAGTGACCTGAAACAAGAGGGCAGGTAAATTTCAAAATAAAACAGGAAGTCACAAGACAAAAATAAGAGCACAAACAACACTCCGTTGTGACACTTTAGTACAAGGGTGCCCAAACTGTTCCACAAAGGGCCGGTGTGGCTGCAGGTTTTCCTTCCAACCAAACAGCAGCACACCAGACTTGACTCATTTAATCAACTGATCTCAGTCTTCAGAGAGTTGATTGGTCAAACTGTGTGCTCTTGGTTGGTTGGAAGGAAAACCTGCAGCCACACTGGCCCTTTGTGGAACAGTTTGGGCACCCTTGCTTTAGTATTTTAGTATTTTACTCCTCATAAAGTTGGGGGACTTGCAACATACAGATTTCTTTAAAGAAACTCAAGGTTTTAATTGAAATAGGAGAAACTGAGATATCCTGACTTATGGTGTGTGCGTATGCAGGAGGCGTCCCGCAGATCGAGCTGGCCAGAAGTCAGACACTAAAACAGCATAGAGAATCCAGCCAATTTTCAAAATAAAATACAACACAAAGTGAAACTATTGAATTACGTATCCTACCTAATCAAGGCAGAAGCACATAAACCAAATCTAAGCAAGTTAACAAAGTCTGGCAGGCAAAAAAACACTTTACACATTAAATTGTGCCACTAAACCCTAGCTGATGATGTCATCAGGGTTATTTTCTCAGTCTTTATAAAAGCTTTTCCAGAGCCACAGCAAACGGTTCACTGCTGTCTTCAGCAGTGTTCACCATTAACCTGACCTCCATGTGTTAAATCAGTGCACTTCAATTAAAGCACAACATCCAAATATTTCATATCTCTGGTGTCCTTAAGCCGTATTCACTTTACAGTGTAAAAAAGGAAAACAAATTCTGTGCTGGTCTGTGCAGAATTTATTTTTGCATTTGTAAAAATATCTTTTTATTTTTTACATGAATTCAGAGAGGACTGGCTTTGAAAGAAAATATCTGCTCTGTCCTCAAACTCTGGTTCATACTCTCCTGCCTCCCTCACCCATCGCTCTACTTTTGTCATTTCTATCAAAACGTTAAAGGAGGATTATTCTCAGTATCTTAAGCCCCCAAACCTGACATGCTCCCTGATATTATGGTGAGGTAAAGCACATCAGCACAATATTCCCATGACGGATCTGGCTGGCCATTAATTTACTGATTTTGTGGGAGAGAGTGATAATGAGAGTCCAAAGGTTAAATATCGAACATGGTTGCAGATATTGATTCAGCAGCAAATGATGCAGTGGTTCAAGGCTTTTATTCTGAACTTCACAAACCTTTACAGATAATTGTGCATTTTTGTTTGATTTTTAAGTGAAACTAAACTTTTCATTCTTGTAATTTTGTTCCCATATTGACATATAAGAAGAAAAAGACAAAAAATTATATGAATTCTTCTTAGACACCTTTGTACATTTCCGATTTCATTGTCAGCTTATGTGGTGCCCTACCAACTAGAGCACATCGACGTTTTTCCCTTCTTCTTTTTTTAAAGTAAGCCCACATACAGCTTTTCCCATTTAAGCCATCTTTCACTTTGCACCATTTCAACATCTGGGAAAACCCTTCATGTTGTTGAATTTGTATTACATTCAGAAAGCTTAAAGCATAGCTTACTACTAATAACACTGATTTCTGACTTTGTTACCTTTTTGTCCATCACCTTTAACTTATATAATTAGTGTTGTGATGTTCTGGCATTATATTACAGAGTCTAGCACCAATCATAAATGACCAGACAATCTCAGTACTCACTATGATACTCTGTAATAATATGTAGACTCATATAACAGTCTTGCGTTTTAGAACCCACCTAGACAGATATTGCACCACAAAGTCCTCAGTACAGTACTGGCATGATTAGAAGAAGAAGATGAAGATTCACACAAAGTCTGCGCATGGTGGATGAAGACAAATGGCCTTTTCCAGGGGAAGGGTATGAATCTACCATTCCAACTGATGTTAGAGCGACCTTCAGGCAGGCATTTCACTGATATGTACTTATGTTTCACGTTTTACAAGTATTTGCCCCAAATTTAACCACACACACAGAAAGGGCTCACGGACATACAAATGTGGAGAAATGGTGGCGTAATGGGCTGCCACGCAGAGGCGCCCTGGGAGCAGTTAGGTGTTCGGTACCTTGTTCAAGGACACCTTGGCTGTGCCATGGAGGTGAATTGGCACCTTTCCAGCTACCAGTCCACCCTCCATACTTTGGTCTGTGCTGAACTGGAACAACCTTTCAGTTCCCAAGCCAAGGCTCTATGGACTGAGCCAATGCAGCCACAGTAGTCTGAACCAAACATTTATGCTTAACTTCCAAAGCTTAAATTCCAAAGATGCACACATACAAACCTTGATTAGAACATCCAAAAAATATTTCAAGGTCAACACTATAGTGTTTTTTTTTTCCTCTGTAATTACTTGCATAAAGGAATTGTAGTAACCGAGCGGCATAATGAGAACAAGGGAGTTGCTGAATGGGATATTAGTATGCAAGTGTGTACACATGCACCATGCTGGGGGCTTGGCTTGTTGTCAGTATGTAGGGTTATATAGTTGTGGTGTATGCTGGCTATGTGTGTCCATGTATAAGACACACACACACACACACACGCACACATATATACCAGTCCCTGCTGTTACCACTGAAATTTCATTATTCACATTGCACTCAATTCATAAAGGAAAGCAATTATGATGGAGCAGCCCAGCTTTTGATGTTGAAAATGCATGGTGAACATTCTCTATGTGTGTGTGTAGACTATATGTCCATGATGGGGGAGGTGTATCTAATCCATTGAGTCATACAGTTGTGATTCCAATATATGCATCTGTATTATTGCTCCAAGCACATATGTGTGCATTCGTGTGTCATTCCATATGCATGTATGATGAGCCCGTCAGCCGGAGCTGTTAAAAATGTAGAAGTGCTGCCTTCATATTCCCTGTCAGACCCTCATTACCTGTGCATAGTAAAGCAGCAGGCTGATTAATTTCATATATGTTTTCATAAGGAATTGCATGCATGCATACAGTAAACTGGCTGTTGGGAGATGGATTGCAGACCTCTTAGGCCCATGCGACGTCTACCCACAGTGCAACTTGCTACTGATATAAACTACACCATGAAATATTAAACAAAGTCTGTGCATCCTTAGACAATGAAACACAATGAATATAAAGGCTTCTCAGAAGAATACGGCCACATGTGAATCATGGGGGGAATGGCAAGAATGTAGAAGCTCTATTTACAATAAACTGTATAAACGAAGTAGATAAAAAGACGTCTGATTGTATGGAAGTCTATAAGAAAATGAGCCTACTTATCTCAGTAAATATTTTCCTCATAAATGTATGCTCACAATTACTAATTTCAAGTCAAAGTCAATACAGCACAATGATAATTCTGGTCCCATTTCTAGTAATGTTTACGACAAAGTAAGGTATGCTTTAAGGTGTGGCTACATAGCTATTATTTTAACTAGGCATTACCTCAATGACTTGTCACAAGTCACATCACAGTTGCAACGCGTTACATGGCCACCACAACAAATTGCAGCTGTTCCGGTCAATGTTTCAAACCCACCTGAACCACCACCGGTCCGTTTCAGAAGCATCCTAGAAGCGGGTCTTGGTTGGTTATTTGTGACAAACGACGAGAGCTACCTGCACAGAGCAGCTAAGAATAGCAGGAAATCAGAAACAGCATAGAAAACCTGGTTGATTTTCAAAATAAAACCCCTCATGCAGACTTTCAATTGTAAAAACAGAGATGGCAAACAATACAGTCGTCCACAAAGTGTTGACATCATGGTCGAAGATATTAGGATTCTCTTATCATTCCCAACTGTGCGTTTTGAGAGTCCACGAAAAGGAAAATTTAAGTCAAGGGGATTTTCAAGGGTGTATAGAAGTTAAAATTTGATTACAGCAATCCATGTGTTCAGTTATCACAAAGTAATGTGTTTTTTATTATTCATATCCAGCCTGATATGAGCTAACCTGGCATTCATGTATGGTTTACAAATTGCATCTGGAATTCCAAAGAAAAATGCTGCGCTGCGATGACGAATATCGAATATCTTGACTCAACACTGTCACCCCCGCCCGCGCTTCTCTTTATCTCTTCTCCAGAGAATTCTGTATCTGTGTGTGTGTGTGTTTGCTTGCGGGCATGTATGTGTGTATTCATGTGCCTTTCTATGTCTGTTGGTCTGTGCACATTTACGGTTTGTGCTACTTGTACATGGCGCAATTTCCTGGAAAGCAGGTCTGAGTAATCTGGCCACCCAAAGAGTAATAACAACAATACGCCTGAAAGATGACCTCTAAGCATATCACACACACGCGCACACACACACACACACACACACACACACACACACACACACACACACACACACACACAGCTGTCTGGAGCTTCACTGCCTTCCTCCCATCCATGGCCATCTGGCTCCAACAGTAATGATAATATGATCACAATGGATTTCATATTGTTATTGGATTATCTATAGGTCACCGTGTCGCATTCATGTCTAGTTCATGAGACAGTTTTCAAATCACCACTCCTGACATCCACAGCAGTCTCATGTTTATGTTTGGTGATCTGTCAGAATTCCTAGAAAAACATGCATGCAAAAGACATCAGGAATGAAGGTCGTGGACACACAGCAGCCGTTGTTGTATTCAGTATCCTCTTTGCTTACGTGGTGAGCTGTGAACAGGGCTACCTTTACATGCATGTAGTTCTGTTTCGATGGTGGAATGAAGGTCAGGGCCAGACATAGACAGGATTACCTGGGATTAACACAGACTATCACTAGCCAGCTAATGAGGGCCAGAGGTTTCCTCTCGTGGTCCTGCCCCTGGTGTCAGTGCCATGTTTAAACCTGCCACACTAATCCATGTTACATATGG
The DNA here is from genome assembly GCA_004119915.2 of Collichthys lucidus. Classification (NCBI taxonomy): domain Eukaryota; kingdom Metazoa; phylum Chordata; class Actinopteri; family Sciaenidae; genus Collichthys; species Collichthys lucidus. The sequence goes on from CM014087.1 coordinate 14,088,978, forward strand.
ATCTAATCCTATATTCATTCATTCATTCATTCATTCATTCATTCATTCATTCATTCATTCATGCATTCATGCATTCATTCATTCATTCATCACTGGGACCATTTTTGTCTTATTTGTGCTGGTGGATCGCTATCAAAGCTCATTAATGATGGTTTATTACTCATGTAGCCGTCAGCGGGGTAAATAAAGGATGGAAGGCTGGACTAATGCACAGTGTATTTCACAGTGTCGTCTGGCTGCACTCGAATAGCAAATGTAAAAAAAAAAAAAAGCATAAAAAGGATCTTTGCTGTGGAAAACTATGAATGTGCTGTATATTGCTTGGTTGTGTTGAGCATTTCAAATGAGAATCAGAATCGGAAATACTTTAAAAATCCCAGGGGGAAATTATCATAAAGGGGCATTCTGCTGATTTTACAAGTAGTTATGGTCTTGAAGAGTACAACTCAGCCCGTAAGACAGCTGTCTTCTGTCCTTCAGTCCTTTGTGACTCTGTGGAGACACACACCAAGTCTGAAGAAATAACCCTGATGATGTGACAGTGATGTCATTATGAGCTGTCTCGGCTTGACCTTTACAGAGTGCACGTACGTGGTTCGGAATAAGTAGGAGGTAGGGAGGTGTCACAATTTAGCAGACGTCCGTATATATATTTGAGTTCATAAGTACATTCACACTGTCCGTTATGGTGCACTCAAATAGTTGTGTGTGGAGCACTAAACACTTCACCCTCAGTGGTCACCCTTTTGACTACGTAGCAGAAAGGGAAGGACCACCAGCATAGTGAAAATGCGCTAAGTGGCTAAATGTTCTGATCATCACTTTATTAAGTGCACAGCAGCCGGATCCGAGGCAACACTACCCTCACAAAATTAGCGCACTACATTGGAAATACACAGTGTACGAGATAGAAATGTGCTAATGGAAGTATCTGAATTTAGACGCAGTCATGCATTATGGAAAATGTAGGGTTCTTGAGCTGCTGGCCGCCCATTTAAATACAATATGTGCACTGGATGATAATCTACGACCTGTACGTACATTGTAATTCATGCTCATCTTTGTTAACCCCAATTTATAAAGACTACACACTGAGAGAACTAGACGTAGAAAGTGGAGTTGAAGTTGTGTGATGTTTCTGTGATAAATGTGGCCAAATGTTCATGTAAATATCTTAACACGACAAAGTTTAGTTGCAGTCTGTAGTGTTTTCAATGATGCCAAAGTTCAGGTCTGTGGAACACAAACCACAGAGTCCCCATCCGTCGTTTGTTTACATTACACTAACATTGTGTTCATTTATACCGAAATAGCCTAATTGCCTCATTTTTGTTTTTTAATTATATATACACAGAAGACTATACCTAATGCATGCATCCCAGTGCAATCTCCCATGTGGTTCTTGTGAATCCCATCTGTGATGTGTTCACATCTCTTCAGAGTTTCACTTTCCCTGCAAAACTAAAAGTCTCAAATATTGTGACCCCAGCGAAGTATCTTGGTCAATGGCCGTGGTTTTATGTTGGTCGACAGAAGTTTTGTTTTTCTGTTTGGTCCTGGATTCTCAAATCAATTTTAAGGTTAAATCCTTCGAATATGCCATTTGGTACATGATTTTACAGTTACGGTGTCGTGTAAGAGTTCATTTTCGTGCAGACAGAAAGGAGAAATCCTCCTCCCCTCTAAACTAAAACAGAATCAAAAACAACTTGGACTCGCTGTCTAGGCTTTTTCCATCATACGGAAGGCCATCAAACACGCCATGCGGTCCTGGACGTTGTCCACTGCAAGTTCTCTCTCTTCCTGTGCGAGCCTGAATAGGCAAAAGAAAATGCAAGAGCAGCACAGGAAACAGAATCTGCACAGCTGCTGATTTCAACACGTACCAAGAAGAGTTTTATCTTGTTTCTTTTCAAAGTCCCTAGTGTGCTGCTCATTTGGTTGGTTACTCTGCCGCACACAAAAAAGATGCTCAACACAAAATGTTCATCAAGAGTAAGTTGCTGTCCTTTTACATCTGTTAGGACACTAAAGATTAGAGCTGAAGTGTTCCAAGAACAAGCACTCCTCATTTCAGATGACAGTTTTGGTTCATCTTATGAAACACCCTGAGTGCAGAACCGTCACAGTACTCTTTAAAAAAATATGACAAAATTAGCCGCTACTTAAAAAGATGTCTGAATACTATACCAAATAGAGAATAACAAGTTGCACAGCTGTTTACAGCCACTCCTGCCTCAGCATATTTCTCAGGCGGTGTCACTGACGGCCTGGTTGCGCCAAGGCTTTGTAGACAGAATTTTTGTGGTTTAGAGACTGAGTAGCAACACATCGTTTCCATCCCTGCTGGTGGTTTTTTAAGTCTGTCTCAAAAACCACGTCTGGCTCTGCGTGTCACATCATCCTGACCCAGATCCATCCCTCTTCTCCCTCCCGTCTTTCCTGTCTATGAGTGTCTTCGTGTGTGTGTGTGTGTGTGGGGGCGAATGAGTTCATTCCCCGACCACGAGACAATACCTCACCCTTTCTTTCCAGCACTCTATCTGAATCACAGGCGGAGAGGAGGTGGAAAACATCTCCATCTCTCCCTGCTCTCCTAATCTGTCCAAAAGAAACAGCTGTGGCTCAGTGTGTGTGTGTGTGTGTATGAATTAACCAATCAGGCCTGGGGTGTTCTGACAGGTTTCTGGTAGCCTGCTGTCAGGTGCCCATGCAGATATGATCCTGCAGAGAGAGGCAAAGAGAGACTGTTACGGCTCCGCTCGTGTCTCGTGTGCACTGACCGTCTGACTGGATAAATGGTTAGCTGATGCGCTAAATGACAGATAGAATGACAGGCTGACTAGTTTATAATCTGACTGAATTAAAGGTTAACTGGTTGACTTACCGACTGACCTGTCTGGATAGATGTCTGACAGAGCAACTGACTTGTTAAGACAGCGTAGCGTGGAAAGGTTGAGGAATGACTCATGGGTGAGTCACAGCTGGGCAGTTCCTATCAAAAACATACAGCGGTTTAACATCAACAGTTTAGCTGCACCCAAGCCTCGGATTAGCATTATATCTTCCACCTGCACATGCACCATAGCACTACATTTTGATAAATCAACAGAAAACAAGCAGGCCGGATGGTTTAATGACAAGCTCTGAACGGCTGCTTAATTAAAGCCATGTGCACAACACTGCTGCTGGTGCAGGTGTGCATGAGGAGTGACTCTAGGAATGTCTGTCTGTGTGGATTGGTTCACCCCTGTAGTTCACAACACAACTGCTGTTTAATGCTGTTTGTGATGCTGGTTTCTATCCAGGTTTAGCACACATTAGTTGAATTTCGAGAAAATCTGCACGGGAAATTCAAATTTTTTAATCGGCTACTGTAACATGAATATTAACAGAGCAACAGTCAAGTGTCAATCAAATGAAAACCATGTGGAAAATATGATGCTTATGTTTGATTCATGTCGAGGAGTCTGCTCATAACTCCAAACACATCTGATGTTTCGTCTGCTGCCATTTTTTATCGTTTCAGTCGTGCTGGAGATTCAGTGTTTTTCACACCAGCTCTTCTACTTCAGCCGTGCGTGTTTCCGCCCAGGTTTGAAATCTGCAAATTGAGAATGAGACGCATCTACCCATTGTCTTCTGTCAACAATAGCTTATCATTACAGATCATTTATAATAACGGCAGAAACAACACAACTGTTCAATCTTAAGCTCATTTGAGAAACACATCTGGATTCTCTGTTTTGGGTTTGGCGGATTGAACTTCCTGTCACCTCAAAATGTGTTTATAGTGTTTCAACATGGAGCCAAACTCAAGATTTAAGATTCACTTTAGTGTCCCACATTGAAGGAAATTTAGATTATATGATCAAAACCATCAGCAACCATAATGTTACTCAAACAGGGTTAAATAAGACATGCTGGGAGACTATTTTTTTTTCCTGTGGGTACTTTCGTTCCCAGCAGCAGGACAGTGTATGTGGGAATGAGTAAAAATAAACAGTGTTCATCATAATGAAGGTTACCCAGTGCAACAGTGTGGCTCAGTGGTGCGTTTAATAGTTTTTAGACAATACAACTTCTCATAGATGGGCACATATCAGTGATTTTGCTCCTGCACTCTACAATCTAATGGCACATCTTCTTACACATGTAAGAAGACCACATTAGAAAGAACCATATTTTGAATGTTGAATTTTGTATGCTTGCATTTTCAGATGTATTTACATTATTTACATACATGCTGACATACGTTACCAGCTTGCTATATGCTGATTAGATGGCCTGAATGATTTACTGCTAGGCTGGGCTTCTTGTTTGTATTTTGTAATGATTGAATTTCTGATTTGCTGTCTGACTCGCTGACTGATGGATTGCTGAATCCATGGTCAGATCTGGAACGAGACATCCGTGCTCAGAAGAGAACAGCAGGACGGGGAGGACGAAGCCTTGGAGTGAGAGAGAGGATAGAGGACTAAGAATCCAATATTGTTCCGTTAGAAGTGATTAGCTTTTAAAGGCGGCTCTGAGCCGCGGCACAGATCTGGTGGGATTATGGGTAGAGTTACAGCTTTGATGTTGACCTGCAATGAACTGAACCGGCTCTGTAACCCATTGGCCCATTTTGTATTTTTGGTTTTTGTTGACATCTTCAAGCGTGGAGATCTGCTGAACACATGTATTTGTTTAGAGCGATGCTGTGATCATCGCAGCCTTTGATGAAGTTTTACTTTCTTTCTTAGTCAACTGTAACTGCACTCATTCTCCTTCAAGCCTCATCAGATGTGCTTGGGGAAATCCTGCAGTGTTTATGCAGAATAGATAAGTGGTACAACTTGAGTGTGGCATCAGGAAAACCTGAACCCTGGGGCTCCCCATAACCCGAATGTAGTGTTTGCATTGTGTACCAAACAGCAACGTTTCAAATATGTTATTAAAAAAGCAACACCGAGGCTAATCTTGTCTCATTTTTACAGCTGTGGACAGCAATGGAGTAATTTTCTGTTTCAGAATGAGTGGAGAACAAACTGCGTGAGGCAGTCCAATCATTCCTGAAATGTTTTTCTCATAATAGAAAATGAATAACTATCATTCGGTTGCACTACCTTGCTATGTAGCAAATAATAACTCTCTATTGGAAATGTTGTGTTGACCCTAATGTACGTTACTAAAAAAATGAAGCAAGTAGAAAGCTGAAGAGTGTCCAAGTATGAAACTAAAGATGAACCATTGTCAAATTCTTTATCTTAGGTTACAAGTTATTTTCTGTAGAAGAAGTCTTATGAAAGGTGTCGTTTTGACACTTGACACTGCTTCACCCTTTCTTCAGAACAAAGTTTCTTGTAACGATAATATTTCCTCATAACCTCAACCAGGTTTAGTGTCTAAACTTAACCAAACCTAATCATTTTCATCAAGGCCGTGCATGTTTTTTTGGGAAAAACAGACAAACTGATATACTGTAGGTGCCAAATCAGAAAAAAACCCAATATAATATTTCATATGAAAACTGTTCTACATTTAGTATGGAGCCCATGTGATTGTATTGCTGAATACTGTGATATTTTTGTGATCAGGGTTTTACACACTGGCATCCAGCAGTTTTTGTTTGCGTGGAATGGACAGTAAACTAACCAATGACTACAGCATGAAGTATCATCACAGTAAGATGTGTCAATATCACAATATCAATAAATAAAAATAAAACGTTCTGCAAATACCTACTTTTGTCAATAACCTTGCTGTGAAGCTTAATTTTTAGGCTGTTCTGTAAATAGTTTTCTGATAAATAATGCAACACATATCAGTCTCTAACTTGTAATACTTATTGTAAGCCCCGCCTACACGCAGTTAAAGCCCCACCCATTCAGAGTATAGATATGGATACATCATTTAGATGGTTGAATCAAGCTGAAACCTCTGGGGCTGTGAAATTAAGCCAATGCGTAAAACTGCAGTTCTTCTTCTTGTCTACTTGAGGCTGGTTCCAGAAGTGAGTTTCCATAAGCCCCCATGTTCAAATGTCCAACTTCACAGCAGAAATAAACATGTTTACAGCCTGGTACAAAAAACAGTTTGGGTCTCTATAGCTAATTTCTACATTTATGATAACTGTACCGATGGTGAATATTTTTAGAACTCACCTGTTTAAATGATATTAAGGCTTAAATTTATGCCACGTCTTTGCCAATTTTTAAATTAACCAGGAGGACTAGGCTGCCAACATGGCGTCGTCCAAGACAATGGTGTACTCCTCTCTACTACGCACTATAAAAAAACAATCAGAGCCTGTTGTCTTCACATGAAATCATTCTATTCTATATGCAACCTGTTTGGCGGTTTACATTACATGGTTTCTGCAAGCCAGCCTTTGAGCATGTATTTAATTCTGGCATTCAGCAGCTATAAAATAAAAAAATCCTCTCTAACACAGGGGCTTTTACATGGAACCAAACACTGGAAAATCACGGGTGTTTGCAGCTAATACCCTCTCCGTCAAACTCTCTCTCTCTCTCCCTGAGCGGACGGCTAAATCTGTTCAGGGAATCTGTTCCCGTGGTTCCTGATGCTGTAACGCTGCCATGTTGGCACCGGTCCTACTACTATCCTCTCCTCTTCCACAAACCAGCAGGGAAATTGTTGGGCGCCATGGCAACGTCGCTGCATCAGATCAGGAGGTATATTTGCCGTTATTGATATTGTGTCTGTTTATTCAATGCGACATTGCATTGAGGTTTTATGGAGATGTTAGAAGGTGGGGGAAACATATTCTGTAATATTTTTGCGTCTGCGTGTGTAAAAGCTGATCAGACGCAGCCAAACAGAGTCATAATCACAAGGCCCTAAAGCCCAGAGCTCATTTGGTAATCAGGAAACATTATAGTTATTATATTACAACCCGCTGCAGTCATCTGGTCACCTTCTGTAGAGAAAAAGAGAATAAACGCTTCAAATTATGATGTTACTGCATGTTTTTTCTACATTTGTGTACATACACAACAAATGTGTGCACACGGCGCAAAGATGTTTTCTAAGTATTTGGTTACAATGGAGGATGTGTATAGACCTGTTTTCGTGTTTGATGGTTCTGTCGCCTCAATAGTCAGGTTCCTGTGTGGTTTCGTAGTTGCAGGGGTTAAACTAGGTGATTCTCTGAGGTGGAGGCATCATCGTGCACTCATCAATTATGCAGGTCATGGAATGCATTGCATCTGTAAAACGTCTCCAGCCGTACGCTGTTAACTTCACACAAACTCCAAGGCTCGGGCATCCCGCCCCATAAATAAGTGAGCAAAACATGCATGTAGCTTTCTGAAAACATACATGTTTAAACCGATGTCGCTTGAATTGAGTTTAAAAGGTTTGTAGAAAAAAACTTTTACAGAGGAATGCATAACACAGAGTATGGCGAGGTAACCGGAGCAAAGATGGTGAAAGCCCAAACACTCTGGCTCAGACAGGCGGCGAAAATGAGAATAAAAAAAGGCTCTGTATGCGACAAAACCAAGACAAGCAGATGGCGGTGGCAGAAGAAGACAGGAAGAGAAATGTAGTGGTGAATCCTCTCTACTAGACGTGATAGCAGATGGAGACAGACGAGAGGAAGACAGAGTCATTTAGGGACGCCTCGGAGGAGCAGAAGGAGATGAGGAGAGGCAGAGAGCGAGTGAACAGATGAGTGTGAGAAAACCACTCAGGCGCTTCAGACTGCTTGTGAAAATAGACCACAGAAACACACAGCAAGGTTCACCTCATGTAACGGATGCTGTATCCAACCATACGGCTGATAATGAAAACAACAGTGCAGTACAAGGCACGGCTGGCGGTGGTTTAACTATCTTTGTGGATCATCATCATCTCTAAAATCACATTCTCTGGCTGAGGACTGAGATGTGTCATCATCTGTCATCTTTACACGTTATCAGTTTGTGATAGCGGGTCTTATAGGGCTGTCACAGGAATAGTTTAGAGTTGGGAAATGTGTGTTTTGTGTTTTTTTTTGCCTACATCTGAGAGTTAGATGAGATGATGAATGCTACACTTATGTCTGTAGATTAAATATGGAGCCAGTTACCTAAGCTTAGTATAATGACTCACTGTCCAAGGGATAACAAAGCCTACCAGCACCTCTCTCTGTTGTATACTTATACATCTGTGGTTTTTGGGGGGTTTATGTGGTGGGCACATGGGTATATAAAGAAAGTCAGGTGCAGCATCAGAGCTATGGCTCTGTTCTTTTTTTTATGATGATTTTGGGTCAAATTACCCAGATCTTTGGCATATGCTCGCTTATTTTATTTTTTTAATGACTTGAAACTTTCTAGTTATAAGACCAAAACAATTTGTCATTTTGTGGCGGTTACGATGCCCCAATAAAATGTATTCACTGTTGTACAGCCACCCTTCTCAAGTTGATAGGGAAATAATGGGAAAAAAATTGATGGGCACAATTGATGTTATGACAAATTGGCTTCAAAAACTTGCGCTCTTATCTTGAGGCTTGAACCACGTCACAGTGACTTCCTGGGGTAACCATGAGGTTGCCAGGCAACCAGCAGAGACTCAAAGATGTCACAGTGCCCAGACAGACTTTAAAGAGTGTTGGTAGTATTATTCTAAATGAGCTTGAAGCAGAGTGACTGTGTGAAGTGAAAAAGCACATTTCCTAAAATGTCAAACTGTTCCTTCACATGTAACAGCATCTAAAGCTCTCTCTTATAGTTAGCCTGTTTTTAATTACCCATACATTAATGGGGAGGTTGAGCTATTTCATGGAAAACAACAGAAACACTGGCAACCAGACTAGCCTGAGTACTGGGTAAAGATTTAAGATGGAAATCAATCTTCTAATTACACTGAGAAAGTATGGTGGCAGGGAACCCTCAATGCTTCAAATAAGAGAAACTCTGCAAACAAAAAGAAACTGTTTCTTTTTGTTTGCAGAGTTTCTTTTATTTGCAGCGCTGTTTCTTTTTGTTTGCAGCGTTTCTTTTATTTGCAGCATTGAGGGTTCCCGGCCACCGTAAGAAAGCCATTGTATCAAAAACAATGAACTATATATTTTCATAAGATTAAATAAATAAAAAAGGCTGGGTAGATTGTAATAAATGACTAAGCAACACAACTCTAGCACACAGCTGCAAGAAACTTTTCAGCTGCTCTATAGCCTACATTGCTGAAGATGCCTGCATCCTGTTCGTCCTGCTTTGGCAACACACACACACACACACACACACACACACACACACACACACACACACACACACACACACTTAGCGGACTGAGAAGCAGCAGCTGCCTGAATTTCTGCTTAGCATAGTAGCATAGAATATCTGATGTAATCAGATATAGGAGCAGATTTACAGACGTCAAGTCATCACTGAAGTTTTTCCATGGCAGCAGCCGTTACTCCGCCGCCAGAAGGAAGTGTTTGGAAAAAGGCTGCAGCACTAATGAAGCACAGATGCATCGTGGTGGGTTTTTGAGATGTACCCTGCCCTGCCTGTAATGCACTGTGACAACATGCATTTGCTATGAGCTTTCTAGGGACTCACATGTTGTTGTTTTTGAGACTATGGCTGTGTGTGTGTGTGTGTGTGTGTTTGTGTCTCGGCGGTTTTGTGTGTAAGGTCGGGTGTCTAATCCATCAGGCGGCGTACAGTCAGAGCGAAAGTAAGAGCTGAATCATTCCGCTTCCCCAGCCTGTTTCACTGTGACTGAAAAAAAAAAAAAACACAAGCAGCAAGCCTTTGATGGGAAGTTCAGTCGATCGACTTTATCAGAAACAGCTTTTGCTTAGCTAAAGTTTTCATTCCCACTACTGCAGCGAGTTCTGCCTGAGAAGCAGCCAGATACAACCAGAGACTGTTTAATGAATCTTTCTAAGCCCCAATGAAGTGGAACTTGATGTTTAAGAGGTTTTATGACACATGTCTGGAACTCACCTACATCCCAGTATCTGGCCTGACAAAAACAAAATAGTCACTTCTTAGGTATCTCTTAGGTCCTCCGCATGGTTTGTGATCTCCTGGAAAACACTGATGATGCATTCTGCACTCAGGGTCAGGGTGCTATGTTTCATCAGAAACAGTTCCTGACTCACTGATAACAGTACAAAAACAACTTCAGTGACTGATTTGGGTGAAACCTAATCATATGTTATGGAGAAGATATTGTCTGGTCTGTCCCGGTTGCTCTGGCTCAATTTTTTTGTGGTTGACATTCTTTCCTGGAATTTCCTGATGGAAAGATAGCTCATCCAGCCAAGCACATCTGGCACCACCTCAGTTAGCCCTTGTTTCCTTGTACGCTCAAAATGATACCTGCAACCGTTAACTTGCATGGAAGGTGGTTGCCCCAGATAAAACAAATATTCATAAGAATATAGCCCTTTGTGTTTCACAAGAACTTCAACAGTAAATTTCAATAATGGGGTTTCCATCGAATCGTAATATCTCAGCTGTGATTCAAAGGAATTTCGGTCAGACTTTGGATGGGGATCAGCTCCGCAGCTGTTTTCATCACCTCACTAAATTCTGGGAAGGGACGAGGGGAGTCAGCTGCCAGGGGTCAGCGAGTGTGCGGATGACAAAGAGGAAATATCAGCTGTACAGTAAAAAGGAGGTCGGGTCTGAGTTGGTGGAAGGGCAGAGGCAAACCACCCTGCTTGTGTGTGTGTGTGTGTGTGTGTGTGTGTGTGTGTGTGTGTGTGTGTGTGTGTGTGTGTGTGTGTGTGTGTGTGTGTCTTTGAGTCCTAAGTGAGGCTGACACAGAGCAGACCAGCAGCATTAACCAGACATGGCCATGAAACAGACCCACTTCCTTGGAGATGCTGCATTTTCCTGGAAAGAATCTGACCTGTATGTCTCAGACTGTCCATCTTGCTTACACTGAAATTGCTCAGGGGGGAAAAAAAAAAAAACATTGACCAAACTGTTAATCTTGTTTTCAGAAAGACAGAGCTTCATCCTCCTTAAACATTTATTATGGAAGAATTGTAACCGAGGGACTCTTTGCAGGACAAGTTGGCTGCTAACACGCTACTGCTAACCAGCTTCTATGGATTTCCTCTACTTTATCATGACATTTTGCTAACTAGCTCACCAGGTTGCTAATAGTACAAGAGGTTATTCATACAGATGTAAAAAACCTGGGAGGTGCAACAGTTAATAAACTATATTAGCCTCCTTCATCAAAGTCAGCACTGTTGTAAAATGGACTACAGTCACAGGTCAAGTTGACCAAAATTAAACTTGTGCAGATACACTTTGGTTAAAGTACAAAGTAGAGTTGCACGATACCCACGGTATACACGGTACCCCGCGGTGCCAAATCATAACCGTCGCTACTATACTAGAAATTTTACACACCGGTACTACCGTGGATTACTATACTACCGGTGCCAGTCTCCGCTACATAGCGCCGCCTCTGCTCTCCTCCCGGCTTCTCACTGCATGCTACTCCTTTGTCAACAAACCAACATGGAACCGCAACCGAACTACACAGCTGCTGAATGATTGGCTGTTTGCCTGTTACTGGTGACGTCCTGGGATATGATAGGCTGTTTCCGCACGCTGGGTCCGCCCGTCTGTTAGCTGATTGGCTGTCCGTGTTTTTCTGCCGGCAAGTACGATCATCACAAAGACAGCTCCGCTCCGATAGAAACTCGCTTCAAAACAAACAACAAGCTAAAGTTCTGTCTCGCCCAGACACGAGACAACACACTCACCATGGCAGAAGCACCGGGCCCGAGCAGCGAGTCTGCCGTGGCGTCTTCGTCAGTGACAACACAAATTTTGCTTAAAAAACAAACGTCGTTGTTTCAAACTAACTTGTACAAATACATTGCAGTTTATAAAAATAATAAATAAAAAAAAGGCAGCAGTATCGCGATAATACCCGGAACCGTGATGTCTGGTATAGTATGGTGGTTACTCATTTTAGTATCGTGACAACTCTAGTACAAATTAAGACATTTAAGATAATGTATTTTTCTACATGACTCACAGTTTTTCAGATATATGTTACCGTTGTCTTTCATTTTGTTTTGTGGTTTTTCGACAATTTTCAACACACAGAGAAGAACATACGTCTTGCCAAATATTTTTTTCCTTTATTTTTTTTTGTAATTTTAGTAAATCTTTTATTTAAAAGCAGCCAATAGAAAGGTGACACAAAATAAAGTCCAAGATCAGTGCTAGAAAGCCAATGGGTAAAAGAATAATTTAATTTAATTAAAAAAACAACAACACACACACACACAACTGATATCATCAGATAAAAGCTTCGGCTTCACAACAATCTGCTGCTCAGTTCAACAATCGTTTCACCTTCTCAGCCTCTAACTGGAACCTACTACCTGCTCAGGTTAACCTGCTGAGCTAAAAGCATTCATAGAAAATTCCTTTTATCGTACAGCTGACATTGTTTAACCGTGGCATTAATGGGTCAATGAAATAAGAAAATTAGATAGTTATTTTTTTGTTACCTTTTATATATACAGACACCACAGGTCCTCTTCTGTGGAGTCCGCTCTGATGTTTCTACAGTAGCCCAGAATGGACAAACACCAGCTTTATAGGCCAATTCCAGTTTTTTTTACAGCCACCACAGTTTCTCCTAAATGTTTTAAACTGGAAAGTAAGTGGAGGGGGTCGCAATCTGCAACTACACCACTAAGTCCTACACATTCCTCTTTAATTGAACCACTTAAGACAACATTGCACTGGATTCCAGTCAATTTTTGTATAATCTTAAGATTGTATTAAATACACTGAAACACTAAATGTTTGCTCCACGGTGATGAACAATATGAACAATGAACAATATCATTTTTATCAATGTCTGTGTTCATCTCTCCTTGTGTGGAGATGCCACTCGTGGAGATGCCACAAACATGAACTTGTTTTTTAAGGGTTGATCTTGACTTTATTGCTGTGAGAAGCCCTTTTAAGCTCACTGGTGCTGCCTGGAGAATGTCTCTGAAGCCTGAGGAATGCACTGACATCATTGTTTAGCATTCTGCCAAGGCTGAAGAGTTGGGAGTAGTTACATGTAAGTCTGACTGAATCTCCTCAGTGTCCTCCCCATCCAACGTTATGGCATTCCCTAATGTTTCTTCAGCTCTGCTGTGTTGATATACGAGCACAGAGAGATGAGTGTTTCCTTGGAAACCTACGGCTGTGGGCTGAATGTTTAACCTTTGGTGAAACATCTCCTGCATTTGGAGAAAATCAGTAATTACTTTTGTGCCTTTTAGCAATGCTGCCAGCAAACCCCATGTAATGGCAATGTAAGCAGGGGCAGCTCTAGGGTATTTTTTTCCATGTCTGCAGTGGGGCTCAATATTTTGCAAGAGATCTCTGCCAGGAATTATATATTATTATAGTTTGACTCTGATGTGACTTTTTGTGCATGTTAATAACCACATAACCAACAAATCAACTTTGGACACAAAGACTAGTTTCACATTTATAGAGGAAACTCAGGGGAGGTCTATTATATGTTCAGGCTCCATTGTGTAGTAGTGTAAGCTTTATATACATGTGTGTATGCTAGATTTTATTATTCTCCAACAACAATGGATAGATTACTGAAAATCTATATTCAAAAAAACATAGAAGTACAATTTCCCCCATAAAAAAACGACTCGAGTAAAAGTAAACAAGTACCTTGTTTGTGAATTACTCAAAGAATTTCTATTTTAATATTGTTTTTAGGGTGTGGAAGTAATGTCACATCAGCAGGCTTTTTCACAGTAAGCGAAACTGACTGAAGTAAGACTTGTGGTCATTACAGGAGGAGGAGAAGAGGAGGATTTCTCAGAGGTAGGGATCTGTTGTCTTTATTAGATTTGGGTAGAAAAACAGATGTGGTCAGGGGCTGCCCCTGGAAGCCATCTGTTGTTCTGAGTTTCACTCCGTTATCATCGCATCTTGGTCAAAACGGAGGTGGTGCTTATTTTTTTTCCATGCAGCAGAGAGAAGGTGTGCAATATATGAATTTAAATATTGTATTGAATTCATTCCCATGCCCGCTGCATGATGATTCGAAATATGGTATAAGCTGTAGTGTCCAATCAGTAACCATAACCAATATAGTGGCATGGTTCCTCAGAGATCCCTGCTTTCTCCTCAGACCAGAAATAACAACTTTGGGTCGGCCAGCAAGATGGTGGACCAGAACAACTTTTAAGGAGCAAGGAACCCATTGCTTCTGTGTTCTTCACTTTCTGATCTCATAGTCGTGCATGAAGTGTGTCACATGAGCATGACAATGGCAACTCTCACCTTCGGATCCTTCATCCAATAGATTTGAAATCCAGTTCAACCAATTATCCAACGACGATTATAAAACTGTTCTATGTTGAGTATGTACGTATATGTTTTCCTCATATGTCTGTTTTAACATTGTCTTTTTGCACAATTAAAGACTGCAAATGAACCGATGTATTCCAGTAGCTTTTTTTCACAGTGAAGGTGACTATACTCAGACTTGGTAAAAAAATAAAAAATAAATAAATAACATCCCTATCAGCCTTAGCTGAACTTTGTTTTAAGTTCGAATGAACTAAGATGGTGAACACGGTAACCACGATGTGTGCTAAACATGAACATATTCGTGTCATTGTTGCTCACTGAGCTGCTAGTGTGGCTGAATGGCACATTTAAAGGAGAGCGGTGGAGTTCATGGTGTCTTTTTAAAATCTTTCTCTGATTTATGTTGTTCACAGCATTCAGTCTGACTTTTGATAGTAGAAAAACAAAAGTATTTCCAAAATTGATGATTCTTTCTATGGAATTGTCCCACTATGCCCTGACAGCGTGCACAAACTAGACCATGAAACCGAAGAAGCTAAATGGAATTCAGCCGTTTTCCATATTAGCGTTTATACCTGTTTATCCCAAATTTTTGGTTTTGTTTTTCTTCTTGGATAGGTCACAATAACATGAACCGTCAAAAACATTGCCTGATCTAAACTGTGTGCTATGATACCAATTCTAGGAGAGTTCGCTCCGCCCACGTATGACTCACTGTTCAGGACAGAATCCTGTATTATATACCAAAAATGATAGAAATTTTGAAAGATACACTTTTAAATAACTTGTTGATCCTGACTCTACAAGGAGAAATCATTTTTCATAGCTCTCATCAAATGATTCCCCAGCTCCCCTGTTGTCTGTGTTCATGCTGCATGTACACAATTGTTGCATGTTCATCTAATGAGAAATGGGACTATTCACCCTGTTCTTTGCAAAAGCAGTGGAAGATGCCTTTGGCTTGCCACTGTTAATACTCAGGATCTAAATGGATTTTTCCTCCCTTATACATTATAGATGTCTCGTGTGTGACTGCTTAATAAAAGAAAATGGCACCCGGGCTCAGAAAGGGACTTATCACTTTCAATCTAGCGAGCACGCTAGCGGTGTGAACACGGACGTGTCATTCTCTTCCAGAAAAAAAGTCTTGTCTGCGGGCCACCAGAACCAGTGCTGAAAAATTATAAACAAGCAGACACCGGGATGTGCAATATCAATCGCCCAGAATCACCCCTCCTTCTCTGTGTACACACACACACACACACACACACACACACACACAGGCGCTCAAATTTACACAGAAAAATGAAGGGCGGAGAGCATGTGCACACACAGGACACACACACAGTATACGCATGTCACTGAGGAGGGCCAGCGCGTGCGTTGGTTTCTCTGGAAGCGGGAGGGTGAGATAAGAATGGGCCGGGTCTTCCACAGAACAAGTGGGAGGGAGTTAGATGATGGCTGAATGACAGTAAAAGGAGGCGAGGTGGGGAGGGGTGGGGGGCTGTTTGGTGTAGAGAATAAGTGCTTGCTTTGTTTCTGTGGAAATGTGTTGCTGTTGAGCACATAAAGATAAATCACAAAGAGGAGGTCAGAGAGTTCCCTCATGGTTTGCTTAACTCGTCTCCATTAGAGCTATTAGCCACGGTGGCAAGATTTGATTGAATGCAGTAAATAATGTGTGCAACCACACTGTGCTGAGTTTAAAAGTAAACTTAATCTGCCACAGATTCAGCCTCGTTGCAGAGGAGATTTTGAGCTTTCAGCGAGCTGCATTGCAATTCCAAAAATGTGTCAGACGAATATGCTATGCATATTAAAATCTAATTCTTGTTTTTTTTTGTGTGTGTCAGTGAACAAATGTCATGCAATAAAATGTGGTCTCAGAAAAACCATGTAAACGCTGCAGACTTACTTTGTTCGCCTTATAAAAGAAAATTCTGTGCACATCCCACTTCTCTGTGTCATAGTTTGAGTCATCGGTCATGATAAATTTACACACCACTTAAATATGGGAAGGCGGTGACATCACTAGAAAGTGCAAAAAAACCAAAACAGAGCAGCATTATGCTTGTCATGCCTTGTCATGGGTGTCGTGTTGCAGAAACATTGTTTGCTCTCGTCAAAAAGCTGCAGTCGTGGCATGTTCCTGCATGGTGGGATGTAGGAAAACTGCAGGCTGAGGGCGAAAATACATTTTCAAATGTAGTGTTTCATCAAAACAATAAAATTTTGAACGTTAACACTGCTAATGTTACTGCATGATACTGTCATTCTTACATTTACTTATAACCTATAACTTCAACTGGCTTGTCCTAGTGAAGGTATTCGTGAATCAAACAACTGATGTTTCAAACCATGAAAATTTGTTTGCTTGTTTTACATGTGCATATATAAATAGGCTTCATAATTCATACTGGTTTATCAGTACAAGAACACTAGCAGCCTGTGGTAATGTCAGCATGCCAGATCGCTGGCGCACACGCACACACACACACACACACACACACACACACACACACACACACACACACACACACACACACACACACACACACACACACACACGGACACACACACACACACACACACTGTAGTAATATTGCTTCTGGAGTCACGCCCTGAACACTATTGCTGCTGCCTGTTACTATGTTATTACAATGATAACCTTTCGCTGGGGTTATTGGGTTCATACAATATTAATAGACTTCTATCATCCGGCTGACAGTTAATGAGAAGGGATAACCCCAGGATCTCTTGCTAGAATGACGGTTGTGTTGACTATTGGATGTGTGCCTAGTATTGGAATTAGAATAGTTTCTGCTCTGCATTTATTAAAGGTGTAATTTGGACCACAGCTAATATCACCTGAGGTGTCACAGCCCCTCTGCTTAGCTTAGCTTAGGGAGAGCTGCGTCCGGGCGCTCACATTATCACGGCTGCACACATGTTCAGTATGGGTGGCCCACAGCATGTCATACCCAGCATGCACCAGGGCTTCTTGGTCCCTTCACGGTTTGTTTGGGGTTTTCTCTTTTTGTTGTTGTTGTTGATTGCAGAGCAACAGGAATTTCCACATTTTTGAAAAAGCCCAGTTTGCAAAAATGTGCATCTTGTAAATATACTGGGGGGTTTGCAAAAATGTGCATCTTGTGAATATACTGGGGGGGTTTGCAAAAATATGCATCTTGTGAATATACTGGGGGGGTTTGCAAAAATGTGCATCTTGTGAATATACTGGGGGGGTTTGCAAAAATATGCATCTTGTGAATATACTGGGGGGGGGTTGCAAAAATGTGCATCTTATGAATATACTGGGGGGGTTTGCAAAAATGTGCATAGGTGAAGAAACTTCCTTCCTTTCTAACCTCCAGCAAAACTTCCTGCTGTCATCTTCCTCCTCCAGGATGTGACACCAAATAAAATAGCCGAGTCCTTTACCGCTTGTGAAACCACATTTCTTTTAACACTTTTTTTGTGGCATACACAGAATAAACAAACTGTATATAGCATGTTTATGACCAAGGCTAAACAGCTGATGGTAGTGTCATATTTAACAGACAGCTGGTGTAGAGCCTCTCATTGGCAAATCTCCCAAAATGTCTGTTTCTGAAAATTGGTGTGTGATATCTAGTTTTCTGATCCTAGACTGTTACCAGTGTGCTAAATTATTATTTTTGAATTATTCTTTCAGTATGAAATACACAATAGCAGTTAAAACAATTAGAAACTGATCACCTCTCTCTGATCACTGGGGAGAGTGTAACACCCTCTCAAAAGGTGTGTTCAGCTGGAAGTGTATAGGAAATACTCGCTTTTCCTGTGTTTGAATAGAGCTCAGTGACGACACAGTGAAAGACTGATGATCAGAATCGAATCTAGTTCTGTGGGTCTGGGTGGGCCATGAGGGCGGTCACTGTATTTATACTGAAACCAGACCTGCTTAATAATAAAAACAGACTTTTTACAGTATAGAAACTTTCAAAAAACTAAATATATTTTTCTGTGTGTGACCATCAGTCGGTTAAAAGTTCAATTCAGTTTGATTTGCCTACATTTCTAAATATTAAAGCGCTCTGGGTCCAGAGATTATACCACAGCAGGATACAAAAGCTTTAACAATTATTTTTCCACCATAATATCTTAATATCCTTTAGGAGTAGCACAGGAAAATCTAGAGGAAATCCATTTAAAACACTTTAAGATCATAAAAGTATGGAATGTGGGCAATCTAGTTTCCACACAGTAGTTTGTGTGAACTTTTATTAAGTCTTAATGATTGTACAAAACAAACAAAAACAACCAAAAAAATACACTGGCCTACAAATTACCCAAAAATGTGTCCCACCCTTCTGTCCTCTGACTCTTTTCCTTCTCACACCCCACCCATTCCACACACACACAAAAACAAACACACCCCAGGTAAGTTATCCTAAGTATGTACCTCGGGCCCTTTTGTTTCTCCTCTTTCCTTTCACGTGGTTGAAAGCGGTGAATCTATTGTTAACCGGTGCTTTACTTTCACACTAGCACCGTGACTCATAAACAGAAAAAGGCGTGTGCTTGTGTGTAGCTGGAGCTGTTTTATACTCACGGCTGTACATGACTCACATCCTCTTTGTTTTACTATCTTTAAGTGGACACTAGGGTAAGGTAAAGTGGAGTTGTGGGTGGCAAAATATTTATTTAAAACTGCTGTGAAGATCCACTTCTCTATTCCTGCTTACTTTATGTGTGAAAACCATCTGTCTGTCTGTCTGTCTGTCTGTCTGTCTGCCCCCCCCCTTTACTCGTGTTTACGATTGTAGGAGTAAAGTGGAAATTCTCAGTCCCGTTTTCCCCAGATGACTATTTTCATTCCACAGGTGTTTCAGTTTTCTGTTTTCAAAGGTCTTTAAGGACACGCTGCATGTTTGCAATTTATACCCGTGCACCTCCGGGCGAAGAGAATGATGTGATCATTTAGGACAATGAGGTTTTTGTTCTTACAGCTAAGAAGCTTCTGTTATTTCCCCGTATCTAAAAAGTTGATAGTTATTACATAAAAAAGGAGCTTGTGTTTCACTCCTTGGCCAGGAGATTTTGAATAACACCTGTGTGTGTGTTTATCTGCCTACATGCAGATCTGACCTCAATATAAGCATTAATGTTACACCTGATAATAATACCGACTTCCTTTTTAGCGGCACAACACGCTTCATTGTTGAACGAATGGAAACTGGGTTAAAAGAAATCCCCATTGACAACTGATTTCCAGTTCCCTTCCCGCAAATTTAGAGTCACTTCCTCATACTGGGCCCTCTTGATGGCCAGTGACCTGCCAAAAAAAATGTTGCTGTTGACTGGGAGGCAGCTGTTCCTCTGTGTCACAAAATGTTCTTCCTTAATGTGACGCACATGGAACCAAAAGTCAGTGTCCCAAAATTGCTATCTCATTGCTCTTTTTTTTAAAAAGTCCAGTGTGTCCGTGTTGTCAGGCAGCACGGTGGTGCAGTGGTTAGTTAGACACAGGGACATGGGTTCACTCCGGGTACCCTGGCTTACTCCCACAGTCCAAAGACATGTAGTTTAATTGGTCTAGTAGGTGTGACTGTGAGTGTGAATGGTTGTTTGCCTCTTACTGGCTCTGTCTGTCAAAGTTGTAGCCCACCTCTCACCTAATGTCAGCTGGGATCGGCTCCAGTGCCCCACAACCCTGATAAGGATAAGCAGTTATGGAAAATAGATGAATAATTACTGTTTTATTAGCACATAATCAGCTGAAAGAATAGTGATGTTTTTGTTACCTTACAATGAGCCTGTTATATCTACAGACCCTGTGGATCCATGTTAAAAAATCATTTTTCTACAGTGGCCCAGAATGGACAAACTAAACTCTGGCTCTAGTTTTTTTTTCTAGTTTGTTCTTGCATGTTTTCCACGCATTTCGCAGCAACCTTAATTTAAACATCATGCTATGGCAATTTCTATCCTACACAGTAGTTAATGAATGAATAAATAACTCTTATTCATATACTTTACTTTATTTAGACATTTAACACTTCATATTGTGCTGGACTCAATAATAAGTCTGATACCATATGAATACTATACAAATTCAACACTTGAAGCGTCTACAATGGATGTTTTCCATATTATCAGTGCATTAAATGAATGTGAAAGGTTGCTCGTATTGATGACCCTACAGAGAATTATCACCTGACCCTACAGCTCCCCTCACCTCAGCTTTATTGAACTTTATAGTAAGTTTTAACTCTAAATATTACTCACTGAAAAAGTTACTTTACTCAACAGAAAATGTAATTGGTGACATTACTCGATAGATTGCTTCCATTATTCCTTACAACAATTAGAAAGCCTGTATTCATCAGCTGTAGTAATGAGATATTAACATTTACCGAGCAGGACGTGTACAATTTGTAGATATTTACCGACCATCACAAGTTGTGCCTTCACAGTGAAGCTGTGGGGTTCACACACAAAACCATGTGGTTCTTAAAAGTCGGCTGTATGATATATGACAACTTTAGAGTTGTAGAAGCTAACTGCCTCTGCAAAGCTTCTGCACGTACAGGACCCATCTGTGAACAGAGAGAACAAACTGATATTAATCAGCAATTAGCAGTGAGACAATCAGACATGGTGACCTTCAATTTGTAGAAGTTACTAGGACCAGTGACTATAATTGCTCAATTTAAAATTGTAATACCTAGTACTAGATAAATAAACGTATTTTTCCAGTTTAATACGCAGGTTAAACTGGTATAAAGCTAAATGTATCCTGTGTAAATGCACTTTAATGGTATCCATATAAAAAAAACATCTCATCTCATGATCCTTCACATTAATCCAAGAAAATGGTAAAGCATTACTATTACCTAAGTACCCATGTGTGTTATGTATGTATATGAATTGTGTATCTAAAGTATATGTATTATATACATGTACATGAATTAAAGGAATGTGGCTTTCATTGCTCATTGCGACTCCTGCCTCGATCTGTTAATTCTCCTCTAAGTGGCAAACAATGCACAATATTTATTCATGTCAGCTCTGTTTCATATTCTGTATTCAGTTTGAGTTACAATGTTCCCATCACAGATTCGACTCCCCTGGTGTTTCAGCACTGCCGTCATTACATGATTGCCATTAAAGTAATTGTTAGAAAAGCATCATTAATTGATGAGTTGCACAAGCGACCTGATTCCCAAGTAGTTAAATGAGCTCAGCAGGGCGCTGCAGCAGCAGCGAGTAGCGCGGAGGCCTCTGCACAGATCAGCATGGAGGCATTGTGGTGCTAACTGTCTGTGATCCCTTTATTGTTGCTAAATGACCACTGTAACAATAGGTCACATTCCAGTCCTGCTGGGCCACGCAGCCGCAAACCTACAGTATCTGAAGTGTGTGTGAAGTGTGTGTTTGTACGTGCATGTCACGTTTGTGAGCGTCTGTGTGTGGCCTGGCTGCGCGCTGTAACCGCTCTGTCATGAGAGAGGGGCTCGTCAGAGCTTCACTTGGGTGAACTCGCCCCCTCATGACACTGTTACGGCTACATGCTGTGTAACCTCTTCATCTGCTGTCATGCTGGTTGGCCCCTATCGACCGCCGGCGTAGAGAAAGGAGGGGACGGATGACAGGAAAAGGACACGAAATTCCAGAAACGCTCTCCTGTACTGGCGCCACAAAATTTCCGACAACCATCCTCAGAATGCTTCAGTCAACAACAGTCATAGATTTGCTAATGCTCCATTAACCTTCTCATACTGAATCTAAAATTTCGTCTCTTGCCCTGGGAGCCAGTGCTCATTAAAACACATTACCATGAGGGGATCCATCAGTAATAGGCCCACAACCTATTTAGAGTCCTGACCCACAGAAGACAATCCAAAATGAA
Organism: Collichthys lucidus; assembly: GCA_004119915.2. NCBI lineage: Eukaryota > Metazoa > Chordata > Actinopteri > Sciaenidae > Collichthys > Collichthys lucidus. The sequence goes on from CM014087.1 coordinate 14,111,196, forward strand.
TTTCCCCAGAGAAATGCCTCATTTCCACAAAGAAACACCATACTCTCATTTACTTTTTTTGTGATATGCTATTGATCCCTAAAGGAGAGATGTCTTTTCACTTACCTTCCCTCACATGGGAGGTCAGAGGTCAGAAGATGGAGGAGGGGGGTGTTATTCGGGACCGGGTGAAGGACGGTTCTACTTCGTCAAAGGCCTTGAAACAAAAAAAACAACCATGTGAAGGACAGGCGCCCCACTCCTGCGTGTCTGCACAGATAAAATAAATATTTAAGTGGTCTCATTGATGTTTTTTTTCTGTTTATGCTTCATTTTACTGCTACAGGGAAGGTATGTGTCACTATTTTGGAAAAAATGACAGCCTAAGACTTACAGTAAGAGCACTCTCAGACTCTGTCTGTGTCCGCTGTCAGTTCCTCCTCACTCCCTGTGTGCATATGTGAAAATCAACATTTCATCACAGTAGAACTTCCAGCGTCTGTAAGTGACGCTTTTTAAAAAAAAAGTTGTACAGATATGCTTCTGTGACAAAAGTTCCAAAAGTTTAAATTAGCTCCTATGATGTGGATGTCTGGTAGTCGTATGAGTTTCACGCTCGGAGCCACAGAAGAAACACTTCGAACTCAGACAGATCCGCGGAGAAGCGTGGTGTGTAGGCGGCGAAACACCCGATGCATCATTGATGAAACACTCCGAGTGCTCGATCATGTGTTTCACCTGCTGACACTGACATGCACGCCACAAAAAGAACAATTTATGTTTATTAGCAAACTGTGAAACCTTGCCCTACAGGCTGTCACTGTCACTGAAGAAGTCACATCACATCTGAAGTTTAACGACTCCAAAGTTTGTGTTAACTGATTCTAATTTCTAAATTCAGCTCTTCAAATGAAAACACCTTTATGACTTGATGTTTTTACGTCATTCATTTCAGTTCTATAAAATGATTTGATTTTCATACTTCCTCTGCCTCTGAACATTGTGCTCTGACTGTTCTGATGAGATATGAGTTGATAAAAAATGTTAAATACACTCATCTGAGTCTACCATTTAAATTTATATATATATATATATATATATATATATATATATATATATATATATATATATATATATATATATATATATATATATGTATATATATATATATATATATATATATATATATGTACATGTATAACTGGGCAGGCTCTGATTGAGGTTGAGAGGCTGCTCCTAAATGCCTGACACAAGGAAACATGAGACCCTCGAGCAGCAGGTTTAGGTAGTTTTGCCTGGATGATGTTATAAATGTTTTTTGTGGTGGATGCAGCCAAGACCTGCAGACAGTACTCTACAGGGCTACATGACTCCCAACTTATCTTTATGAAAATGTCATAATAATCTATATTTGTATTTGCTGATTATCTAAAAAATAAATGAATAATAAATGCTAGAACATGTTACTACATTATCTATCAGTACCAGGTTATTTATTTTAAGAAGGTTTTACAATAGAAAGGTTTGCATAGCATTTTTATGTTTTGTTATATCATTATTATAGGGTTGTTTTTTTCACTTCATTGTATGTGCTCCTTTTCAAGCCCTTGTCTGTTTATCCAGAGCAGAAAGAAACTTATTAGCTTGATCTGGGCATGTACTGTACGGTGCACTTTTCTGGTTATTAAATCAAATCAGAAATATAATGTGTTTATTGCTCACTGCAGCCCAGAGCCTGTACAATATCAGGATCACATCACATACTCTTTGTGCTTTAACTAAACCAGTATTCGTACTGTACTAGAGTATCTGATTTCTCCTTTCATTCCTGCCTCACGCAGGCCACACCCAGAAACCAGCCAAAGTGTTAACTAGGCCAGCATATTTCACAGCAGCTCGTTTTGGCTCGCTAATATTGCAAGTCATCTTATCCATTAAATGTAATACTCCCGAATGCCTGTCCAGAACACCGTGGCCACTGACAGGGATCGTGTTCTTCTATCCACCCGCCTATCTTATCCAACTATGTGTCTCTATTTCATTACCCTAGTGGGAAATGAACACGTTGTCCTACACAATGTAAGCTGTGTGTGAGAATCTTCACTGTTATGAAGAACAGCTAGTTACAAGAGAAGAGGAAGTGCGCCCCCGTCAAGGTTAACGGGTGATGGATAATGTGTTACACTCTCCTATCATATTTTACTCTGAAAAATAATCAGGGACTAAAGCAGAATATGTGCTATCTAGGCTATGTGATTTAGTTTGTAGTAAATGTTGCAATTATGAAGATTTTGGTGGCGAAACAATCCAAATGTTGCTGTTAATATTTAAAATGCTGTCTTCCTAACTGTACATGTCAACATAACAACACCTGCCATCGAGAACTAGTGTCTCTGTTCTGTTTACATAGTAGAACATCTGAGAAATTTGACATGGCTCTGCGGGAAACAACTTTAATACATAGCAGGTCATAAAACACTTATGACCCACATGTGACGGTGCCTGTATCTGCAGAACCCCGACGCTCTGTCTGCATTTTTTTCATATTTTGTCGTGATCAGCGAGGTGTCTGGGTGTCAATCTTTGGGCAGTGGGTGTCAGTAACAGCGTGGAGGCACGTGAGGGCAGGATTCTATGAAAATGTAGCAACCAAGCGCTAGATCGTGAGTATGCAACCAAGAGGAAGCTACAGTTTCGTTGAGCCACGTGGAAAGAACTGGCTTTAAATGTGTGCTTACAAACCATAAGTGACACATTCAGTTCAGTTTTATTCATATTCCATCAAATCATGACAAAAATTATGTCATGACACTTTCCATACACTCTCTACAATATTATCTACAGAGACCCATGAGCTAGCCCTTTGTGACAGTGGCAAGGAAAGACGAGCAGAACCAGGCTCATCTACTGTGATCAAGTGATCTCATGCTACATTTGAGAGCTTGTTACACACATTGTTACAGACATTATGTCAGATGAATGGCCATTAGAAATGGGAGGGTGAGGCACGGGGACTACAATCAGCAACTTCACACTAACACGCTCACTCTGCTCCTTTATATGTGGAGGCGAACGGAGAAAAAGCTGCAGAATTACTGGGCCGTTAAAAAGTGGGATCGGCCATACTGGAGATAGATAGCTTCCCAGGATGTCAAACAGCAACTTGAACCGGCTTTGTCAAACAAAGTGTCTCAGCCAAGTGATAACGTAGCTTATGTTTGGTCTGTCCACATTCTGAAGCACTGTGACGGACAAGGGCAGAGTAAACAGCTGCTCTGATGCAAGAACATCCTCGTAAATTTGACATAATAGTGGATTGTTTATACGGCATGATAGCAGAACTGAAATCTTGATTTCAGGTAACATGAATTATTGGTGGAATATAACTTTACAATGGTACTGTGCAATGAGACACTACAAGTGAATATGGTAAAAATGTAATCAATAGAAATCCCCATGCTTTTACTTACATTAAGACAATTATTGTTCATTTGTTCATAAACAGGAATCTGAACACTGCATGAAGCCAGGTTCAAAATTTATAATAAAAATACATTTCACTGCAAACGCCTCGCTGCGAGTCTCTGTTTTGAGGACTTGTGTTTAATATCTATATTCGTTTCTTTATTAAGCAGCGCATGTACAAACCTGCCTGTCAGAGCACGTCACATGAAAATAATTTACCCTCATCGGTTTCTCACGTCGTGGCTGACATTCTTTCGGAGCTCTGCAAATCGCTGATGCAGAAGCTGTCAAACACAGATCTTTTACTTGACTTCACTGAAGTTACATAACCAGACAAATGATCAGCTCCAGGACCTGAAGTTGTGAAAGCAGGTTGAACTCTGGAGGAGATTATCATTGGCTAAGTGTTACTACAGTTCAGCTGTCTTCACTAGTGTATGGACAGGATTCCTTTTTTGACTCTGACATGACAATGAGTGACTGATGAGCATGAAGAAGCACAGAGTGAAATGTATGGCAGCTTGGGTGTGTCAGGCGGCTGAGCTCTATTCAATCCTGCATAGCTCACCTGCAGTAAAAGCTAAAGGTAAACCAGAGTCTCCATGCCTGCAGCAGGTAGAGTGCTCCATAAAATGAGGCCCCAATCATGAGAACCATGAACGGTGCCCTGAGGACAAATCATAAATGTCATTCGTCATGAATACTGATGGAGTTGCTGCAGGATAGGCAAGGCCAAAGTTGAAAGTGACAACGCCGTCGCTGGAATCAGAATAAGAGAGATGACAGATGTGGACGATTGAGAGCGGGGCGAGATATTAATATGCGTGTGCGTGGATGAAGAGAGGAGAGGAGAATGTGACATTTAGAGATGCAGAGAGCGCACAGGCGAGAAGTGAGAGCCAAAGGGAGTGAAGGGTGATTAACCAAGCCTGGAGTTTCAAAATGGAAATCTCTTGTGTCAGCGGCTGACGTCCGCCGTCATCTCAGGTTACAAGCTTTACATGGACTGACAGAACCTGATGGTCTATATTTGTTGAGCACGCCCATGCTGTATGTTTATCTCTCTTCGTCACTCTGCCTTCACCTCTATCCTCCGCCCTTTCTTTTCCCAAACTTAACCTCAAGTGTTGTGTTTTTGCAATAAACGTATTCTCCTCGTCTCTCCTCCTCCAGGTTTGCATCTCCTGTTTGCTTAAGATGTAGTAAAGTCACCCGGTAATTCTCACAGGTAAGTAAACAGGACTCTCCCGTATGGCCACTGTTGATCCACCAAGCCCTCAGTGCCGGGCTGACGTCAGGGCAGGAGAATGTAAACAAAGGCTGGGACTCCAGGCCGTGCCTCTCCCACGTTCCCCCCCCTTCACATTAATGGCCAGTGTTTATAGTAGGCTTCCCTGCTGCACAAGTGGCCTCGGTGGCGTGTGAGCATGAAAGAAAAGCCACACATCCGTGTGTGTTGTTAAGACTAAGGCTGCGCCAGGTTTTGCGTAGTTTTTGTTTGACCTGTCCACATTCTGAGTAAGTTTAACAGGCACTAATCTGTGGGACAGAAGCAGAGTAAACAGCTGCTCTGACGTAAATAAAAAGGACTTCCTTTTTTTTAATAAATCAAGATGAGTCATGTTCAGCAGAAGTGAAATCTTGTTATGCATGGAGACACTGCAGGTGAACTAATAGATATCAAAAAGAAACTTCCCCAGCTGAGCACTTAGATTGCAACAACAATTTTTCTGAATTACAATTTTTATCAAATCGTATGTTTAAATATGCAAATGAGGCTTTATCTCACTAAAAATGCATATTTTTCATGTCTCCAGAACAGGAATCTGAAGCTTAAATGAAGTCGGACTCAGTATTCTTGCATCTTCTTGTTCCTTTTAATGATATATTAGAGGATTTTGAGAGGATAAGAAGGTTTCGGTGAATCAAAAAATTCTGCCATAAAACAATATTTATTTTTTATTATTTCTCCTAGAAAGATTGAGATTAATTTTTCAAGGGAGGGCTGACCAAGAACAAGTTAAATAAAACAGATACAATATGAAACATCCACAGTAAGAGTAAGTGAGTTCAACAATACCAGTTTAAGCAATAACAACACAACGTTTCCGATGAACATTTGGCACAAGCAACATATAAACGTGACAGGAATATGGGGAGAGAGAGAAGGGGCCACAGGTCGGATTCGAACCCTGGGCCACCACAGCAAGGACTGAGAATTTGTACATTGGGCGACTGCACTTCTGAGAAATATATGTACACAGATAGGATGGGAGAAACCCAAGAATTAACTTGTATATGAAGATTTTATATGCGCCTGGAGGTCACTGAACCAAAACATCCATGTTTTTAAGAATAAAATGTTGTTTAAGGGTGGCCAGAGGAACAGTGGCTGGCAGTTGCCTCACAGCAAAACAGTTCCCGGTTCAAATCCCGCCTGGGGCCTTGAGTTTGCATGTTCTCCTCGTGTCTGTGTGGGATGACTCTACATTGCCCGTAGGGATAAATGTGAGTGTGAATGGTTGTTTGTCTCTGTGTGCTGTGCGATAAGCTGACGACTCTTCCAGGGCGTACCCCGCCCCTCACCCAAAATCAGCTGGGATAGGCTCCGGACCCACCGTGATTCTGACGAGGATAAGCGGTTACAGAAAATGGATGGAAGTTGTTTAAATCAGACTGTGAATGATGAACAAACCTGTCTGTAAAACCCTTCAGAATATAGATGAGAATAACACTGGATGGTTTGGTGTACACATGTTACTGAAATGGATATTTCTCACTCAGAGTATGCATTGTAAAATTCACTTTGAGACACTACAGGTGAATAACATTAACATTAACTGATAGACCTTATCAACATGATATATGACAAGAGATAGATCACATGGCAACATTTTTTTGAAGGTTTTCTAACTGCATTTCTGACATTTTCTTTCTTTATCTTTGCTTTCTAATTCAGCTGCATCAATTCCTGGGGCTCAGCTGGGGGAGATCTGCAGATTATGATTAAAAGCACAATGCGGCCATAACGTATCCTCCATCTAATGTAAGTCTAAACAAAATAAACATTTTAAGTGGCAGCCGCTACCATCATTCATCCAACCCAAACAGCTGCAGCACCCTCATTGCACTGCAATGCTGCAATATGTGCTCCACCATGTGCTCCCTCTATCATTAACTTCCACAGTGACCCTCAAGGTCACCGGGGCCATAAAGAGGTTGGTGGCTCAGAGTGGCTGAGGAGTTTAAAGTAGAGGCCAACACAAATGAGAAGAAAGGAAATAAAATACCTTCATTTGTAAACTCAGGCTTGTTCATAACACAGGGTACTTATTATATAAAGATACAATCCAATCTTAAAGAGCATCAGGAACAAAGTCTTCACTTCCTCAACTGTTTGTGTACAGAACGCCGGATGTTCTTTGAACATTTGCGGCACAAAAGGAAAAGACCAGATAACATGTCCTCGGAGCCCGGCACTAATTAGCTAATGTTTGTTTACACGATTTCCGTCATGTGGGAGGTATTTTCATTCATTTGTGTTGGGGGGAAAAAAACATCCGACGTGAAGAATGGAGCGTGTGTGTGATGGCTCGGAGACATGATGTAATATTAGACGGATAGGGAGGAAGACCGCAGAAGAGAAGAGGATAGGAATCAGATGGGAAAGTGAGGAGTTAAGGAATTTTTTTTGCTCCGCATTCCCGCCCTTCCCTCCGGGGACAACGCAGCCAGACGACTCCTCGTGCTTCCTCCTGCTTCTAAACACACACACACACACACACACACACACACACACACACACACACACACACGTATAAGAGTGAAATAGCCATGGTGAGAGGCCCCTTGGCAGCATGTGCTGTCCGCACGTGTAGAGGAGGCCAGCAGAGAAAGGAGGCGCCGGGGACAAGGTGGGTGAGGCGGGCGGCATGATGTTTTGAACCCCCCACCCGGCCTTTCAAAGGTTAATCCACTCATCGGGGATCAGAAAGGGAAACCATAGGTGCACAGACTTAACCTCTTCAATGTGAATGGGAATCTGCTGGTGAAGTGAATGGAGCCTCTAAATATTCAACATTGTCCACACGAATAAGCATGAGCGCAGTCGGTAAGGTTAAAAATGGTACTTCTTCTTTTTGTTAGTCTCAGTCTCGGTATAGTGAAGCATTTTACTGTGCAGCCACAAGGTCAAACACAGACTTGTGAAGTGCTAATTTTAAAAAACACAGCAATCAGAATCCACCAAACTCACTAGTCGCTTAACTCCCTTAATATTCACTTAATCCTACAGTACAGTGCTTACTGCCATTCTGTGGCATGCACAGTCTAAGATCTGCTGTTTACTGTTACAGGGAGGAGCGAGTGACTGATGAGTCATTTTGAATACATTTAGGGTCTTTTTTAGCAGACAGAGTATGCTCAACTGTTGACACATGAGCTCAGTGGCTCTTATATGGCATCGCAGCCACGACCTCCCTGACAGCACCCCGGCCTCACATCAGGGGTAACTCTACCTGAATCCCCTTTTTTTTATCTAACACAGGACAAATGGAGCACAGATGGGACATGAATCATGAACGAATCGAGATGAAGATTAAAAACCAAATTAAACAGCATGATGTGTCCTCCCAAATGTTAAATAATGCAAATTGTTAAAAGCCGTTAGCCATTTTGCTTTGCATGCTTGTATTGCAAAACCTGCTTTAAAAGTGCGGGAAAAACCTTGTATCCGTTTTCATAGCCATGGGCCATGACATACACCACGAAATTTGATAGACAAACAAATTTGGTGAGGGGAAACCCTCCTAGACTAGAATCCTGGTAGACTGTGAAAACATTTCCAATGTATTCATACTGGTTCAAATAAATAAATCTACCTTTGTCATAGTTTTCCTTTTGTTATGCTTGAGATGTGACATTAGGCTTGAATGTTGAAGCTGTATGTTATTTTTTTGACACATCCACAGCTTTGTTTCATCACTGCTTGGCGAGAGTAAGTCCTTTTTGTTTCATTCAGTGAAAAATCATCTGTTTATTCTAAAAACAAAGCCATGGAAAAAAAAAACAGGGCTGATGAACAAACTGAGCTTTGTTGTTTTTGAGTTCAGCGGGTTCGCGTTGGCCATCTCAACCCGCGGTGTATGGGAACCTAATCAGAAAGCTCGCAGTCTCTTCCAAGCTGCTCTGCTATAACAATCAAGGAAGGGAAAAAAAATTGTCTGGACTTCCTCATATGGGGTTTCCCAGGGAAGCAGCTTTGAGTAGTTTCTGGGCCATGACATCACCGGCAGCAACACAGTGTTTTGATTCAGCCGGAGGAGAAAGAAAAGAGAAGCTGGTGGGAAAGCCCCTTCACCATCACAGCAACAACAATAACTGCCTACCTCGCTCTCTGGGCCACAATGCAAATCAACTGTAAACTGTGTGAGGAGGGGGTAGTGAGAACGAGGGAGGGAAAGAGTGTCGGGTGGGGGCAGAAACTAAATAGAGCAGCTGAGAAACTCAAACTGGAAAGAAAATGCAAAACCAGTTGTAACTTTTTTACATTTACGGGGATTTTTTCAAATGTTCCGCAACCCAACCAAAGAGTGTTTTTCAACTGGGACTGGCCTATTTATAAGTGAGTATCAGTGTAACCTGTCTCTAATGTTGGTTCTCACGTAAATAACTGGGCCATTCACGCTGCCTCCATCCTGCTCAAAACAAAAACAGACCCAGCTGATTGCCAAACAGAAAGAAAGGGCAAAGGCAAAAGCCCCTATTCTATCCCTGTGGGAAGTTTGAAATAATCCCACCGCCGACATTCTTCAGCAGTGACTAGCAACAGTGTCACCGGGCTGTTTGTGTGACAGCAGTTTAATATGTCACTATCTGTTTCCCACGTGGATAAATGTGCACAGCCCCCTATACCAAACACATCCCCTACCCCAACCTGCTCCTGACCTCCGTGGGAAGGTGACACCAGCAGCCTACTTCCTGGTTCAGCACATTCCTCGTCATCTCTTATTCCGTTTCAAAGGCGCATGGGTTCCTGCCCCCAACCCAAATCCACCCTCTTCTCGCCGCGACCTTTAAATCCATCACAACCCCATTGGAAGTGCAGTGCAGGGGGTTTTGCATTGGTGCAAAGCCGAGGTGGTGCTGTAGATCAACATATTCATATTCAACATATTTAGTCATATTGAGCTGTGTTCGGTCAGCATATCATCCCTCAACTAAGCCCCACCCCTGTTAACTACCACTACACCTGTTAGCTTTCAAGTTTTGTGTACGATATTATTAGTGGCAGGTTTAACACTCAGGGTTCCCACTTCTTTTTCATGAACAAATTCAAGCACTTTTCAAGCACCAGTTTTTCCATTTTTCCAGCACCTTTAAATAGGTAGCCTACTAGTAGTGTTTGCCATGATGGTCATGGGAAGCGCAGCGGTGCCACTGTATGGCATAATAATATGGGTCTAATTAGCATTTTTTCATATGGTGGTAGATTGACTGTTTTGATTTTTAACTAATTGTGAATTGGCTTGTATTCTCAGCTTGTGAGCGGTGTATTGTGTAACTACCATAGCGCAATAACAGTGAACAACAGGTGTCGATAGTAGTCTACTGTTATTTCTGGGCAGAACACCAAGCGAGTATGATAACTGAGTTCTGCATGTAAAGGCATCGGATCAAACGCGTAGCCGCTTAGGAAACATTTTTGTTTTCTCTTGGTTTATTTAGATAGACATCACACAAATTTCAAGCATTTTCAAGCACTTCACGAAAAATTCAAGCATTTTCACAACCTTGAAAACACTGAATTGAAATTCAAGCATTTTCAAGGAATTCGAGCACCCGTGGGAACCCTGAACACTTCAAATTGTAAAGAACTTTAGAGAAGCGGGGCAGAAGCATCCAAAACCACTTATCCTTCGAGCAGCACTTTTCTGACTGTCTTTTTAATGTTGCCACCTGACTTGTTTTTAAAAACAAGACATGATGGCTACATGCATGGTGTCATGCTTAAAAAACTGAGGCTTAAAGTTGTGTATCTCAGGCAGTGTCAGCTCACTAATGAACGGATTGGAAACAACATGGTTTTACAGGAGATCTTGTTATCTTCTCAAAACTTTATTGATCAAGAGGAAATTAAACCACAATTAACCTGATGTGTATAAATACTAAAATAATATATGTGTGGGAGATTTGCTCTGTAAACATATAGCGTGAGTCGTGGCGCCCCGAGCACAGTGATGTCATCACACTCCCTCTGCCTGTGTTGTTCCCAGCCTCTCTGTGTTTTGTTTACAAAGCTGGGCTGGTGGCCACGTGTGCTTGTTAGTGAATGTGAGCCCCTCCATGTGCAGCTGAGGACGGAGGACGAAACAACTGTTTTTCCCATCCATGTCAGGATGAGTTGGTGATTGGGCAAACAAATGCAGGTTTGGCAGGTTTTGTTTTGTTTGCGTCCACTTTCCACTCGGATTAAAGCTGCAGTATTAAGATGAGCTGCGGTGTATGATTACCATTTTTGTCGATGGAGTCTGGTCCTGAGCTTTAGCGATATAACAGCTGTTCCTGGTTTTTAAAAAAAGTCTATCTCTTTCATAATGTTGTCAGACACTGGACAACAATCCAAGCCTGTCAGTGGCAAAGACAAACTAGAGTTTACAGGGTTAACTAACTCTTTATGGAATAAAACACTGTGATTTTTTTAATTTATGGGTGATCGACAGGATCAGAGCGAAATACTAGGAAGTGCTATTTCCTGTGCACCCCAAATGGGCAGATCTAAAGCTGGCCACAGCGCTATTATTGCTTACTGCTGGCAACCTTAAAGCATCCTGCCTTTTTTACACACAGATTATACCCTCCTCCTTCACAAGCACAACAATGGCCATAAACAAACCCTACATGGGCCCTTCAATAGGCGCACCCCTAATTGAGACAAGTGGGGATAATTTCCTAGAAGAACAGTCTGATTGGCTCTGGACAGGTATGCCAATGACCTCTGACCCCGAAGCAGGCCTGTTCTGACATAAAAGTTGACCCGTGGTGACCCTTAGGGTTCTCCCCGGGCCTTCTGTAGTGCTTTCCCACATAGGCCTACCTTTGATGTCCATTGGAGTCTTTTCCCATGGTCCCCGCCAGTCAAAACCCCTCAAGGCCTGAGGAGTGGAGGGGGGTTAAGAGGCTACCTGACGAGAGGTCAGGCCACACCAGAGGTTATCCACCATGCAGCTTCTTCCTTCTTCCTTTAAGACACCTCTAAAAATAATTCACCTTCCCTAATATGCCCACCCTGCCTAACCCACCCCCCCACCCCACACACACACACACACACACAAACTTTCACACATGCTGATGTTTCCCTTATTTGGGGAGAGTAAAAAAGCCTTTGCGGCTAATTTGGAAGCCTGACAGATAATGTTTCAGCGTTTGTGTTTATTTGTGTACGTGTGTGTTTAAGTGTGTATCAGCATGGAGCAGTCGGCTTAGTGACTTCTAGGTCCCGTGTTCTCAGAGTGGGCAGCTGCCAACCATAACTTTCTCCTCACACATGTTCATGCAGTGAGATCAGCGCTGAGAGGGGTTGATGTGGTAACAATCAGTGACAGCTTGAAAGCAAAAACAGAGAGAACCAGAACAGGTTACACTGCTTGTTTGATATCTCTTCATGTTTGAAAGCCAGCAATGAATTCTTGACCGTCAAGTCTAATGAGAAGAAGATGACCCTAAAGACCTCATTGTCTGGCAACCCAATCAACATAACTGACATGGGCAGGCTTTGTTTGTCTGAGAGGAGAGAGGCTGCTCCTCCTGCTGAGCTGCAGGGCAGTATTACGACCCTCCTTTAATTATGGGGTTATCTTTGTCAATCACCGTCAAGGCACACAGAACATCATGAGACAACTGGCTTCATTCCATTTCTGCACAATGCACTGTCCGTCACACATCCAGCATGACCAGCTGTCAGCGATGAGCACAAATGACTTTTTTTTGCGGTTGCTTTGAGTGATTTAACATTTGCGCTTCAGAAAATGATGATGATGGCTTAATGGTTCCATTTATTACGTCTGAGTGAAATTGCCTTTTCACAGACATAAAAGCTTCATTATGAAGAATGTAGCCTCATATTTTATATTCAAAATCTATGCATACATTGTAGCACATGCAAAATCCCAGTACATGTTTGAAGTCTAATTGCTGTTATCAATGCTGTGTCATTTAAACCTATCTACTAAGAATATGATTTATCTGCATTTCTATCATTACAATTGAATGTTTTTTTTCAGTCCATTGTAGACTCACAGAGCTTCAAGCAATTATGATATAAAAACAGCAATTATCCTTCAGTTGGGAATATTTACACATCTGCAGCGCTGGGTTTTATTGCTTTAAAGTTACCGACATGAATGTCTGTGAAGTATCCAAACCATTACTGGGGGAAATTACAGAGAAAGTCCATTAACCCTTAACACAGTCATCACTTTAAATAAAGGCCTGTGTGTGTTTACTTAAACTAGCTATTTACTGTAATTACAAGTCTCATTTCCATATACAGGTGGTTGGAGCACAAAACACAAATAAATCTGTATATCTCACCAATACATGTTCTGTCTGTACATGACATGGACATGAAAGATGGTGAGGGTATCAAGGCCATCGAACTCCCCGTGCAAGCCCACACTTGTCTCGTCCACCTCCATAATTATTTCCCCTGCCTCTTACAGAGTGGCAGCAGGTGGGATCTGAGGACAGCTGGAGAGGTGATTGGCTGGCCATCGTGAGTGATGAGCGCACAAGTGTTTTGAGTGCAGACAAGTGGCTAACCCTTTTACGACATCCAGGAAGACGGAAAGGAGCAAAGAAGGGAGAAGAAGTCTTGAACAGTATCTACCAGGTCACAAGACAGGGGGAAGTGTATCATCTCTGTGGATGAATAATATGTTACACTGGAAATGTCATAACTTGGGTTGAGACAGAGTATCAGGTCAAGGGTGTACTAAAAGGTCAGATAGATGACAAAGTTTATCGAAGGCTTCGCTTTGCGACGACACAACACACAGAGTTGCACAAAAAGGAAACTAACTTACAGTATCAAGATAGAGTGGAACACAAGGTGCTTGCATTGGATAATATATGTGCAAGTTATAATTTACTCAAATTTGAAATTTAGTTGAAAACCCCATCGCAATGTCCACAGACAGACATCTTATTGTTACACATACATATAAGAAGTTAGATTTAATGTTGTTAACATAAAAAAAAAAAATTTCTGAATGAAAAATGTCCAATTTCAGAAACACAACAGATTGCACTGATCATTTTATGCTGAGAAACCGAATTTGGTGTTGTGAAACCTTCCTGTGGGTAGAGGTTCTTTTTATCTAGAAAGAGGAAGTAATTCATGGAAGTATTATGTAAGCCAAATCTTTTGCCACGGTGCTATTTTCCCTTGTGGCCTCTAAAGTGTCAGCATGCTGCACAGAAAGAAAAGCTGACGAAAAAACTCCTCATATGCGGGTCTGCATGCGGTGACTACCCCTGACGTATCAAAACTCGGACGTCCCCGCTTTACAGTAAGAACCTGCTGCCCTCTCTCCCTCTTTCGGGGGTGGGGAGAAACTGAGACTTCCAGAGATTGGACCGAGCAGCTGGCCTCAAAGTGAGCGGTGCAACTAATAATCTGTCCTTCTGACAGATGAGGTTAGATGGCCTGTCATTTGAGCCCTGCTGATCATGCAGGCACGGATATCTGCGGGCCCAGGAGAGAGATGCGCTCACTGGTGGCATTTCGCATGCCTGCGCTCACTGCCGCACTCATTGCTTTGGACATCTCCACTTTCACACACCTCTCCAATGCCCCTGACTGAGCATGAACTCATACACTCCTCTTTTCACCTCCTGGACCTTTCAGGGCACTTTAAAAACATGTATTCTTAAACTACTATTTCACTAATTGCTGCTTGTAGTCTTACTTACTGCAGCTTACTAACGTGTTATTAATGTTTCATGCACAGAGCACTACAATGGGACTAAAAAGTGTGATTCATACTAAATAGGGTGTTTCATTTGTACACTCAAAAACACACACAACACAGAAACTACTTTGCATACAGCAAACTAGTGTATCCACTATTTTAATAAAGACCTAAAGTGTTTTGTCTTGTTGTTAGCATTCAGGGGTTACACAGTTCAGCAGCGATTTTGCATATAGTCTCCAAACATGTCAGAGAAATTAAAGGAATTTGCCCTGGGCATCCCAAAAGCAAGTATAGACACTCCTGTGTGCTCATTTGCATTCCAGTCAGCTGGCATGCCCTTCATACTGTTTCATGACGCATTCCAACTTTTTTTTTTGTTTGTACTAAATATGTGTCTGTACTTTATGAGCAGGATTAATTTATGCAGCTTTATATTAAACTTACATTTTGTGTACTTGTCTCCTCATAACATGGCCCATGTACATTTAAAAATGCTTATATGTACATCTAAAAGACTGGATGATGGAAAAAATTATTAACCTTTACTACTAAACATATGCAGCTGCCAAAAGTTCATTAAATAAATAAACAAAGTTAAAAAAGTATATACACATTTATTCCTTTTTAATACATTTTTCTTCAGTTTGATTGCCAGATATCGTCACATTACTCATTTATGAAATATAATATATGACCATTGCAATTGTTTTACAACTTAGCAGGGCATTTCAAAGGAAAGCAAAACTTTACTTAGGCATGGGAGGGAGGGGAAAGCATGCTATTCACACAAAAGCATGCGCGGGAAAAGGAGGGCGAATAGAGGAGAAGCAGAGAGAAGAGGAGGAGGAGGAGAAGGAGGAGGGGGAGTAAATGGAAGTCTTTTTATCTCTAGTTTCCCACATCCTGTGAACGGCTGCAGACGCGGCCACCCAGTTTGAAAGAATGAGAGGAATGCGCCTATTCTCCCCAGCGCGCTTTGATGCGCAGCCAGTTGAGAGGCATTGTCAGGCAACTCAAATAAAGACCATAGTCCCGGACTTCACTTCAGCCCATAAAACACTGTGTTTAATGTGAAAACAATCAGGTAAATGACGGGGGTTAGAATACACGGAATGCGACTGATGAACTGCTCCCAAGGTTGTGTAGGTCTGTGTGTACATGTGTGTACTTCATGAAGCCATGTGGATGCTTTAGTGCAGCCAGCAGCAACAGACTGTTTCTTTTGGTTCAAACGAGGGAACAAAACAAAAACTGGTTTTAAGTATCGAATTTGTCGAAACTCAATCATCATATAATATACATCCAGTTTCGGTAACTTGATCCACCCCCTGTTTTTTTAAACCTATTAATAATAGTCTATTCATATCTTATATCCTCCAAGTCGGTTTCCCGCGAAGGAAGGAGACAGGGACGTGTGTGTGTGGGGGGTGGACTTGGCTTTGAATTTGCATCTCTCTCCAACTTCATAATTATTACTTCAGTCCTCCCTCCCTTCCTCCATTCCTCCAACCTCCCCTCCCTTTTAGCGCGTTTTTTATTCCCGCCACGTCTGTGTCTGGCCCAGCCGGTTGGCCTTATTTTTATTTGGTTTACTGACGTGCGTTTGAAAAGTCAAATCCTATTGGTGCAGAGGGCGGAACTGGGCGGGGACAAGGCGGACGTTGGCGCGTGTAGACACGCCCCCTTACTACCGCCTTATAAGCGTCCTTCCCCCCCCTCGCGCTCCGTGTTTCCAAGAGAGCCTGTGTCAGTCCGACGGAGGCAACGGTCGCTACGCCGCCTTATCTGTATATATCGTGAATTTTACTCCGCTTGTTTACAAAACATTGCGGGGGATTCAACTGCGGTTTATTCTCCTGGACTGAAGCTTCGGGGTTTATTCTCCTGGATACATTATTTGTTTTCTCTTCTGTCTGGATAAGAGGATCCCTACTGCATTTTTTTTGCTGTTGCAACAACGTGGACTTAAAAAAACCAACACGGGAAGAGAGAGTCGGGACTATCGGAATAAAAATTCAAAACAAAACGAAGACACACACGTCCTCGTCGTCGTCCTGTGGTGGATATCCTCAAAGGGATGCTGCTGTCCAAGCTCAATTCTTTGGCCCACATCTCCACCGTAGACATGCCGGCGAAAATCCAGCTCCAAGTTCATCAAGGTTAGACGCCCTTTTTCCACTCTGTCGTCATGGAGGACGGAGCTGCAGCAATGGCTGGCAGCCCGCCTCGGTCCACGCATGCTGCTACTCGCTCCTTTTTTCAAGGACAGAGCCTTAAAATTAACGTGTTTACAACACAGTAACCCGTTTTTATTATGGTCACGGTGTAGGGACCTGTGTTTATCGTGTGTGAGCCTCTTCTCTGGTGTTTACCGGCTGTGTTTATGTTCGTTGCAGTGAAGGAGAGGGAGCCTTTCGAGAAGCTGTACCAGGTCGGCCCGGTGCTGGGCAGCGGCGGCTTCGGCACCGTGTACTCTGGTACGAGGACAGCCGACGGAGCTCCGGTTAGTATACTCATGTACTTAAAATTTAAAATGCTTTATACAATTAAATGTTGGATATGTCGTTTGACGCGGTCTCTTCTCTGCCTCCTCCATAGGTTGCTGTCAAACATGTGGCTAAGGATAGAGTCTCCGAGTGGGGAGAGCTGGTAAGAAACCATTCATACACGATTAATTAACATGATTTTTAATAGAAAATTTTATTATTTGAACATGTGTACATATATACTAATGTTTGCCGGTGTCCTCTCCAGCCTAACGGCGCCAGGGTGCCCATGGAGATCGTGCTGCTGAAGAAAGTCGGGACGGGTTTCCGCGGCGTTATCAAAATGCTGGACTGGTTCGAGCGTCCGGACAGCTTCATCATCGTGATGGAGAGACCCGAAAACGTCAAGGACCTGTTTGACTTCATCACGGAGAAAGGTGCCTTACCGGAGGAGCTGGCTCGGAGCTTTTTCCGCCAGGTGCTGGAGGCCGTGCGGCACTGCCACAACTGCGGCGTGGTGCACCGGGACATCAAGGACGAGAACATCCTCATCGACCTCCGCACCGGAGAGATGAAGCTCATCGACTTCGGGTCCGGAGCTCTGCTCAAAGACACCATATACACAGACTTTGACGGTGAGTTATAATGTGGAAATATTTGTTTTATTATGTGTTTAATGTTGGGGGATTTTTTTAAACAGCAGCCCTGTTTAGTCTTATGATTTGTGGCCGCAGACCCCAGCAGAAATTCCTAGGTTGTGTCATCTCTGACAACCCCCCCCACACACACACACGCACACAGCAGTGTATTAGTACCGCCTGGGCAGCATCGCCCTTGCTTTAGCGCCCCCTAACGACGGGATGTGGTAATTTTACAACTCAAAGTTTGTAAACAAAGTCACATGTCTGCTCCCCCCTCCCACACGCGCTCCTCTTTCTCACACACAACCTGTCACGCTCCCTGGCACATATAGCCCAGATAATACTTTGAGAAACAGGCTCAGCCGATAAGTCCTTTTGTTAATCATTCACTTGCAACGCTTTCGTTTTCAGTTTGACGATACAAATCTAATAAATGATTATCGGTTAAAGATATTTCTGAGGTCACCGTTTTTAAATGTTTGTTTCTTCTTTTTTATTTTTTAACAGGCACAAGAGTGTACAGCCCACCAGAGTGGATCAAATATCATCGCTATCACGGTCGCTCTGCCACGGTCTGGTCCCTGGGTGTCTTGCTGTATGACATGGTGTGTGGGGACATCCCATTTGAACACGACGAGGAGATCACAAGAGGGCAGGTCCTCTTCCGGAGGAGAATCTCCACAGGTAAATTCATGCTGCGTTATGCACTCTTATCATACTCAGATTACTCATATTTCATACTTAGTCTAGTGCTCCATACTTATCACTTCGTCCTCCTCCTCTTCCAGAATGCCAGCAGCTGATCAAGTGGTGTCTGTCTCTGCGGCCGGCTGACCGTCCATCCTTCGAGGACATCATCAACCACTCGTGGATGCAGAACACATCCTCCTCAGTGGTCCCATCCACAGTGCAGACAGAGAAGTCGACCACAGAGATCAGGCTGCACAGCATCGCTCACGAGCCCACATCCTTCATCCCCACTCCCGTGGGCGTGGCTCGGTGATGGAGGTTCTCTCTGAACCGAACTGGACTGCACTGACACAAGAGACTTTTACAAAAAAAGGACTTGAAGCAGAAGAGAGGAGCGGGGCACTGGCTGACGGTTCCAGGTGTAAAGGGACGACGCGCTCTCTGCCCTCGCCACCCCAACTACTTGATTTTCCTAGCTGTCAACACAAGTCAGATCTCACAGCACCATCCTTTGGTTGGACTCTGACCCAGGCAGCGGGTGTTTATCAGTCTGTAGGAGGGCGGGCTCTGTACGCACGGGCACCCGCGCCGAGCAAATACAGTACACACACCAGCTGTTCTGCTGAATGGCAAGCGGACGGCCTGAGTTATGTAACCTCTCGCCGCACTGTACTCTGCTCTCCCTCTGTTCTCGCTGTCGCAGCAGAGATGGAGGAGCTGAGGCATCGGCGAAGAGGATTTTTTTTTTTAAAGTGCCTTCTGTTAGATTGTTGGGGGACCCTGAAAATACTTGAATTTGTGAAAGCGAAGAGGTCTCACCAACCTTTTTGTTCTTTACTCTGTACAAGGCTTTATATTGTTTATTGCTGTTTTTTCCTCTCATGGGCCTAGATCAGTAAAGCCCATGTCATTTACAACCACTACTATCACTACTCCAATGTCATTAGCAACCAGACAACCTCATAGCTCCGGGCAGCAACCTGTGCAAACAAACCATAATCCAAGAAAACAAACAAAACACACACTGGACTTACCTCACTCTGTCTTTACTACAGCATCCGCCTCTACTCTACTCTACTCTACTCTACAACCTCTGCTTCCTCCTCTTCTCCTCGTGTTGTTCTGTAAACAAACACAAAGGCTTCGCGCTCATCCACACCCACCCGAACGCACACCACAATGCAAACGTAACCATACCGAGATACAACATCCTCTGCTCTTTTTTTTTGTAAACAGTGCCTCATACAGGTCTTAAAATTCAGTGGAGACAAGAATTGTAAATAATAATGATATTTATTATTGCTGTGACTTCTTTCTCACACTCGAGCGCAGAATTTATTTATTTATTTATAAGAGAATTTCAGCTGTACGTGTGTGTTTCATTCCACAGTCACTGAAGGGGCCCACAGATTATTTAAAAAGACAAAGACGAGATGATTTTTTTCTCTCTCTTTTTTTTTTTGACCATATTTATGGCTTGAAATTTTAAAAAGAGCAGACGTGTGTGTATGTTTGTGTATGTTATGTAAATACCGTGTAAATAGTCCTGAAAGCACTTCCATCTTAATGTATCTAAACATTGAACGTCTACTGATGGTAACTGTTTCGTTACGCTGTTGTCTGCTGTGAGAGCACGTGGATTCTGAATGTTGGATGTATGTGTGTGTGAATGTATTTGTGTGTGAGTGAGAGAGTGTGTGTGTGTGAGAATGAGAAAACTCTTCTGGTTTCATGATTGCAGCTTGGATTGTTTTTTTCATCCATTCAGATTAGAATTGTAAATTATGTTGGAAACTATTTTTATACGATTTCAATAAATATTTTTTTTGTTAACTATGACTCTCGACTCCGTGGCATGTTTTCAATGTGCTGCAACACTCTTCAGATCGAACCCAGAGGTCTCACATGTATCAATAAACAAACAGGTTTTACAGAATACAATTCATTTAGGATAGAACGTGTAAATATAAAGACAGACTGGCACATACAGCTATAACATAAATAGACTTTACTAGGTCAGAAGAAGCAGGTTTCCTGTTTGACGTCTTTGTAGAAAGCAGTGGGTACAGAGAAGAGATGAACAGATACAAGAAGACATCAGCCTGTCTTCTCCTATCTCTTCATCTCTTCTCTGTATCCGGAGGCTGCTTACTTACAGAGGAGAAAACAACTTCAGATCATTCCCAGCACTGACTTTCTGCTCCAAACTGAGATACTTTAGCAATAACAAATTAGGGTCATTGATTTAGATGTGAATAAAGACAAGAAAATACACACATGCAGGAACAGAGCTGCTCACTTTGTTTACCAGCTAACTGCTGTTTCATGCTGGGCAGGTCGGCATATTTAGAGGCTGTCGCTGAGAGTGATTTTACAATTAGGTTGTGTGAAACTAAAACAATGAGCTGAAAGATGCTTAAAAGCCGGATTGAAGTATTTCGGCTATATCTGGGGGCTGTGGCTCAGGTGGTAGAGCGGCTCCTTGATCCCCAGCTTCTCCAGTCTGCACGCACCACCCGTGTGTGAATGCTTAGCTCCTAAAAAACTGATGAGCAGTTGGCACCTCGCATGGCAGCAGTCATCAGTGTATGAATGTGTGTGAATAGGTGAATGAGATATGTGGTGTAAAAGCACCATGAGTGGTAAGAAGTCTTTAGACCTTCTGTCTTTTAGCTTCGTTAAAACACTGCTAAGAGTTTGTATGGCACTGAAGCATTTACGTTATGTCCTGCATTTGTTGTATCATTTATTAACCATTCTTCATCAGATGTGGAAAGTAACTACATCACTCAAGGTTCTACTTCTTCGACACCGTGCATTTTACATTAACTGATGCACATGTACGACAGCTTCTATGTACATCGAAAACATATAATTATCTTTAAGAAACTGGCAAGACTTCGTCCAACTACAGCAGTAAGCCAATAATAATATCATGCATAAAAAGTACTTCTATGTTGATCCCATCTGTGACAGATGCCGCCAGTACCCGGCTACTCATTTCCATATGTTTTGGGCGTGCCCGTCCCTGAATACCTTTTGGTTGGAGATTTTCAATACTATTTCACAGGTCACCTCTGTTTCTTTCACACCATCGGCGGTTACTGCCCTATTTGGACTTACCCTCATCCCTGCTATACCAAATTATAAGAAGAACCTGGTGGCCTTTGTGACCCTAGCTAGGCGTCTCATACTTATAAAGTGGAAATCCCTGACTCCACCAACCTGTCAAATGTGGATGAAGGACATTTTTTACTTTATCAATATGGAGAAAATTCACTGCACACTGAGAGGATCGTCGGCTTCTTTCAGGAGAACATGGGGACCATTTTTTTGAGTATGTGAATAAATTGACTTTTCCTACTGACAAACAATCTCTTGTACATTGTCTGATCTGTTTTTAATGTCATGCTTCGTACAGTTGTGTGTGATTGTTGTCTATAATGTGTCGTTAACAACAGCCATCTATGTAGCTGTCTAACTCCTCATTTTGTATAGGTGACCTGCCCTTTTTTTTTTTTTTCAATTATTATTATTGTTTGTTTATATATTTATACACAAGTGTCTTGTACATTATTTGTTTTTATCTGAGTTTTGTGATAATGATAATGAGAAACTTGATACTTGCTTTCTTATAGCTGTGATTTATGTGTTTAAAAATTCAATAAACAAAGTTGGGAAAAAAAAGTACTTCTATACTATACGATAATACTTCTGATGAGGTAAAATAATCAAAATGCAGGACTTTTACTTGTCCTTGTGTAAAAAAAAAAAAAAGTTAACATTGTAGGAACTTTGAATTAAGTAAAACATGACTACCTCTTCCACCACTGCTGCTCAGCATCAGCATACAGTAATCACTCTCTACCAGTTACAGATGGAATGTGGGCCACTGTTTGTCTTCATGGGTTTAATCCCACTAACAAGCTGCAGATGCTCTTGTGGGTTAATCTCCTGTAGACACTGATAGTGACCAGCAGGCAGGCGCCTATCATGGATCTGCTCTCTTGGACAGATAAGAGTTGTAGGTTTAATCAGTTGTGATGCCCACATGGGACTCCCGGGCCTCCGCAGCTAATCTTACCTCCAGACAGCACTGCTCGGACCCCACCTACAGCAGAACCGAGATTTACACAATAGCAAATTACACTGAGGGTGGAAACACTGCTGCTCCCTTCAGGCCTGGTTAGTGTCCGTCAGGTGGACACAATGTTTGTTTATCAGCTGTAATGTGGATGGATGGATGAGAGCTGAAAACAGATGAAGCCATAACGCTTCCACTGCATCATCTCTTTGAGCTTACTGAGCTTTTTAGCATCTTTCGGCTCAATAATTTAGTTTCACGCTACTTGGCTCTTTTGGTTCACCCTCACTGCTCTGATGTTCTCATTCTCAAATGCAACAGGCAGCTGTTTTCAGTGACTCAATGATCACCACAGCACCAAACAGCAGACAGTTAGCTGGTAAACATAGTGGAACATTTAGCAGCTAAAGAGCCAGATATGTCCCTCATGAGTGGGTCCAAAAAAAAAAAGACCAAAATAGAGCCAGAACAGTGAAAGTGAATATTGGCCCTATATATGTTTGTTGGGCTAATGCACCTGCTGGAAGTCTAAATGTTTAACTGCTTGCCAAAACCTTTATATCAATTTAAAAGGTGATATCTTGTGTTGACAGCAGCTTGTGATTTGTTGCAGGTTTACAGGACCAGTGTGTAGGATTTAGTGGTATCTAGCTTTGTAGATGCTGATTTACAACCCCCTCACCACATCGTACCCTTCCTAGCGGGGAAGGATAAACTATGGCGGTCACGAAACATGCTAAAAACACAAAGGTTCTCTGTTCTGAGCAACTGTAGAAACAGGGTGGACAACAGGTGTACTCTGTGGAAAAAGACTGGTGTCTGTTAATATAAAAAAAATTCAAGGTAAAAAAAAAAAGATAACTTTTTTAGCCTCTTCAGAACGCCAAACATAAATCTTTGTCCTTCATATCCTTTAATATTCACAACACGGCAGAAAAAAAAAAAATCAGTGACACATTTGTTAAAAGTTTATTATTATTATACATTTTTTAACCTTATAAAAAAGATACTTTGACTTGATTAGGGCACATGTGTACTATTTATTTAATAATTACATAATCACTAAGCAGCAACTTCTGTGACTGTAATGTGAAGTCTATGCAGAAGAGCCAAAAATTGCTGTTTCTTCAAATGGCCACTTGGGGCTGGCTTCAGAAGTGAGTCAATCTCCATAAGGCCCCATGTTAAAACTTCACAGCAGAAATAAACATGTTTACAGCCTGGTACAAAACACAGTTTTGGTCTCTATAGCTAAGTTCCCCGTTCATGACAACTGTACTGAGGGTGAATGTTTATAGAACTCACCTGTTTAAATTATATTAATGCTTAAAGTTATAAAAAAAACAAACAACATGGACGCTTTGATTGACAGAGCCACCACACTGATCTTCAAAATGGATCTTTAGAAATCTATGGGTAACATCACGCATATTATTGTTAGCATATTATAATAACGTATTATTATTACGTTACATTTTACTGATCTGTTTTTCTTTTCTTTCGTACTGACACAACCATGTTTCATGTTTCACAACAAAAAGTCCTGCACATGCATTATTTTTATCAGATAATAATAGCCATATGTCATCAAAGGGAACCAGTCCCAAAAATAAAATGTCTCCTCAACATGAATTTAAACCATAGTGTCAGCCTTCTGTAAGTCTTTTTGATCTGACGTTGGCTTTCTTCTGCAGGTACTCAGACAACATACAATTTCCCTGTAAGAGATTACAGTGCGCTGGAGACCACAGGCAGTTTCCGCGAATGACACCGCCATTCATTTCCCCTCTCATTCTAAGAACCACATGCCACATCAAAACCCCGCACGTTGCCTCGTGTAGCCATGAATGTCCCCGAAATGCAGATGAAAAGTTCTGCTGCCCTTTATTCAGCTGATGCAGAATGGATCATGGTTCATCATGAAACGGAATCTAAAAATAAAATCTATATTCGTCTTGTCTGCAGCGATGGCTGTGAAGGCTACCTTACAGACAATAATCACCTGACCCTGCAGCTCCCCTTGGCATTTTGGCAGCTCACTGTTTCGCCCCCTGGCTTCAACTTTACTGTTCTGGTTCACTCTCCCTGCTCTCATAGCGTCATTTTCGCCTGCAGCATGCAAATAAATTGAGGGACAATATGCAAATAACAAATTGCGCTCATGCATGCTCAGCTTCAAGGCAGACGCATTTGGCAAATAGCTGGTGAAGAAGGCAGAGCAGCTGAAACCATAAGATAGCAAGAAATAGAAAAAATGATGGTGCTTTGTACTTGCTGCTTTTTGCAACTTACACTACTTACCCCTAGTTTCTAGTCTTTAGGCTAAACTAAGCTGCTGGCTGTATTTTGTGAAAACAAAATGATTGGAATTTTTTTTCATGTAACTCTCTGTGTAAAAGAAAACAATAAGCCTATTTCCCAAAACGTCAAACTGTTCCTTTAAATTTGAAATCCAGCTCGTATGTGGACACAATAGTCATCTGTTGGCTCCTATTGTTCCTACTGCCATTGTTTGTTGACCACAATTTTTCCTGCACACGTGGAAAGACTAATCATGCAAACTGTCTTCAGAGTCAAATACACGGTCGGGTATTTGCATGGACTGTCAGTGAGTCACCCCCCCCCCCTCCCTTCGAGAGTTTATTTGACTGCCATAGTTTAACACTGAGTCATCACAAAAAGAGGACACAGTGAAATAGCTACCAGAGACATTTTGGAACAACAACAGTCTATGTTTAGCTTTTAGAAGAAAAGACACACTGATAACTCATTTGTGTCTCCTTAAAGAGACCCGCTGTGTGACAATGAGTCAGTGAGTGTGTTATTTGTTTTGGACACATCAGAGATGTTGCGATGTTCTTTTACATCTGTGCTCCACTCACCCTCAGCACACTCTATTGACCTTTATTGAGTTCTCGCCGCCTCATGCTGATTGGCTCATCTTTCTCTTGTTCCCGTAAGTGGTGTACCGCACCTACTTCTTCTGAAAAAGACACAGAAAGCCCAGCTGTTGCATCACGGCCCTCCTCCCTTCAGCTCCCCCCTCTGTTCCAACTGATAGACACGGTGCCAGAGCTGTTGTGTAACAGTAACTTCCTTTAGTCCTCAATCACAAGAAGACACACACACACACACACACACACACACACACACACACACACACACACACACATTTATTTTATTATACTATAATGGCCTAAACATAGTCCCTGAAGGGAAATATAATAAAGTACAATCACAGTGCAGATTTTAGGTACCGGTACTTATGTTGCATTTTATTCTATGCAGATAACAATACATGGTTCCTCAGAGTCTGTGCAACATCTATAAGCCCCAATACCAGATGCTAACTATGTAACGGATGTGCTCGATGCAAAGGTTATTATTTTAGATGGACAAATATGTAATTACATTATAGTGAAGCTAATTATTCTACACCCTGTCTTCAACATGTAAGCACTGAGGAGGTCGACCAGCCCATTCAGTATATTTCCCACTTCTTTATCTCTCCTTAATTACTGAATTCCAAATATTGCATATAGACACTATAAACGGTTTTATTTTTTTTAATTGTCCTTTTGGAATGTAAGCATGTCCTTCATTCTGTTTCTCCAGTCTGTGCTTGTTGGTTTTTTGAGACACACAGACATGTTTTATTTTCGGGACTTTCTCAGGTTGCCCTCTCCGGGGATTCTATGTCCTTCAAGTTGATTGGTCAGAGAGCTCTGAGTCGTCCCAGTTACTATAAATGTTAGTCAGGTGACTATCAGGTAATTATCCTGTGAAATGTCTGTTTGCTAAAACGTAAAGGTTAAAATAAATGATTCACATTTTGGAGCTTCCCCCCCTTCCTCATTTCTTCAAAGGTTAAACGACCCAGCACTTTATGAAATAGCTGGAGGCACTAAAGGTGCAGCGCAACCATTAATAAATCCATGATTTGGCATTCTTTGTAAATGTTACTCTTCCTTTTGATATATTTTTTCCCAGTAAACTCAAGTTTGAATGCAATAATTAAATATGTTTCAGTTCTTCTTAAAGATTTAAAAACCACAGCTCTCTAATCCCTGTTTCATATCCTGACTTTTAGTCCTTGACTTGGGAGTTAAGCTCCACATCGTTCAAACTCCACCAGTGAAGTGGTACTGATCTTTTTGTACAGAATGTCAAACTGCCCCTCTAACACCACAAGCACACATTTTAACCCCGAACTGCCTCAGTAAAGCGAGGGGCAGTAACATGTCTTCATCCCAGGGAGTCTTGATGAGGTCACTTTAACCTCATAAAGGCAGAAGTACAGGAATACACACACAGACATTAAGTGAGTAATGAATGTTGGGCAGCCGGTGTCCGAGTCAATTCTTCCAGCAGAAGTGAGGGTGCAATGCTCCAGTAAAAAAAAAAGTCGACATGAACTGAGGAGCAACACAGTGTTCCAGATGTCATCACTTGGCTCTGCTCTTGCTCACTGCTTGTGTATGTGTGTGTGTGTGTGTGTGTGTGGTTGAGGGTGGAGGTGGGGGATTTCGGGCACCAGACTGTCGGGCCCTCCTGACTGCTATGCTCAGTCAAATTTAGCCTCTAAGGAGTTTTTGTCTGTTGCCAGGTTGAAAAAAAAAAAACGTCTTTCCACTGATCAGGAGCTCACAGTTTCCATCTGTTCCCAGCAGAATGAGTCACATGGTGATGGAGTGGTTAAAGGTGGGTAAAACTATGACCACCAGCTGCTTTTTGCATTGCTGTCTGAATCAGAATTTTATGACAGTGATATTGGTTACCCTCAGACTCTCGTGTGAATTGTGTCACACTGAGGCAGTTTTCTCTTGTGTATTGTGTGTGTGTGTTTTGTCAGGACGTAGGGCCTCGCTATTATTTGATTTTTCATATTGCATAAAATATTCCATCCATTCATTCTCTTCCACTTATCCGGGGGGTCGGGTCACAGTAGCAACAGGTTTAAGCAGGGCACTCCATCTCACGCTGACCCCGAGTTACTGGAACTTCTTTGCTTAAAATTCCATTGTTTTCCGGGAGAGAACCATGGCCTTAGACTTGGAGGTGCTGACTGTCATCCTGGCTGCTTCACACTCGTCCAAACTGGACACCCTCCTCACCCTGTCTGCGCCTTGAGATCTGGTCCCAGATTTGCATAAACATTTCAATTATTTATACAAAAATCTGTGGCTATGGCTGCCGCCATGTTGGTAGTCCTGCTTCTTCTGCCTTGTGGCTAATCTAAAAATCGACAAGGTGGATCATCTGTGGACCTGGAGTACAGTACAGTACAGCTGTCATGAACGGGGAAATTAGCTATAGAGACCAAAACTGTTTTTGTTTTTTTTCCAGGCTGTAAATATGTTTATTTCTGCTGTGAAGAAGACATTTAGTATGGGGACTTCTGGAGATTGACTTGTTCTGCTTGAGAAATTCCGCATTGGCTTAATTCCCCAGGCGTGGACGTTAGCCCCACCCATCTGCTCCTTCAAGCAGGATAAAACAAATACACACAAAAATAAAATCCCATTGACAGCCAGTAAAATAAGAATCTGATCAAAACTAATGGACCAACTAATGCTCACATGATTTACAATGCTGTTGTAAATCATGTTTTTGTAATTAATATTGCTTAACCCCTAAGGTCTTCATTTGTTATTCATTTGATGTTAACTATGTATCACAGAAGTTAGGATGACTTGATCCATCCTGAGCATTCCAGCTTGGGCACAGAGCAGCAAAGTGTTCTCACAGTGACGATGATTGTATTTTCTGTTTGGTTACATCTGTAGATTCAAAGCAAATAGGAAACAGCCAAGTGTGAAATGAATGAAAGCAAACACAGCAGCGGAGCGTTTGTTCATCAAGCGATGTTCCCATGGCGGCGTTATTTATTGCCTCATTAAGTAAGAATGTTTTTCACTGTCTCTGTGCACAGATTCCTCCTGTTCAGTTTAATCGGCATGAGAGGACAGCCGGCAGTCATTTCCAGCTTCCCCGACTTGTAGTCACATGAAGGCAGTTCTGTTGTTGACTTTGTTTTCACATTTTTATGAATGACTCAGACTTTCATAATAAGAGAGGGATGGAGTGTGAGGGCGGACAGCTCTCCGCCCCACGTCAAGCAGCGCTCTCTCAACAGCTACACTCGATCCCACGGGTTGTGGCTGTCCCTGGCTGTTACACCTCCATAACCGACAAGCCCGGACAGGGAGGAGGTCTGAGGCTGATGGTACTGGCAAATTGAGCAAGCGCTGTTGTTGCAACCTTTTTATTTTCCCACACATGCAAGAGATTATGGGAATCATTTTGAAATAAAAATGCACGTGCATTCTCAGTTCCTCACTCCCTAAAATATTCATGTTGCAGATCAGACAATTTGTCCAGTTGACCTTAAGAACATGCCATTTTGACTTTTGTTGTTTTAGCTACAATTTCTATCCGTTGCGATAGCGTATGCTCATTAAACAAATTGCTTAGATGTTGCTACATTAAAACATGACGGGGCAGGAAATACGCGTCGTCAGAAGATCAGATGAGTTGCAAACAAGCCAATAGTTTAGACAAATTACTGCCAAAACCGCTTCATTTGGATATAAACTGAGTGTGCCTGAAGTGTCAATGTTGATACATCATTGCACAGCGAAACCAGGAAGATAAACAGTTTTAGTTTTTTCCGCTTTCTTTTGTTTTCCTTTCCAAATGAGTTTGAACAAAATCATCAGATGCTGTCACACATGAGCAGCTCCACATAGCTGAGGAAAAGGATAATTCTCTGTCAGCTCATAACTACAAGCAATGCCTATCATGAATGATCTGACTCATTGTTAATTTGAAAAATTAAAAATTATGAATTGCAGCAGCTTTGACAGTGAGTTTACCACCAGGCCAGAAGGGCAAGCACGTATTAAAACAACTAGACATGAGCTAAACTTCCCTCCTCTGTCCAACAGAAGACATTAGGGAGCTTTTCACCAAACACACTTGAACAGTCTCTTCTTTTTTTTTTTTATTTGCCTTTGTTAAAACATTTTCTCTGAGTATTTTTCCCAGGGCCTGGCTGGGAAGTGTGGGAGTCCAGGAACTCACTGTGGTGGCTCAGTGGCTCTGTGTTTGTCTCCAGGATGCCTGTTGGGTTTCCACGGCAGTGGGAGTAAGTTGTCTGAGCCAGGGGGTGACCCTGACTTTCTCTTTGGCTAATTCCCTGAGCAGCTGATAGGCTGTTGGGAGGGGGAGGCAGCAGATTCTTGAAATTTAAAAGGTTATGGGAAGGGGAGGTTGAGGAAGCTCGGAAGAATGGATTTGGACCAAATCACCAAAAAAGGGTCCTGCTCTGCTTTCATGACGCTGTGAGTTTTTTGTAATGGCCTGTCATTCTTGCACCTATGAAAGTCCAATCACTGCACACTGTCACCATAAAGAAACAGTTTATATTTTGTGAAACGTGCTCATCAAATCAAGTCTGTCATGTCAGATTTGATTCATACATTCCAAAATCACAAGTTACTTTAAGGGGCTTCACAGTTTGTACATCACACGACAAAGTGAGGTCTAAGCAAAGAGAGACGCTCTAATGACTGCACAATAAATATGAAACTGGAGGCAAGTAGCTTAGCTTAGCATAAAGACTGGAAGCAAAGGGAAACAGCTAGCCTGACCCAGTCCAAAAAAACACCTGCTAGCAGCTCTGAACTGAACTGTACTAATTAATAACGTGTCCGTCTTGTCATCTCTGTGAAGTTGCCAGATAACCAGCAGATTGTAGCACATAAATTACTTTTCTTATCACTTACAAATGTATATAAAGTATAAGTGAAATTTGGAGATGATGGTTGGCAGATTTTTGAACTCTGGATGTTGAGTTTTAGTCTTTATGCTAATCACTTACTCTTTCTATGTTCGTATGTAGCTTACAGACATGAGACATGGCATCTGTCTCCTCATGTAACTCTCTGCAAGAAAGTGCATGAAAATGTTATTTCTCAAAATGACAAGCTATCCTTAAAAGCAATTAATGAAGTGGTATAGTTCAGTATCGCTTGCCGCATAAATAATTGAGACAGAAACTTAACTGTCTTTCAGCAGCATTGTCGTGTGTTATTTGTCTGAATGGAAGTGAAAGGTCACTGTTGGTATTTGGTTCCTGATTTGCAAAATGAAGGCTGAGGGAGCGGCATCAGCCTAAAGGTTAATCAAGCAGACTTTTTGACAAGGACGGAATGTTTCATTCAGCCGTGAGAGTAACTGAGTTTCAACAGTAATTATCTCAGAGGTCATTGAACCAAGTGCTTGATGAACATACAGGAAATAGACTGTGTTAGCTGAAAGGAGAAAAGGGGGGAGTAAAGGAGAGTACACAAAGTGTGTTTGCGGAATGTTCCTCTTGGTTTTGGGTGATTAATAATTCTCCAAATGGAGGATTTTCCCAAGAATACAGAAAAAAACTTTTATGACTTTGTTTGTAGGGAAGATGTCTCCAGATGGTACTGAGTAGAGAAATATGATTTAGCAGCAACATTTAGACGGGGGTAATCGCTCCCAGAACTCCCCCTATAAACTTCTCCATCTCTGTGAGAACCTGTGCAAATTTTCCAAGAGATGCCGCGGCGGGAGTGCCGCATTCCTATTGGCTGATTCACGGGCTTGCACACTGCGCAGGGCTGCTGCCACGTCCTTTAAGGGAAAAGGTCAGCTTGCTCTCACTCTCTGTGAGCGAGTGAGAAAACGGACACAGCAGCACCAGATATGGACCTGAAAATGCAACCGGAGACACTGCAATGCAATGCAGGGGTGAACGGTGAGTTGTGCACCCATCAACAGTCACACGGTGGTGTAAACACATGCACGTGACGGGTGATCTGTGAATCATGCTGGGTTGTGTATGTTTCTACACAATGTGTTTTTTGCAGTGTGTACCAACTTTCTGATGACATTGTGAAAGAGAACACACATTGAGAACACGGCGTATTATTGCCTTCAGGTACAATAATTCCCTTTTTGAATAATCCCTTAGTTTGCCAAATAAGACACTGGTATGAAATATCCTTTCACAATAACTGTCAGGTTTGCCAAGAAGTTACAAGCAGTAACAAAATAACTATGATGATCCAGAGGCTGGGTGAACAGAGGCAGACCACAGTGCATAAGATGAGAAACGTGATTACCCGGCCCTCAAATAAAATGAAAGTTTTCAACCTTTGCACTTTGCTCTTCTTCTCGTCCCTGTATGTCTGTCTTAGCAAATATTTGTCATAACCTCCCCACCCACATGCATTCCCATTAGCCCCTCCCTTTCACACTCACTGCCTTCCCGTAAAGCTGCTGCCTCACACACTTCCTCATTCCTGAAAAACCAATAAAGAACACTGATGTGGCAACGCTCAAGCTTCTGCTTGCTGGCGCAGGCTCAGGGGGGCTTTGATCCTCGGCGAGTGTGCATTTGGGGGGTGATGCCTAACATGCATTTCTCAACTGTTTTGTTTGGGATGGATCGCCAATCGGCTGTAACTGCTTTTGTGATGATTTATGATTAGTAGTGACGCATGAAAGTGATCCAGGTGCTGTAAACAGGTTTTATTGAGATACAATACAAATGTGTCATACTTCCTGTAGGGACTGGCCATGTGGTGGACGAAGGGCATATAGTAAGGTTTGCTAACATACAAAAGCAGGCGGAAGAGGCAGGAATGCCAACATGGTGGCGACCAGTGCCACCACATTTACTCATACAGAGTTCACTCATTCACAGTGCTTTGTGATGAAGAGTCATAAAACAAAACCGATGTGAGGCATAGAAGAGAAGTGCACTAAAACAGTCATGCAGTTGTTATTGTATGAAGTGCATCTATAATAATGCATTCTTGATCATAATGTTTCATTGTTGGTGTGAGGCATATAACTAGTCAAGAGCATCCACCATTCACTTGAAGTCTAATTATAAGTCACATCTTGAATGTTTAATGTCTGTTGATCATCAAAAAGAAAGTGTGTAATTTACTATGAAAACAATCCATAGTGCACTATAGATGATCCAAGGTGACTATAAAATAACTATAAAATCAATTGAGTTGTTCCCCAAGGCTCAGTCTTAGGACCCTAGCTTTTTAAAACCATTACATGTTGCCACTTGGGGACATCATCAGGAGACACAGCATTAATATCCATAGCTATGCTGATGACACACAGGTTTACATTGTCTCCTGATGACTTGTGGCCAATAAATGCCCTGACTCACTAAACAAAACTCAGAAAGACAGCACATATTACGTCTATGCACTGGCTACCTGTGCACTTCAGAATTAATGTTATGTTTTTAAGGATTATGAATCTCTTAACAGTCCCAAGTATTTATGGGATTTATTTTTAACCTATGGACCCTTGTGTGAAGCACTTTGTGAAGACAGGTGAGGTCATTCATTTTTGGCAATACAAAATAATGCTATCCTCAAAAAAAAACCTTTGCAAGCGACTGACCCAGGATGTCATGTGAATCATTAGCTCAGTTAAAATCCTTTTTATGTAACAATGTTGAGTTTGTCCCAGCTGAACTGTGTAAAAATATTTCTCTGGCTCGCTTTACAAGCGTCTATTCATTCTCTGTGGAGCAAAAACAAAAAGATACCACTCAAGGTCTTATATAATAACAAATGTTTTGGCCGTTATATTTTAAACCGGCCTTACTGAGACCTCTTAAACTGTTCCCCTTCTCAGCATTTTCAAAATACGTACAACACAAGGTTCTTTATAGTGAAGATAATGTATAAATTACAAGCTCTTAATGAAACACACTCTTCAGAATGTACCAAAGCAGTAACATAGCGCATTAGAGTTTGTCTTTCGATTGATTATTCTGGTTCATATTGACCACATTTCGGCTTTAAACCAGCTGAAGCCCTCACAGTCAATAGAAAAACACACAGCAGTCAATTAAATAACTAGCATCAGGCCAAACACTGTAACATGGATTATTAGGTCACCATTTTGTTATCATGATCTGAAATCAATATCATGAACCTCTGAAGTGATTCATGAATGGATAAGATTCCCCATCCTTACAGTGGACGCTCAACAAAACAACTGGACAACAACTCTATCGTGCCCAATAAATGGAATAAAATAACTATTAATTAAATCGTATTGCCCTTTCTAGAAATATAATTTATAATCCCTGAAATAAAGAAATAACTTGCTGTGGTTTAACCTGGCTCATACGTTATACACAGACACATTTGTTGATTGTACGCACTCATTATATGATGAGCATTCCCGGAGAGATGGAGCTGTATGAGCAAGCACATTTTAAACATCTTTTTTTTTTACATTCTGCAAATGTCTCATTTTTCAAGCAGCGAATAAAATAACACAGCGAATTTCCCGCTCTCACACTGTCGGTAAAGTGCAAACTTTTTCCGGCTCCAGCCAGCCGGGCTGATAGTAACTGCTGAGTAGGGACAGGCTGTCAGTAGCTGCTGAGCATCAATTATATAAAGCTCCCCTGACTGTACTCCCTGAACTTTCCACTGGGCTGTTTGTTAATCACTCATTAATAGCAGAGGAAACTGGGGATTATGCGGTCTGCAGTTTATAGTAATGAAGAACTCGAAAAGGTACAAAAACAGGAACTGACCTTGACTCTTCCTGCTGGCTGTTTGTGTGTGTGCTTTGCGTTTCTGCTTCCTCTGAGTCAACTCAAGTGACCAAAGCTTTGTGTGTGTGTGTGTGTGTGTGTGTGTGTGCGTGTGTGTATAGTTGGAATGTACAAGCAATGGGAGTTCCTATGTGTTGAAATTGTCTGTCATTGTCTTGACTGTTACTGGTTCCATTCACAACAGGAGACAGGATATTATCATCACACAGTGGCGACAGAGCAGAGGGTGATAATCAGCTCCATGTAAATAGGTCTGGTGATTATAATAACACTACAAATATAAATGTATGCACACACACACACGCTGCACTGTCACAGTACACACATACAGTACATGCAGACAGCGATAATGAGGCGGATAGAAGATACTATAACGTTGAGCTGAACAGTATACTATCAGCACTCTGTAGTGTCTGCTGTCAAATCACTTAGCACATGAAACGAACAATCGAATCCGAGCACAGGCAGATCACACAGGAAAGGTGCTGTAAGGTGACTTACATAATCACATGTAAATACGTGTTACTCATCAGGGTCACATATCAGGGTCAAATCTGAAACAGAAAACTTTTTTGTAATGCTTTACAGGAATGTTCATAAACCATAACTGACACATGAAGACATATTTTTTTTTATGTGCAGATGTGGCCTTGAATAGGTCAAAGTTCAGTGTTTACCGAGAGTTATAACATGTTTCATGTTTGTGTGTCTGCAATGAATAATGATCCTTACAAGTAACATTATGCTGATGTTCACTAACTTAGTTTAACATTTAGCATTAAACAAAAAAAAGGGTTCCCACACCTTTTTCATGAACAAATTCAAGCACTTTTCAAGCACCTTCAAGCACCAGTTTTTCCATTTTTCCAGCACCTTTAAATAGGTAGCCTACTAGTTGTGTTTGCCATGATGGTCATGGGAAGCGCAGCGGTGCCACTGTATGGCATAATAATATGGGTCTAATTAGCATTATTTCATATGGTGGTAGATTGACTGTTTTGATTTTTAACTAATTGTGAATTGGCTTGTATTCTCAGCTTGTGAGCGGTGTATCGTGTAACTACCATAGCGCAATAACAGTGACCAACAGGTGTCGATAGTAGTCTACTGTTATTTCTCGGCAGAACACAAAAAGAGTATGATAACTGAGTTCTGCATGTAAAGGCATCGGATCAAGCGCGTAGCCGCTTAGGAAACATTTTAGTTTTCTCTTGGTTTATTGAGATAGACATCACACAAATTTCAAGCATTTTCAAGCACTTCACAAAAAATTCAAGCATTTTCACAACCTTGAAAACACTGAATTCTAGGAGAGCTAAATAAAGGTTCTCAAGTTTAGTCATTTATTTGGTCATAAACTAAAGTACTGAACTGAAGGAACGATGGAAAAGGACCATCAATATTCATCCTGAGGAGGTCATAAAGATTAACACTACAAATGTGAATCTTACGGTGGCGCATGAGAGCAGGGGATCATCAAAGTGGGTAGGATTCATCTTCTGAACACCATGAATCTACAAAAATTCAGTGAAGGTGTTTACATATGCATTAGTATCCTGGTTTTGAACCATATCCTGGTTTTGATCTTATTCCTTGTGTAATGTTTACATAAGACTTCTGGGTATTCCCTGGTTATATCCCTGTAAACATGACAGTATCAGGTTTTCAACCATCTGTGTGCAGTCAGTGTGATCTGTGCCAACACAGAATGTTTAGAAACCTAGATAAGGTTTCTACTAGAGAACTCCACGGTTTCTCAAAACAGGGATCAGGTCCTATCAGGATACATTGTCTACATAAGCCTAAGCCTAAGTAGTATATTTCATCCTGGACCCAAGTGATCTGACCCGAACTCAAACACTACTGGCACACGATTGCATAAGATTTCCGTTTTGCAGTTTAAAATTAGCACACAATAACTTCAATGTGTGTTTGTTCGACTCAGAGAAGCTAATTTTAGCAGTCAGGGGTGTGATGCCAGTAATTCTGCGTGTTCCCGGAATTAAGGTAAACTAACACTTAATTAATTGTTGTTTTCTACTATTCAGAGAGGAAAGCCAGTGGTGACACTGCATAGGAAATTGGGAGTTGTGGTCTTGGAAGAGGATGCAAAAAGCAAAGGTACAATGAGAGCCAGGGGGCACATGTTCCAGTCACTGACAGCTCTGCTTTTACTTCCAGCTATTCTTGTTCATAGGATGTAGTGGAAGTGTATGAGAATGAATCAGTGAGTGTTATGTGGTTTTAAAAAAAAAAGAAGTCAGTAAAGTAATGCATTTTACAAGAGGCTGTTTTTCATGAACTCCATTCTAACACACAAACATCCAAATCTTGCTGACGTCGTTTACTCCCTAACTTTCCTCTCTGCTGAGCCGGAGCACTCTGACCCACTTCCATCCTGCTGTGACCCACATCGTGACTCTGTTCCCCTGTCCACTGCCTGAGCGAGCAACGCTCACTCTAATCCACACACTCTCTGCTCACACGAGAGAGAGAGAGAGAGAGAGAGAGAGAGAGAGAGAGAGAGAGAGAGAGAGAGAGAGAGAGAGAGAGAGAGAGAGAGAGAGAGAGAGAGAGAGAGAGAGAGAGAGAGGTCACTGGCTAAGTGGGCCAACTGCTTGTGTAACTGGCTTATTACACTGTGCTTACAATGTTTGGTCGGGAGTCGAATTGTGAGCTGTGTATTGGGATTTCAAGAGAATACATAACAGGAATTTGCAGCTTCCACCAAATTACTGCTGAACTGACTAAGGCAGAGTATTGGGACTTATACTTTTAAAGTATTGAAGTATTTGGATGGTTTTGCTCGCAATAAAATAAACGTTCTTTGATTTAATGGGACATATTCCAGCTATATACAATCTGCTGTGTTGAAGTTGAATATGGTGTTAATCAGCATACCAAGATGGCACAAAAAGTAGTTTCAAAGTAGGGCTATATTGCATGCCTGATAATTATAAATGCATGCAATACAGAAGGATTATTTCAGGAAAAACTGGGAATACGTGTAACATGATAAGGATTTTGTCAAGTGTGGAGAAAACTTCAGCTGCACGGTGTTCGCAAGGCCAACGGATGCTACGAC
The DNA here is from genome assembly GCA_004119915.2 of Collichthys lucidus. Classification (NCBI taxonomy): domain Eukaryota; kingdom Metazoa; phylum Chordata; class Actinopteri; family Sciaenidae; genus Collichthys; species Collichthys lucidus. The sequence continues at coordinate 14,148,240 of CM014087.1, forward strand.
TGTATCCTCAGTATCAAGTGAAGTGCTGTATTTGTGTGTGTGTCAAAGGTACAGGTATTTTATATTTTTAAATGATACACAGTCCTAATCCTGAGATTATCCTTGCGAATAAAATGTAAATGTCTTCGGTCCACCCACACACCTCACACACTGATGGCATTCAATCCATCAGCAGGGCTGCCATGCAAGGGGCCAGCTGCTCATCCGTTTTAGGAGCTAAGCATTCACACACTGATGGACAATTTGGGGTTAATTAATTTTTTTTTTTTTTGATAAGTCTGTGGCACTGCACATAGAAAACACATACAAATTTGACCAATCCAAACTAGCTAATTGCCCAAATCCACATCCATAACCTCGCAGTCACCCTCTCTCCAGGACAACAGCTTTGGGGAACAAAACATGATGTATTTTTCTTGCTCTGGCAGTAAAACAGTGAATTGCTGGTGTGTTTCCTGTGGGAGATTCTCCTCCGCTGAAGGCCCCTGCTGACAATGACCCTTGTTTCTGTTTGATGACCCAGGCCACTTACTGGAATGTGTCACTCTTGCACACTTGTGTCATCACCAAAGATTTCTAGTCATTAACAAGACACAAAAACAGAAGGTTAACAAAATAACAGGAATACTTGCCTAAAATCAGTGGTAATGTTTGACGTTGGATTGTACTGTACTGGATGTTATGTAAGGGATCACAACTGGCAAGGTGTAAGTTCCAGGATTGTAAAGGATGAAACACCATCAACTGAACAGCAGACGCAAAGTAATATCCCTTACTAACACCTAAACTTTATCCACATCTTGCCAAAAAAAAAAAAATTACCAAATGTTGATGCTGACACTGTCCAAGTGCATGCCTCTTCATCATCAGTAGCTGCACTTAGCAACAATTGTCTTTTTCAAGGTTGAAAGAATGATAATTGCAGCCCTGTACACATCTGTTTACATTTTATTGTACTTTATACTTATGGTCCAAACCACTTTAGTGGGAAATGATGTGCGTTTTATCCGACAACTGAACATTTATCTGACAGCTAATAAGTTTTCATATGAAAATGTAACAGGCAGGTTGAAAATGTGTTCATTTCAGTGTTGCATGAGTGAGGCATTATAAGAGTAATGCATTATAACTATGAAATATGTGCCTATACTGTTGACATACACTGCAAGCAGGCCTCCTATGAACCATGTTTCGCTGTTTACCTGGAATGAACTCTGCAGGTCTCCTGGTGTCTGTTTACTGTATGTAGAGAAATGCCTTTGGTTGTACTGCTACCTAGTGTTCAGGTTGTATATTTCATAAAGAAGTATTTTAACTACTGAGAGCAACACAAATTCTTTGCGATTAATTAGTTCATTTTAATTGTATCAATACATTTATTAGGGCTGACAATCGATTAAAAAAAATTAACTAATGAATCGCAAAAATTGCTGTAATTAATCGTGACTAATCTATCAATAAATTTATCAATAAATTAAATTAATTGCAATTTATACAGCCCGTTAGGCTTTTCAATACGGCCCACCGAACTTATCTTGTGTCTCATCACTGTGCGATAAAAACTCGGCGAGCTAGCCCCCACAAAGTAGCAACGAAACCCACAAAATGATGCAGTATGTCTTATCTTTGCTGTTTCGTGTCAAAAGTTCTATTCCAGCATGAGAAACGCTGCTAATGTCTCCTGCTATGTCTCTGCTTTAGTTTGAATCAGTCATGAAGCTCCTGTTTGTTACATAAAGACAAAGCGCTTTGACAGTGAAGTGAGGCCTCTTGGTGTGATATACCACCTTTAGAAACCATATAGAAACATTTCTAATACAAACAAGAAACGATGATAAAAAAACAAACATTTGTAAATATTTTTGCCCATAAATCTACGAAACAACCTGCAGATTAAGCAAAGATGGGAGGCTGAACACGGCGTGCAAGAAACAATATGTAGTATTGATAATATTTACTGTATTAAATCATAAAAATACCATGCTATATCATCAGAAAGTACAGAAACATGCTAAATTAAAATACTAGCTTCTTAACAACAAAACTACAGCCACTATTTTCTTCTTTTGAAATTTTCTATCCAGTCCAAAAGGTCTGTTTTGAGTTTTGTCCTGTGTGATCTGGTCTGATCCCTCACACAGCCCGTGTCAATAGTCTGGACTGCCAGAATTATAATGTACTACACCTATAGAAGCAAGTAAACAAATTGGATCAACAGAGTTAAATGGGAGAAACAAGATGTTTTAAAGGTATTTTAGATCACGTAATTCAAAGATTTGACATTGAAGCTGCTCCATTTTCTTAAAACATTGAACACAAAACCCAATCTTTAAGCAGTATTTACAAAACCTCTGACTCCTCTTGCAAAACCAAACTTTCACCTCAAAACTGTTTTACCTGTGCTCAAAACCAAACACTATAACTGTATAACTGCATTAACAAATTCAGCAAAATGATATACACTATCAAGCAGTCAGTAAGCAATACACCAAAAAATAGATAAAAAACATTAAAACATTTAGTTCTCAGGGAGAAGTTTTTCCGTCATTGTCTTTTGATGAAAGAAAACATGTTTTATCATAGTAGCCTAAAATTGATCAGAAATTACTGTTTTTCTCTTTGCAATTGTTTTGTTCTTTCTCCTCCTTGTACGCCTAATTTTACAGTACTGTACCCTGCATCTCACAAACTTGTCCTTTGTCTCTGTGATAATGTAATTCTTGTTCTTTGTTGATATTAACCTGCAACCTATTGAGCAGTCAGTACTGTAAACAAATGGAAAGCAGAATGTTCAGGGCCATACAATTTGTTTATTGCAATTCTACAAAAAGTACATGTGCAGTTACAAAAATAGCCAGACATCAGCATCCAGCTTTTCCCTCAGCATGCAGTGAAGATAAGAAATGTATTATTTATTTAGATATGAGTTAAGGCAACTTTTTAGACAGCATAATTGACTGTTCTGTTTTAAAGAGTTTATACTGTTGACACTCTCGCAACAGTTCTACGATAAATCCTAAAAGCCATGAAGGTTTTTGTGTGTTTTTAAAAGCTGTTAAATGTTTGATAGATTTAACGAGGGCTAAAGTTACACACTTAATAGCAGTGGACCCAAAGTTGAAATAGTTTTTTTGTGTATATGGTGTGATGTTATATTTTTTAGTAGAAACTCATGATTAAGTAATCCATTATAACTATGAAATATGTGCATATACTGAAATGCATCTAGTTTTACTGCCACCTAGTGTTTAGGCTGTATGTTTCATAAAGAAGTATTTCAACTACAGGGGAACTGAAGTTAAATTTCAAGTTATCAAGCATCAATATCAATACAATACAATAAAACAAAACACCAAAGCAGACTGCACTGGTCAAAGTCATAAATTACATTAGAAATAATAAACTGAGTTGGCCTCTCAGGCTTGGTCTTACATTGGTTCAGGTCATCGCTGACTGGGTCGGTCTTCTCTGTGACCCTGGGTGACTTCTTAGATAAATATGGTAAATGGTGTATGGTTACTAAAAGTTAATCCACACCATACAGCCAGTCATAAACTAGAACTGTCAGAGGCGGTGGTACACGGTCTTTTATCCGCCTCTTGACAAAACCTAAGATTGACACTGGGGTCAAACAAAACGTGCAAGTACATGTCAATATTATGTCAGGATGCCCAGGGTTTGAATCAGACCTGTGACTCTTTCCCACATTTCATTCCCCACCTCTCTCTCTCTCCCCACCTCCCTGTCACTCTTTAGTGGTCTCTATCAAAATAAAAGCTTGAAAAAAGGCCACAAAAAACTTTAATAATTTGTCACTGAACAGAAGGCAAAAACACAAAGTTTCAACATTACAACTTCATCATCTCCAAGGTAGGAAGAATGGCTCTTACAGTCACAGGTTGTCAGTAAGTTGTAAACAATTAGGATAATAAAGGGTCAGAAACAATAGAAAATAACAACAAGCTTTAGACATTATCACAGTTTACCCAGCCTGTGATGGAAACGTAATCAGGTACATTTACTAGTACAATTTTAAGTTACATGCTCCACGAAAGAGATCCCAGTGCCTGTGCTTAAAAAACACACTAAACTTATGATTACTGTAGCTCAAATGCTAAAAGTCAAGGACTGTTACAGAAGAATCCAGATCCACAAACAACTCCTGGACATAGACTCCCAGGAAATCAGAGATGATGCAGCTGACAGTGATTTCAGCACTTCTGATGAGGACTAAGTGTGTGTCATACATTGAACTACAATTAATAATAATAAAAGAGAGATAAAATAAAAAGTTAATCAGTTCTTTGTTTAGTGTAATTTTTTTAAATGACTGTTTTGGGTAAAGTTCAGCATCAACAGTGATTTAGGAGAAGAGGTGTTAGGATGAGGTCTGGTCAACATTTGGATGACAGTCTACCAATGAATATATACCGTATGTATAAAATAAACTCTAATAACTAATGTACAATTGTCAGTGCATATAAACATGACAGGTGACATATTAAAGAAGCAGAAATATAAATATGAACTACTGTTGTAGTTAACTTCCTTTCTTTAGGTTCCCACACACATATTACTGCTTACCGCAATCATCCCATACAGCTGGTTGGGGATTACAGGACATGTAGTAAAATATCACTTTTGTGGTTGTGATGATGTATATGAGTGTGAGTGTAAATGGTTGTTTGTCTCTATGTGCCCTGTGATGTACTAGCGACTTGTCTAGGGTGTACCTGCCTCTCACCCAGAGTCAGCTGGGATAAGCTCCGGCTCCAGCCCCACCATGACCCTGATGAGGAGAAGTGGTTACAGATACTGGAAGGATGGTTGGACTTGAACAAGTTGAACTTGGAACTTGTGGCACCAACTCTGTGACCTGTGGTGGAGCAGGCTTCCTGAAGGGCATGACAAACAACACAATTAGTTAAGAAATACACAAGAATTGCATACATAAAGGAACTGTTAAATATGTGCACTATAGAATAGCTCAATGTATTATATAATTAATCAGTTTCCAAAAAGCTATCACAGCAAGGTACAATATATGTACTGCCAGCATACAGTACAAGCTAAACCATGCTCTCTTTGAGGCCATCAACAGCCAACAAGCAAGAAACGGCTAAAGCAGAGGTCACTGGATTTACCTTTCTTTCTGAGTGTAATGTCAGGAGGACGAGGAAACTGACCGCCTGATTGACTGTTGCCCAGTGGAACTGTAGCGATGAAGTGTTTGACAAGGATTACATCTGCTCTTCACTACCCAGCAAACTGGGCCAATTCAGTTTGCTTACCACCTGCTTGCACATCTCATCCCCCCTTATCCCTAACACTGAGCACCTCAGGGCTTTGTTTCGAGTCCCCTGCTATACTCCCTGTTAGGGATGTAACGATACATCGTGACACGATTAAAATCGGTACAAATGCGTGACGACTCGCATCGGTTCACAGAAAAAATGAATCGCGATTCTTGGCGAATGCGAGAGTAAGTTTTTTTTAATTAGAAATAGGTTACGTTGTGGCTGCAGCTTCCACTGCCGCGTCTGCCTTTCTGTGTCTCTCACACACACACACACACCCCTACACACATGCGCAGTAGTGGTAATCGGCGTCAGGCCTGACTGTACAGTAAATGATACCATGACACAGACCCTCCAGAAAATTCACGATGTTGCGATTTGCAACTTCAACGCAACTTCAGTGAATCCCCGTGAATTCAGGGCGGTGTTGCAATTTTAACCAATCACCGCAACTTCTCCGCAACTTCCGCGCAGTCTGCACGGGGGATTAAAACGGGTCAGGGACGGCCGCACGGTGCGGGAGGATCCCCTCGTGGGACCTCTCCCCGGCGCTGGCTGGCACCCGCCGGGCGCATTTCCTCCGAGGCGGTGCGCCGCGACCGGCTCTGCGTTTACAGCGCCCGGACCTCGCCGTTTCCCGGGGCCGTGGACTCTCATTTAAGGGTTAATGAGCTATCATCTTAATTGTTTTTATTTTCAGTTAGCTCATACTTCAAGCTGAAAGGTAATGGTCAGATCAGCTGCTTGCTGGCAGCCCTAATAAGAACACAAACTGTTTGAGAGTTTCTGTAAAGAGAGATTTTTTTCCTACAAATAAAAAGATAATTTTATTTTGTCAGAATTTGTCTGTAGCTCATTTTGATTTTAAAAAATCGTGAAAAAATCGTATCGTGAACAAAAAATCGTGACTCGAATCGAGTCGTGAGTTGAGTGTATCGTTACATCCCTACTCCCTGTACAAACATGAAAATGTTAAATGGCCTATCTGAATAGAGAACCTGGCCCGCTGGTGTCAAGGCAAAAAGATCCTCCTTAAAATCAGAAAGACTCAGGACATGATAGTGGAGGAACTACATTCCCCTTAATATCAACAGGTGGTGGACAGTGTATAGCTGCAAAAACCTTGGTGTCTGTCACAGCCTAAGCTGGGTAACCAGGTACATGAGAAATAGGAGCCAAATGCAGAGTCAGTACCTGAACTAGTGCAGATCAGTGGTTTATTATCACAAAAGTGCAAGTACAAAAGCTCATGGATAGCCAGTTAGAGCTGGGAAAGGCAGTCCAAACTAGCAAGCAGGTTCATATAATAGCAGCCTAAGTTCAAAGTCAATTAAAGAGGCAATGTCCAAGAAAACCAAGTAGCAGTCAAAATGATTAAAAGATTATTCCCATGTCTGTTGTTTTAAAATGTTAACATTCGTACATATTATTTCACAAGAATACCAAGAGGAATAAAAGGGAAATGACTTACATTAGGACTCTCCTGTCCTCAACGCTTTCATACAGAAAAAGTTTCCGCGTACAGTGTTGACTGGATTCTAAAAAAAAAAAAATTACATATAAAATATTACATTAGGACTGTAAAAATGTAGAAAAATGTACATAAAAAATAGAAACTTGATCACTAAATCTAACCTTTGATTTTCCATTTTTTTGGCTTTGGTACGGTTGTGACGTCTGACCCTGGGGGGGAAGAAGGTTGCTGCTGGATGGGTGCGCAGAGAGGTGCACTGAAATTTGAGGGAGGTGGAGGAGATACAGGGGTATGGGGAGGAGGTTGACTGGACAATAAAGGAGTTAAGGAGTCAGAAGGGACGCCAGGAGGCAGCAGAGACGCAGAAGAGGTTGAGGGAGACTGCGAAAGGGAAGACGTTGGTACAGGCTCTATATGAAGAATATATTCTTTATGAAGAATATATTCAGTCTCATTTTCCTCCTTCACTGAATCTGGTCCATGTTCCTCAGTTTCCTCCTTCACTGAATCTGGTCCATGTTCCTCATTTTCCTCCTTCACTGAATCTGGTCCATATTCCTCATTTTCCTCCTTCACTGAGACCGGTCCATATTCCTCATTTTCCTCCTTCACTGAATCTGGTCCATATTCCTCATTTTCCTCCATGACTGAGACTGGTCCAGCTGCTGGTGTCCCCTTTTCACCTGCAGCTGTTTCTGAAGGTGGAGATAGTAAATCTGCAAAATATTTAATAGTAAATATCAATTTAAAACCGGACAACTTAAGTTAAATTCTCTGATGACACTGCTTTGCTTTACAGCACATAGTAAATGACACTGTAATCAGATATGCTGTTATGAGGATCTTGCTGTCCACATTGATAACATGTTTACATTATGTTATATATCAAGTATGGTCTGAAAATTATTACAATAAACATGAATTACATTTGATAATATTAAGATCAAAATTAAAGCAGAGTTCTAAGATGAGTGTGGACCAACCCATGATCAATCATGTCAAAATGTGGTAATAACTAGTGGATTGGAATGTGACACGTCACCAGCCTTGAAGTGCGTCACAGCTGGTGTACTCCATCTCCAAGATGGTCATAGCCATCAAATTAGAGCCCAAGCCCCCCAAGAGTCCAGCTCGGAGGAGGAACAGGAGCAGGAAGACGGGCAGCAGCAGCAGCCCAAACAAGCTAAATGGACAGGAAGAAATGGCCGTCAGTGGTTGTCCCATCACGAAGAGACACTCTGGTTTTTCCCAGGCAATGTCGCTCGCCTCCACCGAGGACCCGAGGTCAGCATGGGACCTCTTCAAACTCCTGACCTGGTGGAACGTGTCCACCAAATGACCAACTCGCATGGGAACCGCACCAAGCCGAGATGGCGAGATGTGAGCCAGTTGCAAATGGAGGCATATCTCGGCCTACTGCTTTTGCACTCGCACGACAAGTTGACCATTTCGCTTGGTCGGGCTGCTGCTGCTCATCTTCCTCCTCCTGGGGGAGAGGGGGGGGGTCTTCATTCTCCTCCACTACCTCTTCTTCATTATCGCTAAGCCGATGAGGAGAGGAGATCATCACTGAGCATCTCAGTGATTCTCAGTGACCTTTACCAGTTTTCAAGGCTCTCGCTAAAACTAATCTGCAATAGTCACAAAATGATAATCTGAATGGGACAAAAGTGTCCATGTCAGACACAAAGGTTAAACAAACATCTTACTTCTCAGCAGGTGTTCATACAGCTTTCTCATTTTCATGAGGATCTCCTGTACAACCCCTTCTGCTGGCTCAACATGATGGATAATGTCGCTCACAATTTGGCCTTTCCGATTATGATGGCACAGAAATAAAATTGGCTTGTAGTTCAGGACATGCAGTTTTGAGACCTGTGGGAACGACAAAGAAAAATCTGTGACTGTTTCGACAAACAGTAGTAGTAGTATAGTAGTAGTAACATAGGCATGTATAGGCCAGGCTAAAGGTCAAGAAGTGCAACAACATAAATAATGTTAAATTCATTTTTTTCTTAGTTTTAAGAAAATCCTCAATCCCATTTTTATGTCATCTGATGCATAACAAACACTAAAGCTTCACTTCTTTGTTGTCATAGATAGTTAAAATAAAATAATTACAGTGACTCAAGCATCAACATTCTGGTCATAATCCCCCTTTAATAACTTCCAGTCAACTCTTACTAAAAGAAACAGTTGTGTCTTTAAGTTAATGGTGATTAAAAATACAAATCAGAAGAATACCTGATGTTTATTTCTAATTTGATGTATTTATCTATGCTGATGTTGAGTATCTTTCTTATGTATGCTATTTCATATGTACAGTATATACCTATCTTGATAGTTTTGATTTAACAATTTACAAGGAAACACTGACAACTGTGATAAATGTATAATTGTCTGGTCGGCCATCCGAGCTATGTAAACTTACCGACAGCTGGGCAGAACTAAGAATCTTGCTGGAATTGCGGTTCTTTTTTACTGATGCGGCCCAGTTGCTGTTTTTTAGCTCTGCTTGTTTGTTTTTTAACTTCGGCTTGGACTCTAGACTGCTCAGACATCCACTGCAGGTCTTCAGGCTAGATGTGTTCTTAGCCTGGCAGGAAAGGCACGGCTTTGTTTTTGGCTTTGTCATTTCTGCAAAGTAAAAATGAAACATGCAGGGATGATTTCACGTTGTGAGATGATTACACAAATGAGCAAAGAAACATCAAATATAACGCGCTTTTTTTGTGTGCATAGAATTCCATTTCCACTACTGTAATATGAAATATAATATGCAGTACGTACTGAACACGGATTTCAGTAAGCATGTCTAGACAAAAGACAGATAAATGCATATCTGCCTATCTGGGGGTAGTGAGCATACCCCTGCTCCCCTAGCAGAGAGAGAGATGAATTAATTTCACGCAGTGTTTTAGAGTTAGTCATGTCATTTTCTGAACTCATCTGACAAACGAGTGGGTGTGGCTTCAGCATATTCAGAGGATACGCCCTTGCACACGCCTGGAGCTGAGAATTCATTTTAATCCAATTTTAACACCTAATTCATAAATGTGTCAATATTTTTAATCATTCAAATTTGGCTGGGTGGTTGATAACACTTTATTTACTATTCTTTGGCACATATCTAAACATTTGTTTAGTTAGGAGAGTCAACTGGTACACAGACTGTATACGTTCTGTATACACGTGTGCATACTTTGAATGACAATAAAGAAAGTCTAAGTCTAAGTCTAATATACGTTTGCTATCATTGTCCGCCCTCTAGTGGCTGATATTAGTATTGGTTCAATCTGAGAGAGCATAATGTTATCTCGTAATAACGACTTAGTATCTCGTAATAACGAGATAATATCTCGTAATAACGAGATAATATCTCGTAATAACGACTTAGTATCTCGTAATAACGAGATAGTATCTCGTAATAACGACTTAGTATCTCGTAATAACGACTTAGTATCTCGTAATAACGAGATAGTATCTCGTAATAACGAGATAGTATCTCGTAATAACGACTTAGTATCTCGTAATAACGAGATAGTATCTCGTAATAACGAGATAGTATCTCGTAATAACGAGATAGTATCTCGTAATAACGACTTAGTATCTCGTAATAACGACTTAGTATCTCATAATAACGACTTAATAGGGCTTTTTTTTTTTTACACATGCGGTTCAGGGCTTCCGTAGTCCACAGTCGCACGCTCTCTCTGCTACAGTGTACTACACGCTGTTTAAATACATGAATGTTTTTCCGTTTCTGAACACCGCGTCGATTTTCATTATTTTTTGTTGCTGCCGCAAGGACTTGCCTTACCTCCTTTCCTTTCGTAAAGGGTGGTCCGGTGTATCCTACGCTAAATGAGATAATAAAGGAAGCATTGAAGCTCCTTTCCTTAACAACAGTTTGAAAATTCGAACAGTTTTTATCATGGCGGCTACCTTAACACTTCCGGGTCATTCCACTCAGATAGGAAGGTTCCTACATAGACATATAGACATAGACGTCGCCGCCATATTGGATGTGGCAGATCTGCCCGTAAATTAATACAAGGAAATTGACTGAACTTCATAAAGCGCCTTTCTACAAAGTTCTTTAAGTTAATGCCTCTTATACACCCATTCACACACACACACTAATACATCTGGGAAACAAACAGGCACCAAAAACAACGTATGTAACTTTTAAAGTGATGATTATAAATGTTTACTCCTTATGTAGGCACCAAACCAATGTATGTATTTTTCTAATGCTGAGTGTTTACAGCTACTAATGTGTGCAACACTGTTACTGTAATGATAAATATTGAAATATTTATATTTAACATTTAATCTGTGTCTATAATAACCAGATCCTGAAATGTAGATGACATGAGTGTTTTCTGAATAAATAGCACTAACGTGTACATTTAACTGATTTTATATCATTTATAATTATCACTTTAAAAGTTACATATGTTGTTTTGGTGCCTGTTTGTTTCCCAGATATATTAGTGTGTGTGTGAATGGGTGTATAAGAGGCATTAACTTATTGAAGTTCAGTCCATTTTCTTGTATTAGTACGGGCAGATCTGCCATATCCAATATGGCGGACACGTTGACGTATCGCGACCAACGACCAACCTGCTCAATGCAATGCGGCGTCTATGTATATATGTCTATCCACCATGTATCAGTGTTGTGTTCCAGGTTGTTTCCACTGCCTCCAAGTGGTCAACAAAGAGAGTGAAGTACAAGGCTGTGGAGTGTTTAGATTGCTGCTTTTAATCTGAACAGCAGAGACTAGATTACGGTTATAATATCAAACTGAAGCCAGTCCAATGGAGCTGCAGGTTATATAAGGCAGCCAGTTTCCAGCACAAGCAGCTGTTGTCAGGATCACCTATTTGTTTAAACACATGGTACAATCCACGGTATTTATGTACCAAAAGTTGTATTGTTAAATTTGTTGATGAAATAAACACCTTGTCAGTCTGAACTTAACCTCTGCCTCAAGCCTCCAGCTGATACGCAGACATCCCAACACACCTGAAAAATGTTTGATATATTTGAAAAATATGAGTGATATGTTTGTTATAAGTAACCAGCTGGACATAAAAATATTTGGCAGGTGATTGGTTAAACTTCTGAAGACTGGATCAATGAACCAATCAAACCAAAGACTGTAAAAATGATGTATGTATTTTTATATCACTGAATCAATGTATTGCTGAAGCCAGTTCAAGAAAAGCCCTCAGTTAGTGCTTTTAGCACTTCTTTCATTGAAGAAATACTCTCTAGTTCTGATATGCTAGTAACATCGAAGCTAACCACTTAATTTTAATATACACGTTGATGCATCAGAATGAAATAAATGAATCATGTAACAGCCCCAAATCAAAAATGGATTATCTTTTGATGATCTTGGAAAGTCATTCACATTTTAAGCACTGTGTACATTTCAGATGTCTATGAGATGTTAGCTTTTGCTACAAAGAGCGATTTCCTCATTAAACTTCTCAGATAGTTTCATTTAAATAATTGTTCGAGGTCCAAACAAGGTCAAATGATGAGGAAAAGTAAATACAAAGAGAAATGGAACTACCCCAGCTTGGAAACCACAACCTAACTGTATACAAAGTAGTTAAACACAGCAAAACAGTGGGAATAATATGGGACATTTTATTGTGGAATGAGTAGAGGAATGCCTTTGTGTTACTGCCACCTAGTGGTCAGGTCTATTTCATAAAGAAGTATTTCAACTGCAGGGAAATTGAAATTTCAGAAAATAAGCAAAGGTATCTTTGTTTCACCACTCTCACCTGATAACTGATAACAGAACATTTATTTGTGTGTCTCAATTTCATAACATACACAACAAAAGCAAATACACAAAACACAATGCTTTCTGTTGTTGAACGAAGATGTTTTCTTCATTATTCTTTGTTCTGTCTATTTGCATGTGTTCTTCTGTTGAAGTGCGTTGAATTCTGGGCCACCAGATTTGCCACAAGTAGCCTTTAGATGATGAGTGGAGTGTCAGACACAGAGACTCCAACCATTAAGCCTGCATCATCGTGCTTGATGCTCTTTGTCCTCAAAATGTGACCAGGAACCTCATTGAGGACCATTTCTTCACCGCGCCTGTATGAAAAGACAGTTTTCCCATGCTCATCAAGAAATCTATTTTGTCATTGTTTTTTTGTCATTTTATCACACGCATGCTGCATGGCACTGTGTATACTGTACCTCACATAGGCCCCACAGATTCCTAATTCACAGCACACAGAGGCGATTTTTAGTGGAAGTCCTCTCCTCAGCAGGACGTTCAGGTCTGTTCTTGGTCTGATCCTGTCCATCAGAATATAAGCAGCTCTCCTTTTCTCACTTTTGACCTCCTGTAGTACCCGGACAATGTCTTCTCCAAAATAATTGTTCCCTGAAGTGGTAAAGCAGTCACTTGTAAAGAAATACTAATACATTTCATATTTTAAGTCTTTCAAAGAGCATGTCAATGTCATCTTACCTCCTCCTTCTCTCTGAGGCTTCAGGACAAACTTATCCGGGTTGGCCAAAGCCATGGCGACTGCCTGGTCACCTTCTGGACCCTGGAGGCCAGAGGAGGTCATAAAAAATTACACATTCTGAAAGATTACAGTGAATAATACTTTTTAGTATAGCCAGACATCAGCATCAACACCAGCTTTTCTCTCAGCATGCAGTTGACTTTTTGTGTTTTAGAGAGGTGTTGATACAACACTATGGCAGAGTTTAAATTAGATTAGATTATACTTTATTTATCCCACAACAGGGGACTTCACTTGTAACAACAGCAGAGAATGTGTAATATGCACTACAGAAATAAAATATGACGAAGACGTAGGAAGTAATTAAGTGATATATCATGTATATCTTTTAAATATGTATGCAGTTATTTTTATGTTTTATGTTATGTCTGCGCCTACTTGTCATGTTCCTTGTTAAGCTGTATGTTTATACCTGTATGTGAACCGGAGTCAAATTCCTCACGTGTGTACACACATCTGGCCAATAAGGCAATTCAGATTCAAATTCAGATTCAGATGTTTTATTATGAAGAAAAGGTGCCTTAATCACATTTGTCAGGCCTCATGGATACACACAGTGTGTTTTGGAGAGAAGTCTTTATGAGGTGCATTAAGGGTGCCAGGTTTCTTCCATTTGTGCAAGATAACAGGGTGTGTGATAACAAGGTGTGTGATAACAGGCGTGTATGTGCTTTTTTTCTCACCATGTCTAGAGTGTAGAGGCCAGTGAACGTTGCTCTGATCTGCTCCACTACTTGGGGCTGGTTGGGGAAGAACCTCTCCAAAACTCCAGGCCTGGCGAGCACCTGCTGGACCTTCTTGGTTCCAGCCAGGTGAGTGCTGATATCTGGACATTTCACAGCCAGAGAGCGCTCCATCAGAAGACGAGCATCCCAAGTCTACACCATACAAAAATTCAGTGTTTTAAAAAAATATTCTCAACTGGAGAAATCCCTTTATATAAATTGAAATGTTTTCTAAAGAACATGTTTTCTTACATCTTTTTATGATACATGGACTAGTGATCAGGAAACACTAGGTGTCAGGTGTCAACAAATATTGTAAAGAGCCAAGGGTTAGCTCTAGACTGTTTAAGCCTAGGTGGCATCGTCTATTTACATTTTATTTCTAGCTTTATCCTCATCTGACCAACCTCGCCACACATCCTGAAAAATCCTGTACAGGAACGCACAAATACTTCCATGGGATCATTTAGCATGCATACTTGTTTTCTTAACATTGCTGTGTTTTAATTATTGAATGAACAGCATGCAGACCTGCTAACTTGCAGTGATCAAGGAGATAAACAACAGGTATGCACTTTTTTTAAATTATCATTTTGTAATAAACTCTGAATCTCTACGCTCTTTTTAAATCCTAGGTAGCGTCAACTTTTTCACATTTCATTCCTAGTCTTTTCTTCATGTAACCAACCTAACCACACATCCTGAAAAATACTGAACAGGAATACACAAATACTTATCGTCCAGTGGATTATTTAGAAGCTTAAGAGCTTCAAACAACCCCGAATGAATGCTAATCTTTGCTCTGTGTCTGCTGGATGATATCACCGTCATAAGGTGTTTACAGCCTGTCTCTGCTGCCCTCAGGAATCTTCATGTCTCACCTCTTCTGTGTAGTTGTCCGGCATGTAGCCATAGCGGAAGTACACGACAGCTACCTCCAGCCCATCACTGCAGAGAAACAAAAAGCAGTTTGCCTAAAAATTACAGTTTCAAAATCCTTTAATGCTACACTGACTTGTAAAAGTTTCAAATTCAACTAACGCATACTCACATAAACAGTTTTTTGTCATCACCCAATGATGCTCTTCTGGACACCTCCTCAAACCTTCTGCGGATAACAGGAATATTCCTGAACAGAAAGAGAGAGAACGCTGTTTCAGCTTAACAAATAAGAAACTCTTGGTGTTTGCATGACGTCATCGGGTATCATCTATCCCCACCTGTTCCACAGCTCTTTCTCCATGCAGCGATGAGTGAGTTTGCTTATCTGGACATCCTCAACCAGAAACAGGATTACTGCCCTGCAGAATGAGAACCAGTGTTATCAATGATTTGTTATTAGTCAGCCAGGAACAAATCACTTAACTAATTTAATTTGCTGTAAATAAACTTAAATTCAGAAATGGCATGGTTGTATTTTGTTTAATAAGGAAGACAGGTCTGAGAATACTTTAATTTTTTGTTGTTGAGTTTATTGAACACTAAATGTAATGAGGTCTCTTTCTTTCAACCTGGTTGGCTTTAAAGCAAACTGAGTGACAGCACAGAGATTTTGTTTTGTGGTACAACTGAGATGGATTTATTTATTCATTTATTTATTTATTTATTCTATTTTTTTTTTTTTGTCAGAGCATTACCATGGCCAATTCAAAACCAATATCAGGAAAGTTTTCAAAATCTTAAATAAAAAATTACAAATCTGGATTGAAACTACTTCCTAACACCTTTTAGGTGCTTATTATTATGTATATAAAGAAATTACACAGAAGGCTTTTGTGAATTTATGCAAATTATGTTACTACAATCAAATCAATGAAAATAACACAAATGCACACACAATTATGCATAGTACTCCAGAGTTTTAATGTTGGATAAGTACTGCACCAACTAACAACACTTACTTTGCTTGACCGTACAGCTCCCAGCCCTTGGCAAGAGCAGCACTCATTCCAGGAGTAATACCGTTTGTATCTGGAATAGACTCACTCTCTTTCAGAAGTCCAACTGACTTCAGAGTGTGCCTGTATTTTTGTATTTGAAAATCACAAATTTAGTGAGGCATTGGTTTAAAATTATGTATGACACCGTTCTCACTGTTTACCTTCATCTCAACAGCAAATATGCATTTAAAAGTACCAGTGTGTTCGATTTAGTGGCCTCTAGTGGAGCATTGTGGAAGAAACTGGAGTGCAAAAGGCCCTGCCTAGAGCAAGTTAGTTGGAAGCGGATGGATTTCTGCAATATTCTGTAAATAGAGGCTACTGAATCTTACACACTGGACTCTTGGTCTCATCAACATACTCTACCAGTCCCTTAATAAAAACACATCTAAATGTTCTTAGATACCTGTGAACCACAGGAAGATGGTCAGTGGTCCCAAATCCACCAGCAGAAATAGTGTTGATTTCTATTTGCTTCAGGGAAACAGTTCCATCGTCCCTTTGATCCAGCATGTAGTCCGACCGGTTCAAACCCACCACAATGGACTGGAAAGAAGATTACTTACTATTTACTGAAAAATCATCATCCTTATCAGTGGGGAATGTTTTAATTCTAATTTGCAGTGGTATAAGCTAACTGGCTTAGCTGAAAAATTATATACATATATATCAGACATGTATGACATACATACATATCAGTTTTCTGCCTTCTTGGAAAGGTGGGGTCCTGGAAGGGATTTCATCTCGTGACTCTATAGTTCTGCTGATGAACACTTACATGGGTGACGATGGACAAAACTGGTGAACCCAAACATGTAGTGAGATGGTAAACAGGGAACTGCCCAAGGCAACATAAAGGTGGGCTGGGGTAAACTGTCAGGAGGGGGAAGCATGGCTTAGTTCAGACCTCATCTATATCTTTGGCAGAGGTGATCAATGTAGTCAGAAAGCTCTGTGAGTAAGATTTGCCCTGAGTTGCTAAAGGCTTTGAACATTGCTAGGCTGTCTTGGCTGATGAACACCTTGGGATCTCCCAAGAGGAGCTGGAATGTGTTGCTTGGAAGAGGGATATCTGAAACTCCCTGCTAAACCTGCTGCCACCATAACCTGACCCCAGATATGCAATAGAAAATGGATGGATGGATGGATGGATGGATGGATGGATGGATGGATGGGTGGATGGATGGATAGATTATTATTATTACCTTTAGCCATATCTCCATTATAGTTTATAGTCATAGTTAGCTTTGCTCAACCAATGGTTTTGGGCCGCTATCCACGTAGGGTAGGGAAATCACTAAGTACTAAGTGCAGAACATGTTGTCAGATTAAATTGTTAACATTGTAAATCAAATGCAAATCTTACCTGTGCTCGACCTTCCTGTTGCACTTGTCTGTATATGCCAAACAACCTAGCAGTGAAATCATCTGCCTGAATAGTACTGTGATGTGGAAAGAGACAAATCATCATTATTATCATTATTATGCAGCACTGGACTTTTGAATTTGATTTACTTTCATAAGAGCTTTGATTGCAAATGGCAATGTCAGCATGGTTGTCATGCCTTGTGTATCAAACCATCAACAGACAAGGGCCAAGGCCAGAATTAACTCTGGGTATTTTGTAAAAATAATTAATTGATAACAGAATTAACAACACAGACATTCCACCAACAATCTCCTCGTACCGTGTGAGAGCCTCTTCTAGAAAGTCTGCGTCCTGGCTGATCTTGTCCACCAGTGTGTTGTAGTGAGTTTGCACTGCCAGAGCCTGGAGGAAGGCAGCTTTGGGCACAGGAGTGGGAAAGAGTGTGACCGGGAAGTAGGTCACAACCTGAAAACAAAACATGTCATTACCACGTTATGCCTCTATATCGAAGATGCAGCCATGTACAATCTTTCTTCTGGTTAAACTTGACTTTGTTTGTACGCCTTCTGCAGTTTCAATGAATACTGCAACAAACAGTCGAGCCAAAAATAAGCTTAACTGGATTAGTGGAGTGTTGAAAAGTAAGAATCTCTGGATGGCTGGTCTGGCATTTCTGAACTGTCACCAAGATCTCTGTTTGTTTTAATAATTCTGTTCATATGTCTGCCTGTATATGTATTTCTGACAATATAATCATTTTTTAATAAAGCAAAGAAAATACAATGACACATAACTATTGACATGATACAAACAATATAACATGTTTAATATCAAGAATATAACTTAGTTATGAAGGTGGTGGCATGCACCTTTTTTTCTCCTTCACTGGACATTGACAGCTGGAAAGATGGACAGGAAATTCAGGGGAGAGAAAGACGTAATGACATGCAACAAAAGACCCAGGTTGGAAGTCAATTAAATATGTATTTTACGATTTTTCAAGAGTGGTGCATCTTGAGCGTCTGTCATAAATATGTATGTGAGATTAACTGGAGCGAGGTGCACACATGAACACACACATAACCAAACACATTATAATTTTGCGTGGTTGCCCCTACCTCAGATGAATTGGGGGTCTCATGTGTGCGCGTAATAATGCCATGAGAAAGAGCCAGCTCTTTTGCGTCCTCTGCTAAACTGTTTAGTCTGTCAGGATTTGTCCTCAGCTGCTGGAGAAATGCTTCTGTTGCCATCACAACGGACCTGAGGTGTAGAACACAGCAACCTTATATAGATGATTACAATACTATTATATTATTCATTACTTATTAGGATTCGTATTACGACATCCTTTAACTGTGAGCTTTTCAACATACCTTGAAATATTTTTTATCTTTCATACATTTATTAGTACTAATTTAACTTTGAACTAGGTGATAGGAAGTAAACCCTTTAATGTAATGACATGAAGTTTGAGTGGTGTCTCTAAGATTAATCTCTATTAATTTAACTGACCCAGCAGTTGTTGTTCAGATTCTGCTGATGTGACTGTGTATCCCACCCAAATCATCAGGGACCTTTTAAACCATATGAAATTATATTAATCATAATAATGTTCATACACACAACATTCTCAACTGCTACTGCAGTCATCCACCTTTTGGTTTAATCTAAACTGGACTGACTAGATAGATTCTGCTAATCACAAGTGTCCTGTCCTCTCTACATGCCAGCATTAATTGACAATTTACAAATATGTATCTATGTATGTACAGTATCATTTTATATATTTATTTATTTTATTTTTTGTGTGTATCTAATTTACATATTTCATATTTATTTACATATTTCATTTGTGCTTCTCTATTACTATAATATTTACTGTGATTACTGTTATAATTGCCAGGCTTGGGAATGTTTGTCCTTTATGTCTTATATGTTGTTATTTACAAAAAATAAAAAATAAAGTTTTAAAACATCTGTATTCTTTGTTTCTAACTTTTTAAATGCACAAAGGTACATACCAACCGGCTTGCCTGATCACATGATAAAAGAGGCATTTTAGAAATCCATGTGGGTGGAGAAACTGACTGTGATAACAAACCATAAAAAAACAAACCATTCATTATAAATGAAAAGAAAACCCAGTGGAACCTGTCCACTAATCCCATGTTTAAAGAGCATATTATTTTATTTTAGTTCTGTGATGCACTCTAGATACCGTATCATCTACAGACAGACTGTACATAAATACAATATTTACTTGTATGTTTTTATCAGTGTATAATAACCTAAATATCAGAATTGTTGTGTTTTAGTTGTCTCAAAATGAGCCCTTTAAATCTAGAGAACGGGTCGCCTTTATGACATGTTGAACCACCATTTGTGTACAGTAGCCAGAACAGATAAACCGAACACTGATCTAGATACAACATTTTGCTATATACAAGGAGTGTTACTTTCATCTCCTTGAGATGTGTGAAAACTGGCTTAAAACCTTAACCCAAATTTTTCACTGCCTTCATCTGCATTTTTTTTGCCTTTGCTTTGGCCTAAACCAGTAGTAACACCCCCAGTGTTTTGAGCTCACAATCCAGGTAGCCTGGCTTACAAACTGAGTTTACATTAGCTAACAGCAGCAACACTTGCAGCAGTTTAATGTATGTCCATCAGGAAACTCTGTAAAACACTAAGAGTTAATGCACAGCAGCCACAGGACATCAGAGCAGGAATAACAGAGACACCATTACACACCAATGCGGCACCAAAACAATGTTGCTTTAAGTGAAGCACTTTGAAATGTCTCAATTCTCACGTTAAATTGTATAGGAACCATTTGCCTTGCTTGTTCCAGCCAATAAGACGTTAAATCTGCATTTATTACATGATAGTAACACATGTGCTTACCGTGTATAGCCACGAATGTCTGGGAGTTCAGTATGACTGACTTAGTGAGAAAATGTTGCTGCAGACTGAGGTATAGTATCCAAGGAAGGAATGTGTACCTTTACTTACTAACAGGATAGTTACACCCATGCACCCGGTTGTGCTTATTTATAGACTGAACACAGCGTATGTATACCTGAAACATAGCTGCTGTTAATAATGATGCAGGGTTAGGGTTTATACTAACCCTTGATGGAAGGTTCCTTATCAAGAAAATGAAATGTGTGAATGAACAAAATGGATCATTGTCAAACCCTGACATCAACAGGGTTTTTTTTCCAGAGTCACAGAAGACATTGCACAACTGTTTCACAGGGAGAGTAGTAATCAATGTGTGCAATGGAAGTGTAAAATCAGTCAGTGGTATCGATCTTCTCATCTAACTCTGAGCAAGAAAACAAAGACCCTGCTCAGCTACAGACACCTCACAGAGCAGGCAGCTTTATTCCTAATAAGAATTAATTATTGACTGTCCTGAACATAACCGGTTCAAGCACAAGAGCTAATGTGGTGGAAGAGGTGTACTCCTCCTCTTCTTTCCCATTTGAAGCAATGACTGCAGAGTTTATGAACAATCATTTTACCTCCTCTCACTTTGTTACTTTGTTGTTATGCAAGCTAAGCGTTACCTGCACGAGCGTGACTACGTACCAGCTTGTTTCAAATAATATTCCGGTGTAACATTTGCTACTATTGTGTGTCTTGAAATTCATTTATTTCATATTTCAAAAAGGATTCCTCCAATCACCAGCGGTACTCACCAGTGTTACTATGGTAGAAGAGCTTTAACCAGTGTTCTAATCAATTCCACTGGGTTTGCTGTTCACATAAAAAATAAAAAAAAAGTTTCAACCATTATAGACAAAAATGTTAAAAGAAAATCTTGAAATGGCTATCACGACATAATATGTAAGTATTTTCTATTAACTTGAAACATTTGGAGCTGTATTTCTTGCAAGAATGTTAATAAAAAAATAAACAATCGTATTATTTTTTTTTACATAACATTTAACTTTATATTTGACTCGTTTTTAAATGTGGAATGTTGTTAGTTGCTCGTCACAATTATGAATGATCAGCACTCCGCACAGTTAAAGTGGTAAAATGTGGTGAACAGCACCAAAAGCTGTCTACGGACACCCGATTGAAATGAAACCAACTAAAGCAGTCAAGAGATTATTCCAGTTCAACCTGGTCTTTACCCTTCATAATGTTTAACCTAACATGTTGTACTAACATGAGCCAGCCACAAGATAGAGGATCAGCTCTATGTTTCCAACGTTGGGCTGCCGTCAATGCAGACTCAAAACAAAGACTATCACATCAAAAATGTTCCAGGAAAGAAAAGTGATTACAACAAGCAATAAAGAACTACTGTATCCAAACTGAGCGTCTCATGTTGAGTAGATGTGTTTTAATCACTTACTTGGTGAAACTTGTTTGGTTTAAATTGTTGAGTGTGAATTTAAGAACAGCACATGATGAACAGAATCCTTACCATATCAAAAACTGAGAGCAAACATGGTCCTCATCAACAATCCTGTCAGTTATTTGTGGCACATACACATTTACTCCGCAACGTTTTCAAGTTGAAGTTGTGACGAAAGAAAGTGCAACCTCCATTTCACTGTTGTTCGTTTGTAAATTGTCCTGTAGGACGCCCGGCGCGGCGGAGTTTAAATTCTCAGTACAGGAGGGGATTGTCCAGCACGGCCACTCCTGCTGCCACGCCTCCGTCTGAGTCTTCTGAATTTTTGGTTCTCAGCAGGTGACCCACACACTCGTTCATCACCATGTCTTCACCTTGTCTGGAAGGAAACACGGAGAAGAACCAATAACTGTTGAAACCTTTCACATAAAGTAGACATGGTTTGAATCAAGACAACTGTTGCAGTATTACATTTTGTGGCCACTTAGGGGCAGCAGAACAATTTCCTACTTACACATTATCATTGATTCAGAGTCTCTTTCATGTCTTTTGTCTGATTCTGTAGCTGCTAAATGCTGCACTGTGTTCAGCAGCTAGTCGTTTATTGCTGTGTAAAGTCAGAGCTTGTCTACATACAGTAGTCTACACAAAGAAAAAGGCTGTTTCTTCATAAGATACTGAATTAAATTAAATGATCAGATAACTGGGGCATCGCATTAGACAAGGCTGAACTCTGAGATGTGCTTCTGTGCTGGACTTTGTCTCTAATGCTGTAGAGAGGGAGAGGATAAAGGTTTACTAGGACTGAGAACTCTCTCTGTGCTGGCAGTGAGTATAAACCAAGTTAAACTCTCCATGTATCCTCCAGTGAACTTTAAATTATGAGGGCAGTTCTGACATAATGAGAAGCTGAAATGATTGAAGAAAGAGAACAAAAAGACCCTGTCTTCCCACAGCGCAAGGAAAATAAAATAGTCTACATGATATAGGGATTACACACCTGACATACGTCCCAAACACTCCCAGTTCACTGAGACAGTTTCTGATTTGGAGAGGAGCGTCTCGCCTCAGCAGGTAGTTCTTTACAGGAGCAGGATGGATTTTATCCATCAGAATATAAGCCGTCCGCTCTGCAGTCCCCTTCACTCTCTGCAGGACCTGACAGATCTCTGATCCATAGATGTTGTTACCTAGAAAACAAAAATAAGGTGTAATAAAGTGTGGAAAACCTTTCAGGACCAGATCTGAAACCTGATTTGGACTTAAACTATTCAGAGACTCCAGTGCCTTAAAGCAGCAGGAGAGGAGTGAGCTCACTTGGACGTGGACTTTTCCTCAAACATCTCTGACCAATTGTCTACAAAATCTGAAAACTAGTTCCAACAACTTTGGTAGAAAAGCTGTAATGTGTAGCTTTTAAACAAAACGATTAATGCTGTTCCCGGTGCTTACTGTGGTGCACAGTATGATGAAGCTCATGTTTTCAAACACTTCGTACCTCCTCCCTCTCGCTGGGGCTTCAGGACATACCGGTCTGGGTCTGCTAAAGCTATTTCAACTGTTTTGTCACCATCTGGTCCCTAAAAACAACAAAGACAAAACACAGGAAAAAGAAATCTTGACATTAGAGAATTAGAATGCCAGGATTTGACCTGAATATCTTCTCATTCACACTGGAGTGTCATTTGCTCTGGCTTGAAACACTGAAACAACTGTGCCACATTTGTTATTTCCTCACCATGTCTAGAGTGTAGAGCCCAGCAAACGTTGCTCTGATCTGCTCCACTACTTGGGGCTGGTTGGGGAAGAACCTCTCCAAAACTCCAGGCCTGGCGAGCACCTGCTGGACCTTCTTGGTTCCAGCCAGGTGAGTGCTGATATCTGGACATTTCACAGCCAGAGAGCGCTCCATCAGAAGACGAGCATCCCAAGTCTACAATAAAAAACAAACAAACACTGATACATCTACTGCAGTATTTTAACTCGCCAGTGATTCAATATAACTTGTAGACAGTAGAATCTAGTACTAGAATGTCCCATGAAGGTTTCATTTCTACTTTACGCAAAGATTATTACATTCATATTGAAAGTCGTCTGATGGGTTTTTAAAAGGTCAGTGTAACGACGATATATAACTGGTCTATTACCTCCCTATCAGCTCCAGGGAATGACCAGTCTGAGAGACTAGAGGTTTGATGGTGGCTCCACACACTAGCAGCGTGCAACAAGCAAAGTATATACAAAGTTCTTCAACATGTAACTGGTGAACGTTGCCCAGCCGTCTGGCAGAACTGAAGCCAAGTTCTTCTGAGAAATGTAGCTTTTAAACATCTTATCGCCACAAATGCTAGATGCACAAAAGCTAGATCTGCCACTGCAACAAGTAGCACATAGAGCGTTATCATACACGTCAGATTTGGGTCCCTCCTTTATTCTTTTAAATGAGGACACAATCAGGAGGTGCACGTTCCTGCTAGTTTACTGTGTAATGGGTTTTTTTGTTCACCTAACAACTGTTCCAACTTAAAATGAAAGTAAATCCTTCATGTACTCGTAGTATTTTAAATTGCCGTCTAGCCTTTTGGCGTCTGGTAAGCTTTTAATCAAGTGTACATACAAGACGTGTTGTAAAAATCAAGGTTACACAGTTATTTAGTTATGTTTTAAATTATACGATGTTTGTTCCTATTTATTCTAAGTCTTGAGGGCACTTCACTTTATTACAGTTTGGCTGAGAGTGGCAGGGTAAGGTAAAGTTCAGGTTAATGTATAGAGGGATTCCAGAACAGAACGAGGGCCAGGGACAGGTCAGAGAGGTGACATTTAGATTGAGGACATACTGGCTACTGATTAGAGGATATGCTGAAGAAACCTGTTTAGATGCTGCAAATTGTCTGTTCACAATTTGCAGGGGTTGAGACGTCATTTTTAATACAATGTAAAGGAAACCAACTGTCAGAGCCTTTTTCTCTGTAATCCCCTTTTGTGTGTTGCACTGTGAAACATTCCTTCTTGTACAAAAACAATAAATTCAACCTAAACGTTGATACTTTAAATCTGGTCCTGCTTATTGAAGGGTTTTTCTTTAAAATTCCCATAACAGGATGGTCTGTCTAGATTGAGTGAACGTCCACTTAGTGTTTTTTAAGCCTGCTCTGTCTTGGTCAATGTTCCTGGCTAAACACTGAGCAGCAGAGCATAAAGAGGTTTGTTTGTCTTTGACTGGGGGAGGGGGCACATGACCCTGTGCTGACAGCAATGATAGAAGAATGAAGCGCAGAAAACACTAATTTTAAAAGATTGAAGTGAAGACCTGTTCAGAAAGATAGTTCTGAGGCATGTAGCCATTCCTGAAGTACACCACAGCAACCTCTTGGCCATCACTGAAAAGAGAGTAACATAAATGCACAGTGAGCGCTACTGATCACCATTATATTAAAATCGTGTTTTGAATGTATGAACACCACTTTTTTTTTTTTTTACACGTTATGAACAGAAACAGACTTACACAAACAGTCTCTTGTCCTGATCTAGATACCCCGTTTTACAGACATCGCCGAACCTCTTTCTTTTCGTGGTGATGTTTCTGAAACGCATGACGACAGAGTTCTGGTTACAAAACGTACCGTTTCTCACACCACTCACAATATGCCATTGGTCAGGGGACATCGGAGAAGAGACACAGTGGACCAAAGTTACAGATTTGTTTTGTCTTCCATTCAAATGATGCATTATTATTTCTAAATGTTGGCTAAAGCTATGGGGAAACTGCTCGTCTGTGCTCGCACATACCTCTTCCACAGTTCGCTCTCGATGCATCGCTGATCAAAGATGTTCCTTTGATTCTCTTCCACCAAGAACATAACGATCGCTCTGTAATGACAGTATGTAAAACACATCTGAACAGTCATACTACTGACTTTCTAAAACAATATTATGTAACTTTTCCTTTTGCTTTTTGCTCCCGGTACAACCAGCTGTGCTGGAGCTACGTAACGCTTTGCAGCACTAAGTCACACACCACCAACTATTTGACTGATTTTGGTCAAACTGGATCATATTTAATGGGAGAAAGCTGTAGTGCCAAACCACAATGTAGTCAGTGAGTATCAGTGACATGATCTACTGGATATAATTGATGATTTCCATCCACTATTCACTTCTGGTATTGGTGTGATGCAGCAGGTTTTACAGGTAGATTATGAATAATCCATTAGCTAGATATTATACTCTAGACTCACTGTAAGGCAATTTTAAGGCCTTTTTTTCTATAGTGACAGGCCAGACCACAGCTGTAAGGACTACAGCCTCAGTACATGGCTCTACCAGGTGAGCTACCAGGATGCTCTTTTGTGAGGCAAATGACTGTGGTCAGTACTGTCACAGTATTCAGCATTTGGTCTGTCAAAGTGGATGAAAGAGTGAAGTTAACATCCGTTATGCAATGAAATGTAGCTAAATAAGGCTTAATTCATTGGATGTACTCAACACCAACCTCTCTGATCCATAGAGCTCCCAGGCTTTGGCAACAGCCCCGGCCAGACCAGCTGCAGGGTTGTTGTCGAGGATGCGCTGGCTCTCCTCCAGCCGTCCAGCCATCTGAAGAATGCGTCTGTCAGACAAGATGAGGAACGCTTGGTGGAAAAACCCTCACATCATAAATACCACAGTGTATGGGAGATATCGTAATAACTTACCGGTGTACGTCTGGTGTGCGTGATGAGAGACCTCCAAAACTGGCAGCAAAGGTGTTGATTTCTATCTGCTTCAGAGACGACGATCCATCGTCTCTCTGGTCCAACATGTAGTCGGATCGATTGAGACCCAGCACAATAGACTGGCAGGAAGGAAAGAATCAAAATTTATTATGTCCAGTTGTTGGTATTACTAGAGAGGAGAGAGAGGTAGGAGGTACTCTCTGACAAGCTGGGTCTTTTAAGGGTAGAGAGGGACGCCCCTGATCTGGTAGGAACTGGTAGCGTGTTCCAACAATAGGGAACAACTGATGAGAAGAGTCTGGATTGTCGTTCATTGGAGGAGGTAACAAATGCTTGTATAAGGACATTCAAGTAGGTGGGCGCAGTACTAAAGACTACTTTGTAGGCGAGCATTAGCATTGAATTTAATGCAGCCTGCTACAGGTAACCCGATGAGCAGCAGGGTTTAAAACCAGGTTTTGATGTTGATGTCATAATACACAACTAGAATTAAGTCCCTTATAATTAAAACAGGGTTCCCACTTCTTTTTCATGAACAAATTCAAGCACTTTTCAAGCACCTTCAAGCACCAGTTTTTCCATTTTTCCAGCACCTTTAAATAGGTAGCCTACTAGTTGTGTTTGCCATGATGGTCATGGGAAGCGCAGCGGTGCCACTGTATGGCATAATAATATGGGTCTAATTAGCATTATTTCATATGGTGGTAGATTGACTGTTTTCATTTTTAACTAATTGTGAATTGGCTTGTATTCTCAGCTTGTGAGCGGTGTTTTGTGTAACTACCATAGCGCAATAACAGTGACCAACAGGTGTCGATAGTAGTCTACTGTTATTTCTCGGCAGAACACCAAGCGAGTATGATAACTGAGTTCTGCATGTAAAGGCATCGGATCAAGCGCGTAGCCGCTTAGGAAACATTTTTGTTTTCTCTTGGTTTATTGAGATAGACATCACACAAATTTCAAGCATTTTCAAGCACTTCACAAAAAATTCAAGCATTTTCACAACCTTGAAAACACTGAATTGAAATTCAAGCATTTTTAAGGAATTCAAGCACCCGTGCAAACCCTGTTAAAAACACCTGAACTGCCTTAAAAAAATAAAGCCAGTACCAGCAAAAGGCTGATGGCATACCTGGGACCTTCCTTCTTTTAGGATTTGTTGGTGGATCTTGAACAATCTCGCAGTGAAATCATCCACTTCGATGGTGCTGTAGAGAAACAAAGAATGTCATTTTGTTAAAATCCTGAAAAACCCTTCATCAAACTATTACATTAGATTAACTCTGCTGCTACTACACAGCACAGACATGTTTCCAAACTACTTATTAAAAAAGTCATCACTACTGGAGGCTACCTAGCTAGCGCCTCTTGCAGAAACTCTGGATCCTGGCTGATTTTATCCACCAGCGTGTTGTAGTGAGTTTGCACCGCCAGGGCCTGGAGGAACACAGCTTTGGGCACAGGAGTGGGGAAGAGTGTGAACGGTGCGTAGGTCACCAACTGAAAAACAAATCATGAAAGGAAAAAAGAAAAGAATGCTGATGTCAAAAGAAAAAAAAAACACGAGCAGTGGCCATGGAATGTGGGGAGTGAAAATCCCCCGCCGCTGCAGACACAAGCTTAATAAAGATCTGCCCCAAATCCTGCGGCCTAAGACAGAACAAATTCCTTACATGACTTCACACTGAACACGCCTGTTTTAGCAGCGTTGGCCCAGCAGCCCGCTGCTGGACAACGTCCTCTCTAAAATGGGTGTGACAGATATTATTTAGAAATGTCAAGACTGACAGAGAAAGGCGAGATCTTTGATTGAATGTGCAATAAAGTTAAACAAAACTGCATTCCACAGCTCAACTGCCATGCTGCATTCACGCCATCACCCATTCTTTTGTTGCATTATCTGAACCAACTGATCAGTGTCTGTCTGTCTGACGTTTCATGAGCTCTTCCGAGACATGGAAAACATGTCAAACATCTATATGTTAAAGTGATGGTATCAATTATATAATTTAATCTTTTCAGCGCTGGTCTGATAACTACTGAGGTTGTACGAGTGTTTTTTAATAAACTGATCTGATACCTGAAGAATCCCCGCAACATCTTCAAACTGGCACGTTCACTTTGTAATGAGAGATGCTATTTGAGGGACTGCTTAATTACAGTGCTCTTAAGGTGCAACAAGATGCAGATAAAGTCTCTCTCCCTGTGTATGAACTCTGTGCTCCTGCAGCCTTAACATCCATCCGACAGCGTTCGGTTCATACTTTTGTGGCGTGTAGCGACAGGTCAAACTAAATGTCAAGATTTGCATTACGACTCTTAAATAACAGTGGCTTAATTTAACGCGTACACAAGTCAATCATGTCTGATTTTAACAGTTGTCAAATGTCATGTTCCCATGGCTTTCTTGATTCGTATTTAATGTAACAAAAACAAGCAGAACAGGTCATTTTTATTATGGCTGATAAACGACATGGTTTAAGAGGTAGGCGGTTACTTTTGCTGCCAGGTACAAACTGAAACCTCCATCAAAGCCCTCTGTGATTTTCCAGGACTTAAAAATCAGGATTGACTGAAACAAAGAAACTGCAGCGACAGCCCGTCAGGTCTAATGCATACGTGTTAACAAATGATATCCAAATTGCCAGCACAGTTGTGTGCACTCTCTGCTTACTTTACTAAAGAGATGAAGAATGAGGAGTGAATAGCAGGTTTAGGACACATTACACATGTGTACATGCTGCATCTCTTTTCATGTGCAGGTCCCCTCTGGCTGTCCTTCACCTCTCTGTTCTGTTGAGCCCATCAGTGCGGTTTAAAAGTACTCTGTGATGAGATGAGCAACAGTCCAGTTAAAAAGGTACGCAGCGAATACCCCCTCACGCTCCATGGGCTTTGTGCTATGTGCATGCAATGAAAAATAACGCACAGACAGGAAATTTAAAGGCCGTCTGCACTCGTCACTCTTCTTTGTGTGATAAAATAACTTGTGTTATTCATGCAAAACGCTCTACCTCTCATCTCTACTTTCCTTAAAAGTAGTAATATGCAGTACTAATGGTTTTAAGAGTGTTATGACTCTTGCAACACTTTTTATTACTTGATCCTGAGGGATGGATGGATGGATGGATGCCACCCTCAGGGTGAGATGATGTTGTTAAAGGGTAACAACAAGACACCATTCTAGTATCTATTATCTAGAGATGTCTGCTCTACATATACACTTGCACATGTCACTATACTGTTGTTGTTTTTCTATTTATTGTATATACTTTTGCTCTAAATTTAAATTTGCCTTTACTTATATATATATATATATATATATATATATATATTTCGTTTCATCCCATGTTTACATGTGTTGTAATGACAATAAAACTCTTTGAAATACATCACTGGTATTCTGTAAAATATTTAGAATATATAAAAAGATGAAATTGATGGTGAAACACCTCCACAGTTTTGTTTTTCCCAGATATATCTTTGTTAGATATTTATATTTATTTTGTTATTCCGGACAGGAGGTACGTGTTAGACAAGTATTGCTTATAGGAACAGTTGTGGGTATCGTAGTCTGCAGCTGGTGGGAAGATGTTTTAGCCAGGCAAGTAACCACATGCACACAGATTTCATCATGTGAGAGAGACAGAGAGAGAGAGAGAGAGAGAGAGAGACACACAGACAGACAGACAGACAGACAGACAGACAGACAGACAGAGAGAGAGACAGCTGTTGTGCCTTATCTTCACGTCCCACCTCTGTTGAGTTAGGAGTCTCCTGGATCCTCATGAGGACACCGTGCAGAGCTGCTGCGTCCTTCGCCGCCTCTGCCAGCTCCTCCATCAGCGCAGTGTTCATCAGCACCTCGTCCGGTATGCCCTGAGCCATCCTGGTTCACCTGACACACCAAAACACATGTTGTTTGTGCCTTATGACATCACAGGAAACTTCAATCCAAGTGTACACATAAGAAAACATTATGCATTAGTGAGTAACCAAAATAACGCTGCTATAAAGCAAAGACAGGGGCTTCCTGTGTAATAGGTGTAACAAATGTCGTAGCTGTTTTTAACTAACTGCGTTTTAACCAGGTAGCTACCTACAGACGTCAGCAAACGTAGCTTGTCCGCCTTCGGGTCACTGTTTTCTTTGCTGCTCGACACGTTTCAGCAGCGGCAGCACAATGTGTATGTCTGTGTTACAAATAAAAAATAACATTACCTTTCAACAGCCGCATGCAACGTGTGAATACTCACAGGAAAACCAGATCTGCTTAAGTTCCCCTTAAGGCTAGTAGTGACCGCTGATTGGTCAGTCTGGGGCATGCTCGTTGTACAGCCAATCAGTGCTCACTACGTCACCAAAAAAAAGCTTAAGTCCGCGTGCGCGCTGAACAGGCGCTGAAATGCTGAGCGAAGAATGAGGCAGCACTTTTAGTTTCCGGTCAGAGCACCTGAGAGGAGCTCCTGTGTGTCAGGTAACGAGTGTGGCTCATGTTTGAATGACTGTGCTTCATTTCATGAACCCTCTACACTGACAGAGATGTTTGTTTGACCAAAAGAGGTGAGAAACACTGCAGTGACAGTGGGAAAAATATCCAAAACATAACTGTGGAGGTGTTTCACCATCAATTTTTATCTTTTTTTATTTTATATATTCTAAATATTTTACAGAATAACAGTGATGTAGAGCAGACCTCTCTAGATGATACTAGAATGGTGTCTTGTTGTTACCCTTTAACATCATCATCATCATCAGAAGCAGAAATGATGCCTGTTGAAAAGGTTTGGTTAAAAACATGTGCTCAGTCAGGACAGATTAAGGGGGCACTTAAATGACAGATAATATGGGTCGAGATTATCTGCACCAGTGTTTTTGCATGCTTTTAATTCAAGCTTTGGAGCTTTGGAAACATCTGCACTGCTCATGAGACCAAATAAAAAATTAACAGTTTGAAAATCCATCAGGAACTGCCTCTGTAGTCTCTAGTTGAAAGTGCAGACACAAATGTTGATTAAAATCTTCAACCGTAGATGATCTTTCTTTTGGTAATAAAGATACTTGATTGATTTGAGGAGGGAAGTGTTCTAAAGAGGTGTTATTTTGTAATATATGCTAAAGTAGGTTGTCATAGTCATGCTGGAGCAGATGTTTATTGTTGTTTAAAGGTTAAGCAGTCGTCAGCGGTGCCACTGGATCTCGCCTTGGCCCGAGCTTCGTCTCTGCTGTGGATGAGAGTTGTGGGAAGAACCATGGACTGATTTTAATTCTGTGCTTTTTAAAAAAAGCTCATCAGTCAGCGAGAACATTGAAAGATTGTAGAAAGTTTTGCAGTAAAAGGCGGGAATATAACAGGCTTCTGAAATACCAATAAAAAGTTCAGTCCAGGGCATTCCCTTCCAGTTATCATTCTCCATACTCCACACCAGCAGAGGGAGCTAAAACTTTGTGGATACAAGTCACAGAGCTCTCCCGTTAAGCTT